>CM023866.1:27447643-27892439 GCA_013389735.1 Phaseolus lunatus | reverse complement strand
TGGAGCACTAGTCAACCTTTCCTTTAGTTCCATGAAGCTCTGCTCACATCGGTTCGGTCCAAGCAAAAGGTTGATCCTTGCGGGTCAACTGTGTTAAGGAGCCACTACCTTGGAAAAGTCCTCAATAAACCTCCGATAGTAGCCAGGCCAAACCCACAAAGCTCCTTATCTCAGTGACTGTCTTAGGACGTTCCCACTGCAGCACTGCTGTAAGGACCTGAAATTTATTGGAATGAAAGAGTATGTTTTAAGTAAATTCTAAGTATGTTTTATCTAAGTTAAAAAGGAAGGAAAGTGTAGTCTGGAAAAAAAACTATAAGAGTTCCTTGTTTATACATCATCGCCGGTCGCCTGCTACACATGAGCGCCAGGTGGACGTCGCGCGGGCGCGAGAGGCATGCAGGCATCGCGCGGGGCGCGAGAGGCCATGCAGGCATCGCGCGGCGAGCGAGAGGCATGCAGGCATCGCGCGGAGCGGAGAGGCATGCAGGCAACGCGCGGGCCCGAGAGGCATGCAGGCATCGCGCGGGGCGCGAGGCATGTGGGCATTGCCAGGGCGCGAGGCATGTGGACGTGGCCAAGGCGCGAGAGTTTATGAGGGCGTCGCCAGGAAGACATCGTCGTCTCCCAGAGGAAGACATCGGTCTCTTCCAGGGCGAAGGAAGGAGACATCGGTCGTTCGCCAGGATGATGTCAGCAGTGGAAAGTTATCGCGCGACGTCGAGTTTCACACCTTGAAGGTAAGACCCAGACTCCCAGCATGAAAGCGTAGTGCACGCAGCCACGTAGACAAAAAGGGTGGTTCAGAATAGTGACATCAGAATGTTGGCATGCGCGGGGAGACACTCACGGTCGTACTGTTCAGAGCAGTGGCTGGCATGCACACGCAACAGTGGCAGTACTGTTCAGAGCAGTGGTTGGCATGCACCAGAGACAACAGTGGTCGTACTGTTCAGGGCAGTGGTTGGTTCTCAGACTTCTCTGCAGAATGGGTGGTGGCAGCTGCTTTTGGTGGATAAGTTGGTTTAAGATGCAGAAAAACCCACTGCTGAGGAGAGAAAGAAAACGTTGCAGCCTTCAAAGAGAGAAGAAAGAGTGAGTTACCTCCCTTCTCCTCCAGTTGCCTCCTTCGCGCTGCGATTCTAGCACCTTCACACGAGAGTACGACGAGCGACAGCCACCATTAGAGCACCTGGGCAGTTCTCTGCAAGTCCTTCAACCAGACGCGAAAAACAGAGCCAAGGTATTCTGCAAGCTTCGTTGGATTTCGAAGCTCCTGGTGGTTGCGCAAGTCCAGGTAAGGGAAGCTAGACCTCTTTTTCCATACAAGCCACAGTGTAGCTATCTCTGGAGTGAGGGCGACGTGGTCGCCATTTTTGTTTTCATCTGCGTAAAGTGCTCTGTTTGTGTGCTTGGGCGACGTGGTCGCCGGTTTTATATACAGTTTTCGAAACACCCTGTTTTTGAACTAGATCGCCGGTTTTTGGCGCTGTTTTGCGAACTCCTTGTGTTTGATGTTGTTTTGAGAACTGCTTGAGATTTACATGAGATATTCGAAAATATGAATCCTTTGAAATGGCTATTGCTGTGATTGAAATCATTCTTTTAAGTGTAGCATGATGTCTTTGAATGCTGTGAATGTGGGATCGAGGCATAGTATTTTCAGGAAAGAAAATACCGTGTAAGATCTTGTGGTAGGTGCATTGATCGGTGATTCCTACGGGGATATCCTGACTCTGCTGAGGTAATGGAATCACGTAGAGGAAGTTACTCAGTTGTTGAGAGTCGAAGGAGGTCTATATGATGGGCGTCTCGTGTGAAAAAGAACGAGCTCCGTCTGTCCTATGGATTAACCCTGTCATACCAGGAGAACTATGGTAACATTGAGATGATATATGCGCATGCTGTGTGGATTCACAGCGACCCTGTGTGGATTTCACAGTGGTGTGGTATGACAGGTGCAGATCTCTGAGTCTAATCAACGCACGAGTCAATCCGGAAGTAGTGTCAAGTGTCTTGTGTGGTGAGTCAGTGGAAAGTCTGACATGTGAAATGAGAAACTTGAATATTGATAGACACTTGATGCTGTATTGTGAAATGGAATGACTATGGGTGAATGTTGTGAAATGTGATTTTGGGCGATCAGCTGAATGCTATGAGCAGCTCTACGTTTTACATGGATATTTTGGAACTTGGTTTACTTGGATCTTCATGTTCTTGATTTAAACTTCTTTTAAATTATCTAGCTTACCCTTTTATCTGTTATTGTGGTTGTTTTCTCAAAACTGTGATGATCGTGTAATTGTTACACGGGAGCAGATGATCTTCCAGGAAGAAGAGCCCTCTAGTGAGTGATCGCCGAGGAGGAGATCGCCGTTTTTCTGTCTCTATCGGGTGATCGCCTTGTGTCTGCCTCCATCGGGTGATCGTCTGTTTTTTTTCTGTCTTGATAGGAGATCGGTCTCGTCCGATAGGAGATCGTTTCTTTCCGATAGGAGATCGCCTGCTTGTTTTTTTTTTTGTATTTTGTTTATGTTTCTGGAAAATTTTACCGAATTTGTATTAAACTCCCTAAGAGGAGCAACTTCATTTCATATATATATTATTTTTTTCATAGAATCTATTTGTTACCTTTATTTTCATTATATACATTTGTATAGTGTTTTGGCGGGATGTTACATTAATGGTATCAGAGCAGTTCGCCTTAGGATGACCTGAGGGCTGTGGATCCATTGTGTTTCTTCTGCTCATAAAATTTATTTGAGTTTTAAATAACCACTATAGTGGAAGGTTTTCAAACGTTTTGGTTTTGAACTCTTGCGTGTGCTTGGGTGAACGTGTGCCTAACTGAAAATCTTAGTATTAAGAATAAGAAGGTCTTGATAAAGTGGCGAGGGTGCACACTCATAACTGGATCAAGATAATTCTTAATCTTAATTCCAAAGGTTTGATGTTTAGCCTACATTGAATTCTGGTGTGATTTTTGAGTGTTCTTGAATTTGACTGAGGTGGTAGTTTGGACTGATGTTTGCACACCAGTAACTGTTCTGGTGTTTTGTGTGAAGTTATAAGTGTTATGATTCTGTTGATGAACTCAAATTCTAGATGACTTTGAGATGCTGACCTTTGTAAGGTCTAGCTGTTACCCCTTGACTGAATTGATTCTTATCGATTTCATTCTTATAGTTGTAGGGAATATAGAAGTCAATAGATTCAGAAGATGGCACGTAGACCTGCTACCCCACCACCCCAACCTTCCTCAGAGATGAGTCAGATCGCCAAGGCCATCGAGATGATGGTGACTGCCATTCAGCAGCAGAATGCGGCGATGGCTCAGACCCATCAAGCTACAATGCACCACTGGGAGACTGCTCGGTCGGCTGAAACAAACTCCCACGTCGGTCAGCCCCAAGAACAGATGGGACTGGCCGAGTTCATGAGGCACAACCCACCTAAGTTCAGTGGGAATGCTACCCCTGACCAGGCAGATCATGGGTCAGGGAGGTGGAGAAAATCTTTAGGGCGACCTCCTGCCCTGAAGAGAAGAAGCTGTTGTTTGCCATGTATCTGCTATCAGGAGAAGCTGAGTTCTGGTGGATGGGAGCTCAGCAGATGTTGGAGGCCCGAGAGGATGTTCTGGATTGGGAGAGCTTTCAGGGTGAAGTTCTTGGAGAAATACTTCCCAGACAGCGCCAAGTTTGCAAAGGAAGCTGAGTTCTTAAAGTTGGAGCAGGGGGACATGTCAGTAAACGCCTATGCTGCCCGTTTTGAATACCTCGCCCGGTTCTATACCCAGGCGACCTCCGAGGCCTGGAGGTGTAGGAAGTTCGAGGAAGGGCTGAAGCATGGGCTGAAGAAGACCATAGCCCCGATGTGCATCAGGGAGTTCCACGCCTTAGTGGAGAAGGCGAAGATGGTGGAGACCCTGGAAAAGGGTGAGTCTCGGGTGATCAGGTCACACCCAGGAGGTCCTTCCAGTGGGAGAGCTAAGGCACAGCACCCACAAAGCAAACCCTATGCGAGACCTCCATCACATCGGGCAGGAGCAGCACCTCCCCAGTTCCAACAGCAACAACCTTGGAAACCTAAGTGTCTTCACTGTGGTGGACCACACGCCTCCAATGCTTGTTTCAAGAAGACTTCAGAGAGGAAATGTTTCGTCTGCCAAAGGACAGGGCACGTTGCTAGAGAGTGCCCTAGCAGGAATGGGGCGACCCAACCCAGTGGCTCCCAACAGTTGAGAAACGAGGGCGGCAGACCTCAGGCAACAGGGAGGGTGTTCGCCATGTCTGGAGCAGAGGCAGCTCAGTCAGGTAACCTCATCTAAGGTATTTGTTTTATTGCTGGTAGAGGTGTAAGGGCCTTGTTTGATTCTGGAGCGACACACTCCTTTGTGTCAAGCCTGTGTGTAGCCGAGTTGGGCCTCCTAGTGAAGGAGTTACCTTTCGAGCTGTTGGTCTCTACACCTGCGTCAGGACAGGTGTCGACCTCTACAGTGTGCCCTGAATGTCCAGTGATTGTAGAAGGACGCAGATTCAAGGTGAACTTGATCTGCCTACCTCTTCAGGACCTGGATGTCATCCTGGGAATGGATTGGTTAGCTGCCAATCACGTTCTCATAGACTGTGGTAGGCAGAAGGTAGTGTTTCCAGACCCCCAAGAACCGGATGTGTTGTCAGTTCAACAAGGGCGATCAGAGCTGGAAGGAGAGACGAGGTGCTTCGTAGTGCTCGCCCGGTTGGAAGTGGAGAATAAAGGGGACGTAAACAGGATACAAGTGGTGAAAGATTTCACAGATGTATTCCCAGAAGAGGTGCCTGGGTTACCCCCTAAGAGAGAAGTGGAATTCTCTATTGACTTGGTACCTGGAGCTGGACCAGTGTCAATGGCACCTTACAGGATGGCACCAGCCGAGTTAGTGGAGTTAAAGAAGCAAGTGGAAGAGTTGCTGGAGAAGCAGTTCATCAGACCCAGCGTATCTCCATGGGGAGCTCCAGTGCTCCTAGTCAAGAAGAAGGATGGAGGGTCTCGGCTGTGTATAGACTACAGGCAATTGAACAAATTGACCATCAAGAACAAGTACCCCCTACCTCGGATTGATGATTTGATGGACCAAATTCATGGGGCCTCGGTGTTCTCCAAGATTGACCTGAGATCGGGGTATCACCAAATCTTGGTAAAAGCTGAAGATGTTCAGAAGACAGCTTTTAGGTCTCGATATGGGCACTACGAGTATGTAGTGATGCCTTTTGGAGTCACCAATGCTCCAGCTCTATTCATGGACTACATGAATAGGATCTTTCGCCCTTTCTTGGATAAGTTTGTGGTGGTCTTCATAGATGACATCCTCATTTATTCAAGGACCGAGGAAGAGCATGAGGAACACCTGAGGACAGTATTGGAAATACTGAGAGAGAAGCAGCTCTATGCCAAGTTCTCCAAGTGTGAGTTCTGGCTGAGGGAAGTCAACTTCTTAGGACACGTGATATCTGCCCAGGGGATCTCGGTAGATCCAGCCAAGGTAGAGGCAGTGCTGCAATGGGAACGTCCTAAGACAGTGACTGAGATAAGGAGCTTTGTGGGGTTGGCGGGCTACTATCGGAGGTTTATTGAGGATTTTTCCAAAGTAGTGGCTCCTTTAACACAACTGACCCGCAAGGACCAACCCTTTGCTTGGACCGACCGATGTGAGCAGAGCTTCAGGGAACTAAAGGAGAGGTTGACCAGTGCTCCAGTGCTGGTGATTCCAGAAGTAGGAAGACCTTTTGATGTCTTCTGTGATGCCTCACATCAAGGCTTGGGATGCGTCTTGATGCAAGAGAAGAGAGTGGTTGCATATGCTTCAAGGCAACTCAAGGTGCATGAGAGAAACTACCCTACTCATGATTTGGAGTTGGCAGCGGTAGTGTTTGCCTTGAAGATCTGGAGGCATTATCTTTATGGAGCTCGGTTCCAGGTATTCAGTGACCACAAGAGCTTGAAGTACCTGTTCGATCAGAAGGAACTAAACATGAGACAAAGAAGGTGGATGGAATTCCTAAAGGACTACGACTTTCAACTCATGTATCACCCAGGGAAGGCCAATGTAGTGGCAGATGCCTTGAGTAGGAAGTCTATACAAGTCGCCACCATGATGATGGAAGAGCAGAAACTGATCGAGCAGTTGAGAGACTTAAACCTTGGAGTGGAATTTCACGTGAATCACATTAGTTGTAGTAAGCTGACTATAACTAATGACTTCCTTGGGATGTTGAAGGATAAACAATTGGAGGACCCTAGCCTGAAGCGCACTGTGGAGTCACTAGGGACAGATCAGGCGAGAGGCTTTGAGATGGGCGATGATGGGATCTTGAGGTTTGATGGCAGAATTTACATACCTGCAAATGATGAGTTGAAGAAGATGATCCTAGAGGAAGGTCATAAGAGCCGCCTCAACCTTCACCCAGGCATGAACAAGATGTACCATGACTTGAAGGAGTCATTTTGGTGGTCAGGCATGAAGAGGGACGTCGCCCAGTACGTGGCAACCTGCTTAACGTGTCAAAAGGCGAAGGTAGAGCATCAAAGACCTGGCGGGCTGTTGCAGCAACTGGATATCCCCGAGTGGAAGTGGGACAGCATTGCCATGGATTTTGTCACCCATTTACCCAGATCGGTAAAGGGTCATGATGCAATCTGGGTCATCATTGATAGGCTGACGAAGAGTGCCCACTTCCTCCCAGTAAATATGAAGATGCCCATGGCCAAGTTGGCACAGCTGTACATCAAGGAGATTGTGAGGTTGCATGGAGTGCCTTCCAGCATCATTTCAGATAGAGATCCCAGGTTCACTTCACGGTTTTGGCAGACCTTGCAAGAGTGTTTGGGAACCAAGTTGAGGATGAGCTCTGCATATCATCCCCAAACAGATGGTCAGTCAGAGAGGACGATCCAATCTTTGGAAGATCTGCTGAGGGCATGCGTTTTGGATCAATTGGGAGGTTGGGAGGAGGTGTTGCCACTAGTGGAGTTTACCTATAACAATAGCTACCACGCCAGCATTGGGATGGCACCATATGAAGCCCTGTATGGGAGGAAATGCAGAACTCCCTTATGTTGGTACCAGGAGGGCGAGGCAGTCTTGGTTGGGCCAGAGTTGATTCAGCAGACGACCGATAAGGTGAAGCAGATACAAAGCAGAATGAAAGCCTCTCAGAGTAGGCAGAAGTCCTATGCAGATCAGAGGAGAAAGCCTTTGGAGTTTGCTGCTGGAGATCACGTGTTCATGAAAGTGACACCAACCAAGGGTGTAGGGCGGGCGATCAGGTCAAAGAAGTTGTCCCCTAAGTTCGTGGGACCATATCAGATCTTAAGAAGGATTGGCCCAGTGGCGTATGAGATCGCCCTACCTCCCCATCTGGCGAATCTGCACAATGTGTTTCACGTGTCACAGCTGAGGAAGTACATGGCAGACCCTAGTCATGTGCTGGATGTAGACGACGTGCAGATTAGGGATGACTTGTCCTTTGAAGCCAAACCAGTCAGGATTGACGATCAGCAATGTAAACAGCTCAGGGGCAAGACCATCGACATGGTGAAAGTGGTGTGGGATGAGAAATCGGGGGATTCTACTTGGGAGTTAGAAGAACCCATGAGGGAGGCTTATCCATACCTCTTTTCCTTGTAATCCAATTTTCGAGGACGAAAATTTTTGTTGTTGGGGAGAATGTAAGGACCTGAAATTTATTGGAATGAAAGAGTATGTTTTAAGTAAATTCTAAGTATGTTTTATCTAAGTTAAAAAGGAAGGAAAGTGTAGTCTGGAAAAAAAACTATAAGAGTTCCTTGTTTATACATCATCGCCAGTCGCCTGCTACACATGAGCGCCAGGTGGACGTCGCGCGGGCGCGAGAGGCATGCAGGCATCGCGCGGGCGCGAGAGGCATGCAGGCATCGCGCGGGCGCGAGAGGCATGCAGGCATCGCGCGGGCGCGAGAGGCATGCAGGCAACGCGCGGGCCCGAGAGGCATGCAGGCATCGCGCGGGCGCGAGGCATGTGGGCATTGCCAGGGCGCGAGGCATGTGGACATGGCCAAGGCGCGAGAGTTATGAGGGCGTCGCCAGGGAAGACATCGGTCGTCTCCCAGAGGAAGACATCGGTCGTCTTCCAGGGCGAAGGAGACATCGGTCGTTCGCCAGGATGAGTCAGCAGTGGAAAGTTATCGCGCGACGTCGAGTTTCACACCTTGAAGGTAAGACCCAGACTCCCAGCATGAAGCGTAGTGCACGCACGCCACGTAGACAAAAAGGGTGGTTCAGAATAGTGACATCAGAATGTTGGCATGCGCGGGAGACACTCACGGTCGTACTGTTCAGAGCAGTGGCTGGCATGCACAAGCGACAACAGTGGCAGTACTGTTCAGAGCAGTGGTTGGCATGCACCAGAGACAACAGTGGTCGTACTGTTCAGGGCAGTGGTTCTCAGACTTCTCTGCAGAATGGGTGGTGGCAGCTGCTTTTGGTGGATAAGTTGGTTTAAGATGCAGAAAACCCACTGCTGAGAGAAAGAAAACGTTGCAGCCTTCAAAGAGAGAAAGAGTGAGTTACCTCCCTTCTCCTCCAGTTGCCTCCTTCGCGCTGCAATTCTAGCACCTTCACACGAGAGTACGACGAGCGACAGCCACCATTAGAGCACCTGGGCAGTTCTCTGCAAGTCCTTCAACCAGACGCAAAAACAGAGCCAAGGCGTTCTTCAAGCTTTGTTGGGTTTCGGAACTCTAGGTGTTTGCGCAAGTCCAGGTAAGGGAAGCTAGACCTCTTTTTCCATACAAGCCACAGTGTAGCTATCTCTGGAGTGAGGGCGACGTGGTCGCCATTTTTGTTTTCATCTGCGTAAAGTGCTCTGTTTGTGTGCTTGGGCGACGTGGTCGCCGGTTTTATATACAGTTTTCGAAACACCCTGTTTTTGAACTAGATCGCCGGTTTTGGCGCTGTTTTGCGAACTCCTTGTGTTTGATGTTGTTTTGAGAACTGCTTGAGATTTACATGAGATATTCGAAAATATGAATCCTTTGAAATGGCTATTGCTGTGATTGAAATCATTCTTTTAAGTGTAGCATGATGTCTTTGAATGCTGTGAATGTGGGATCGAGGCATAGTATTTTCAGGAAAGAAAATACCGTGTAAGATCTTGTGGTAGGTGCATTGATCGGTGATTCCTAAGGGGATATCCTGACTCTGCTGAGGTAATGGAATCACGTAGAGGAAGTTACTCAGTTGTTGAGAGTCGAAGGAGGTCTATATGATGGGCGTCTCGTGTGAAAAAGAATGAGCTCCGTCTGTCCTATGGATTAACCCTGTCATACCAGGAGAACTATGGTAACATTGAGATGATATATGCGCATGCTGTGTGGATTCACAGCGACCCTGTGTGGATTTCACAGTGGTGTGGTATGACAGGTGCAGATCTCTGAGTCTAATCAACGCACGAGTCAATCCGGAAGTAGTGTCAAGTGTCTTGTGTGGTGAGTCAGTGGAAAGTCTGACATGTGAAATGAGAAACTTGAATATTGATAGACACTTGATGCTGTATTGTGAAATGGAATGACTATGGGTGAATGTTGTGAAATGTGATTTTGGGCGATCAGCTGAATGCTATGAGCAGCTCTACGTTTTACATGGATATTTTGGAACTTGGTTTACTTGGATCTTCATGTTCTTGATTTAAACTTCTTTTAAATTATCTAGCTTACCCTTTTATCTGTTATTGTGGTTGTTTTCTCAAAACTGTGATGATCGTGTAATTGTTACACGGGAGCAGATGATCTTCCAGGAAGAAGAGCCCTCTAGTGAGTGATCGCCGAGGAGGAGATCGCCGGTTTTCTGTCTCTATCGGGTGATCGCCTGTGTCTGCCTCCATCGGGTGATCGTCTGTTTTTTTTCTGTCTTGATAGGAGATCGGTCTCGTCCGATAGGAGATCGGTTTCTTCCGATAGGAGATCGCCTGCTTTGTTTTTTTTTTGTATTTTGTTTATGTTTCTGGAAAATTTTACCGAATTTGTATTAAACTCCCTAAGAGGAGCAACTTCATTTCATATATATAATATTTTGTTCATAGAATCTATTTGTTACCTTTATTTTCATTATATACATTTGTATAGTATTTTGGCGGGATGTTACAACTGCCTCTACCTTGGCTGGATCCACTGAGATCCCCCGAGCAGATATCACGTGTCCTAAGAAGTTGACTTCCTTCAGCCAGAACTCACACTTAGAGAACTTGGCATAGAGTTGCTTCTCCCTCAGAATCTCCAACACTGTCCTCAGATCATGTGCCTTGTCGATGGCACTGCACCCAACCTGTTGAGCGTGGGTCTTCCTGTTGAACCAAGTGGTGTTCAAGGTTTTGAAGAATCCAAATCCTTTGAAGGATGATGAAGCTTTTGTTGTGCTTGCTATTGCTGTGCTGGTTTAGTTAGGATCTGGGTAGTTTGAGTTGTGTAACTCAACCTTTGATTGAATCTAAAGCTCAAGCATCTCAACTTTCAAACAAAGTAAAGTGTTTTTTCAAACTGAGTTAAAACAACCGATTGTTTTATCAAAACAACCGATTGTTTAAGCTTAGGTGTTTTGAAAACTGTTTTGAAGTGTGAAAATTGGTTAAGTAACAAAACAACCGATTGATTCGAGGAAACAATCGATTGTTTGTTATGTTTTTATAACAGAAAACAGTTTTGACTTTGACTGAGCTCTAAATGTTTTTAATTCATACGCTCCAGTCATTAAATGCTTTGACCAATCTTTCTAAAGCAATTAAGAGTTTGTTAAGATTTGATTACAAACATCTTCTTTATATATATACAGAAAAACAAATTTGAGTTTAAGAAGAATCTAAGTGAATTGAAAAAAAGTTTTTCTAAGAGTTGGAGATTGCTTAGAGTTTTGGTTGATCAAAGTGCTGAGATAGGATTCTCTTGTATTGATTTCAGATTGCTTCTGTAACAAGTGTAATCCTTGTAATTCTGTGAACATTCGTTTGTGCTGTTGCTAAGAAGAGCTATGTGTTCTTGAGGGGATCAAGATCAGCTTTCTTAGTGTGGTGTGCTGACCAAGGAAAGTGTGTTTCTTGAGGGTGTTCAAGGTCACTTTCTTGGTTGTGTGTAAGTAATCTAGTGTTGATTGCTTAGTGGATTTCCTCAGGGTTTCTGAGAAGACTGGATGTAGCTCTGGGTTGGAGTGAACCAGTATAAACATCTGTGTACAATCTCTCTATCCCTAACTCTTTAATTTCAGTTTATTTGTTGTTTGCTGGTATAAACAACCGATTGTTTCGAAGAAACAACCGATTGTTTTCCTGGCAGTGCTGTATTGCTTACTGTTTTGGTAAACTGAATTGCTTAATCATTTGATTTCTGAAAGATATTCATTCTAGCTTGGAAAAGTTTGCGAAAACCTCTTTAAACAATTCACCCCCCTCCTCTAGTTTAAAGCCATCTTTCCTAACACCTCTGCCTCCCATATAATCTCAGCGTCTCCTGTCTACTGGCTACCTCTAGGGTCACTTGATTACTCTGCACTGCCATTACCCACTCTCAGGGCAGTCTTGCGTGCAAGTTTCCTCTACTCGAGTGGAAAGTCTGGCAGGATGGCCACGTGGGTACCTCTGTATACCCTTAATTTCTGTGCCCACCTGCCCTACCTAATCTCTGGGAACACCTTCACGGTCCACGTGCCATACATACACCCTCACTGGGAAACTCTAACCATGATGGGTTCTCGTCCCAACAGGATTCTGCACCCAACCGTGCCTTCCCAGCCTCATGCATGGTCGTTTCATGACTAAGGCCACTCCCTGCCTCCGAACGCTTTACTGATCACTGGTCACGTTGTTCACATCGCCGTGGCCGATGTCACCTCGACACACACCGATGACTGAGGTGTCTCTCATCCTGACCGATGATCGATGTGTCTCCCTGACCGATGACCGATGTCTCTGGCCACCACAGTAACTGAAGTCTGTTACCACTGCGCAACGTGTATAAATGTCCCCACAATGACTCAGAGAAGGTGTAATCTCTCTAACTGTAAAGACTGTGCCGCGCCTCTCTCTCAGATGGTGACACGTGGAGGCATGCAACTTGCATCTACCCGTACACGTGTCACACCTGAAGGGCTTCTGCGATCTTCCCTATGCGCGTAAGTTATTCCCTTGCGGAATAACTTAGCGCGTTTCTTCCCTCTGAGTAAGTTGCATGCTCCCAGGGAAGCACCAGGTGTGGCTGGTCTAAGCATACTCACCAGGCACATCCTGCGTGCATGGTCTCAACACGCAATGCCATGCACGTAATGGGCCTAAGAGAGTCAATGATCACTGACCAGTTTACGAGCTCTCTTATACCATCCTCGTGCACGACCCTACTGGCGAGCAACTCTTCTTCTTCTGGTTTGGAATCCTGCGAGGTGCCTGCGTAACGCTCTCACTGGGAGCCTGTGTCCCAGCTTAACACGTGTTAGCAAGAAACCCAATGACCAGGAACCGATGACTGATCGGCGCTTCTTTACGTTGTCGCGCTCTCCTTCTAGGCGCTCCTCTAGGCACTGATCTGCTGGCGGTGGTCACTCAGCAACTGACCACTGATCACCGCTCTGAATGATCTCCACCCTGATTCACCTGCTCTCTTATTCCACGTGTCACCCTGTGAGTGGTCCACGTTGTCATCTGTTGCTGACGTCATCGATTGCCGATGACCGACCAGATCAATATATATATATATATATATATATATATATATATATATATATATATATATATATATATATATCCACATACATTGATAAATTTATACATATACATATATGTATACATATAATATAAATATATATACACATCCATACATATAGCCATACATATAGAAATCCATACATTGATGTGTATATATATGTATTATATCTACACATCTATGTATGTATATATTTAGTTATGTTTATGAATATATATAACTAAATCCAAGAACACTTACCACGTTATTAAGTTATTGGTAGGAATCCAAATAAAGTAGTATGAATGCTTTGGTGAGTTCTTTAGGAATCCAAAAAAAGTAGTATGAATGCTTTGACGAGTACTGAGAACGTAGAGAAAGAGTAAAGGGGAAAAAAAACTTTTAAGTGATGATAGATCTATTGAGAAATGTACTATTTATATAAACAAATCTCTAAATCCTAAGATTTTAAATCTAAATAAAATCTTTATTGTTACAGATAAAATCAATTTTAAAAAATTAATTCTAGATATTCTTTTTATTTTAATATTATTATTATTTATTTAATATTTTGAATTAGATTCTAACAAACCATGAAAATACATGTGAAACTAAACCTATAAAATAAAATATTTGATGTTCCCTCTTTTATTTAATGTGTATAGATAATAACAACATATTTTTCTTATTACATTCAAGCCTTGAAAATACATGTAAAATATAACAGATAAGATAAAATATTTTTTATTCCATTTTTTATATTATTTTTAAGGGTACATAAACTAGTATAAAATAAAGTTATAATAATTATTATATAAATATAATTATAATATGAGAAATTAACAATAATTATAATATTAGAAATTAGTAATAATTATAAGTAATAATAATTATAAAAAAATAAAGTAATAATAATTATAATAAAATAAAGTAATAATAATTATAATAAAATAAAGTAATAATAATTATAATATAAGGAAGTAATGATAATTATAATATAATAAAGTAATAATAATTGTAATAAAATAATAATATTAATTAGAATGTAAGAAAATAATAATTATTATAATGAAATAAAGTAATAATAAATATAATAAAATAATATAAGTATAATGATAATAAAATAAAACAAATCTAATAAAAATAAAGTAATAATAAGTATATAAAGGAAAATATTCATAAGCATTATAAAATGATTACAATAATTACAGTAAAATAAATGTAATAAAATAAAGTAGAAATAATTATAAGAAAATAAATTAAAATGATTATAATGTAATTAATTAATAGTAATTATAAGAAAATGAAGTAATAATATTTTATAATAAAATAAAGTAATAATAATTATAATAAAATCAAATAGTAATTAAGTAATAATAAAATAAAAAATTGTAAATAAAACCATTCTCTCGAGAAAAATATGATTATTTATAAAGATAATACTCTAAACACAAGGGAAATCTTTACCGTTAAAGATAAAATCAATTTTTATAATTTAATTTTAAATATTGTTTTTGTTTGATTATTATTATTTATTTAATCCTATTAATTAGATTTTGTTTTTATAAAAAGTTTTTATGTTAGGTATCACTATGCTACCTGACATTTTAGTTAGACTGACACCTCAAGTAACAACAATCATTTGCCATCACGTGAAAAAAGTATTATTAAAAAAAAAGAAAAAAGAAAGAAAATACAAAAATATAGGGGGACTAGACCAAAACCCATATGTTAACAAAAATGATACATAGGTAGACTATATCTATTAATAAAGAATTCTAAGAACAGACTAGATGGAAGCTTATTATACCAATGAAAGGATTCTCTATTGTTCCGGTCGGTCATCGGTAGTCGATGACATCAGCAGCAGTTGACCACGTGGACCATTCACAGAGTAACACGTGGTAGAGGATAGCAGGCGAGTCAGAGAGGCGATCACTCAGAATGGTAATCGCCTCTCGCCTGTGATGTTGAGTAATCGCCTATCGCCTTGAGGTGAGTAATCGCCTATCGCCTTGAGGTGAGTAATCGCCTAGATTGCACATGATCGCCATGTGTTAAGGTTAGGAGATCAGGTGGTCAGCAAGTCGCCAAAAGAGCACATCGTCGGGTGTTTGAGAAGACTTGGCAAGCACTTGTCGTATGGTCTAAGTACAGAGGATAAGTGGCATATCTGCCACCATGTGTAGTGCGAGCTGCAATGCCCAGAGTAGCCTGCATACTAAGCTACTCCTTGTGTGGATAACTTAGTCGCAGGGGCACAGTGGAAGTAACGTTTCAGCTGCAGACACTCCAGATGATGACACGTGTACGACCAGATGTTATCCACGTGTCAGGAGGAATAACCATCAGGAGAGAGAAAGACTCAGGTATATATACAAACTCTTAACGAAATTAGGGGGAGGTTTTTTCAGATTCTCATAGCTCACACATCTGAGAGTTTGAGTCACACACGGGTCTCACAGAGAGATTCGGATATAGTTTTAGTGTTCCTGTTGCCTGACTTGAGCGTCGGAGCTACAACGGCCGCTAGAGGCGCCGTCTGTGTGTTTTGCAGGCAGCGTTTGGAGCTCCGGCGGTGGTTTTTGGAGCGTTCCTGCAGAACAGAGGGCTAGACGAAGGAGTGACGAGGCAGTCCTCCACGTTCGAGTCAAGCGGCAGGATCATTTGGCGCCCACCGTGGGGCCCGTGTAAATCTGGTTCCCATCCACGTCGCAGTTCTTGAAGTTTCTTGAGGTTTCTTGGAGCTTCTTAATCATTTCGTCGAGGTTTCTTGAAGTTACGTCGAAGTGCAGAGGAGATGAGTAGAAGAACCAGGCAAACCTCACCTGCGTCATCTGCTGAAGAAGGAGCTCTTACCATGGCGCAGGTAGTGGAGATGATGCGCGCGCTGCAAGATAGCGTCGCGGAATCGAGAGTTGAGCAAGAAAGGATGCGTGCAGAGCTGACTGCATCGCAAAGAAGAAACGAAGAGTTGAACCGTATGAATGAAGAGCTGCGTAGGGAATTGCAGGCGCAGAAGGAGCGCGCAGCTGAAGAGAGGACATCGACACCACCGTCGCCTCCGCGAGCATTCCCTATGCCTTTCTCCCCCGAAATCATGAACATGGTGGTGCCTCCCAATCTGGTGGGACTGAAAGCGTCGTTCACGGGGGCGGAAGATCCAGAAGCACACCTGACAGCCTTCCACACTCAGATGATGCTGACTGGAGGTTCAGATGCTGTGTACTGCAAGATGTTCATGAGCACGCTGAGCGGAGTGGCTATGGAGTGGTTCGTGAGCCTGCCAGAGGGCCACGTCACTTCCTTCCATCAGTTCGCGAAGCTGTTCACGGAGCAGTACATCATTAACCGACCTGCGCCAGTAGTGTCCTACGACCTGTTTGACGTGCGCCAGTATCAGGGTGAGCCGTTGAGGGACTACCTCAATCGCTTTGGGGCGCAGGTGGTGAGATTGCCCAGCAAGGACGAGGACATGCTGGTGCATGCGTTCAAGAGAGGTGTCCTCCCTGGTCCTTTCAGTGAATCGCTCATCAGGAGCCACCCTGCCACCTTCACCGAGATACGGCGACGTGCGGTGGCACACATAGTAGCAGAGACCGAGGTCTCTGAGAAGAGAGGAAGTGCTGCACCGTCGAAGCCACGTGGAGGTCAGGGGAGTCAACAGCAACAGGCGCGGGTGCATGAGGTCAAGGAAGGGAGGAAGGAGCAGAGAAGGTCTCGCCCTTATGCACCAAGGAAGGACCAGACCAGGGGGCGTGCAAGCGGCGCACCCCCCAGGTATGATTTCATGATAAGTTTGGCAGAGCTGATTGCCATCCCTGCTGTGGCAGCAAGACTCCATGTGCCAGAGAAAACCGATAGGGTACTTGGAGGGAGGAAGGATGAGTGGTGTGAATTCCATCAAGCTTATGGACATACACTCCGTAACTGCCTGGCGCTGGGGCGTCAACTTGCTGAGTTGGTGGAGACAGGGTTCCTGACCGATTACCTGCAGAAGGCACAAGGTGATCGCGCTTCGGGGTCCCAGGAAGGCGACCAGCAGCATGAACTCCCTGTGTTTGGGGAGGTGAGGTGATGGAAGAGGCTACACTGGGGGGGCTCCCAGAGCTGAAGCGGAAGGCATGATCGCCCCACGTGTGAGCATCGCCAGGGCGGTCATCGCCGGTTAAAGGAGACCCCATCCAGAGTGGTTGAGATGTTGGAGAACGGAGCTTGTCGGCTGGCGACTCTGGACGTAACGACTATTCCCAGAACCCAGGATGCTACACGCTTCTTTCCTGCTTTCGTTAAGTTGTAAAGTAGATGCGCTATCGCGCTGTACACATGCTTAGTGTATTAAACAGTTGAGCAGATCAGGGGCACTCTTTTTAACGATGCCACCCAATAAAAGATTTTCAGTGCATAAAGTGTGCGAGTGTTCCCAGTTTAAAGTTCCCCTTGCCCCAGGTGCAAGACCAGGTGATCGGTGGTGAGTTACCAAGTGGCCACCACCCGCAGATCAGCCCCCAGATAAGCGCTGGGATGTAGAGCGCGATCAGCCATCAGTGCATGCAGACCACGATCAGCCGTCGGTGCATGTAAAGAGTGAGTACTCGGTCGGTGCATGGTCATCGGGGTCTTGCTAACACGTGTTAAGCTAGGACCCAAGTTCCCAGCGAGAGCGTTAAGCATGCACCTCGTATGATTCCAGAAGAAGAGGTCCTCGCTGATGGAGGAGGGCCAAGCACATCTAGCCAAGGAAGCCAAGGCCCAAACCAAGAAGACCGTCTAGACCAAGAGGAGCGTCTAGCTCCAGGAAGTGAGCGTCTAGAACGTGAAGGAGGGAGGCTATCCATGGAGCTAGACCGTCTAGGACCTCTCACAAGATCCATGGCTAAACATATCCAAGCACACATAGAAGAAGCCACGGATGGAAGAGAGAGATCCTTGTACATGTTTCATAAAGGCCCAAAGGGGGAGGGGGTGCTTAGTAGATTAGTGTAGTGTAGAAAGCAAAACTTGCTCACTTAGGGGTGTGCTATCAAAAAGGTGCCCTTAGCAATAGAAGGAGGGGTGTGCTAGCAAATAGGTGCCTTTAGCAAAAGAAGGAGGGGTGTACTATCAAATGTTGCATTTTTGACCTATCTTCTAGAATATTAGGATGATGGTGTGGTTTGACTAAAGTCAATACCCTAGGCAGCCCCACTTTTTGTATTTCCATCCCTACCCTTTAAGCTTGCTCACCAAGGCTCCTAAATCTATAAATAAGGAGGCCTACCTCATGTATTTTCAAGTTTATTTGACTAATGTTATGCTGCCATTTTTTGTGCACAAGCTTTACTCCTCCTAGAAATCTAGGCTATAAACTTCAATCCTTTCACCTTCTCCCTTGAGCTGGCCGAACCACTCAACCCATACTCACCATGCACCTTCAAGACCAACACAACTCCTAGGAGGGTCTTGTTTCACTCACCCATTGCTTCCGCTCCATCTATTTCTACTTTGATTCAAGAAGAACACATGAAAATGCCATCATTTGGTATCATGAGCTTTTGGTTCTTCAAGATGAGTAGCTTGTCTTTTTAAATTTTCAGTTCTTCTTTATTTTCATCTTGTCATTTCAATTCCATAATTGTCTTGCTGTTTTTTACATTTTAAATTGTTCTTGGTGTGCTTATGGAAGATCCAACCGAAGCACATGTGTTCAATTGATCTTGAACATTTTCTTGTGCAATTGTGATAGGATTCCTTACACATTGAGTGGCTGTTTTCTTTTAGGAATTTGAGTCTTTATTGCTTTCTTATAATTGCTTCATTTTATGCTTTGAGTCTTTATTTTCTGAATCTATAAATGTTGTGTCAAGTCATGTGAATCCATAATTGTCATCAATTCTTAGTAGTCCTATTTTTTGGCTTGATTGTTTCTTGTTTTTGGGTCTCTTTAAGATGCCTTAATCTGCTGTTATTTTTGATCCTTTGCTGCCTTTTTAATTTTAGTTTGAGTTCATAATTGTGTCTTAGTTCTTACACAATTTCCTTCTTACATTTCCTTTGTGTTAAATTTTGGTATCTTGCTGTTTTTTTTTTCTAGTTTTCCAGATTTCCCCTGTTTCTCTCTCTGTCTGGCTGTTTTTTTGTTTCAAAAATTATTTCCACTCATAGGAAATTTGTGATTCTCTGGAAAATGCAAGTTTGAAGTGTTACAAAAAGGACAAAAAAAGAATCAGATCAAAAAAGGCAACAGAAAAGATATGATAAATCTTACAAAATCAGAGTGCAAACCTTGAGCGCTCCAGCTGGCCTAACTGCACACCAAATTTGCAAAAATTATTAAAAAAAAATGGTGCATGCGTTTTAGGTGATTCCAAAGCCATTGTTTAGATAAGATCCTGAATTTTTCTTGCATATAAATTTCAGAGACAAATTTTAAAAATACAGCTCAGTATAAATCGGGGAACAAACACGTTTTCTGGCCCACAACAATTTTCAGTGGTGCTGTTTTTTTTATTTGGTCATCTAATCTAGTGCTTTTCTTTAGGTATTCCTTTTGTGTGCCAACTTTTATTGAGTACCTTTAATTGTTTGCTTTAATTTCTTGACTCTCTTTCTAAGTTGTCATATTATAAATCCTTTTGGTGGTACTGTTTTTATTCAATTAAATTTGTTTCTTGCTTTTGTTTCTTGACCTCTCTTTTGGGTGCTGGAATTTAATTCTCCTTGGTGCATATGTGCATGGAACTTGACTTGGTTTAGGTTTAGCTCTTGTGAATAGGTGCTGGAAATTGGAGAATTAAAGCCATCATTTTAAGGAGGAGACAAAGCTAAAGCCGAAACAAGGTTGCTTGAAACAAACAATACAAACACCTAGAAGATAAAAAATTCAAGACAACAAGGAAGTGCACTAACCCAAAAGAGGATCAACAAAGGGAGTCTTCTTTTCCTTTGCAACTTGGTTTATTGTTAATTACCTCTTTAATTACGTTTAGATGGTGAGTGTGTCTTCAAGGGCTCAAAGTGTCCAAGAAGCCTCACCTAGGGCCGAATAGCATAGTAAATTTTTACTTAGTAATTTGTTGCTTGTTTGAACTTGTTTTCTATTGTTTTGGTAGAAACGTTTTGCATGATTAGTTTAGTTTAATTTTGTGCTAAAACCGACTAGTTTGTTGCATATTTTTTTTTAGCTTACATAGTTTTATTGCTTTTTGATTTCTCAACTTCTTGTGTTTTAAGTGTTTCACTAAGAGAAATTTTTGTGTGAAGGCATTGGAGACTAGTTTTTGGCAAGGAAAAGGCTTGGTACTTAAGTAGTCCTTTGAGACTCACCTCCCTTACCTGGAAAACTACCTTCTTTATCTTCCCTAATCTTTCTCAAAGTAAAAACGCCTAAATACACAAAGGTATAGCCATGTCTTCTTCTTCTAATTCTCCAAAGTCTATAGAATGTGAAGTAAAATCTTTGAAAACCCTTTTGAAAGAGGTATCCCAAGCGGTACAACTAATCTCTTTTAGGCAAGTGGAGAATGAAAACAAGATTAATGAGTTGGCTAGAGCTCAAGAAGAGAAATCCCAAAAATCTCAAAAATCAAAAAAAACAAATACTCATGCATCACAAAGCATTGCAACTCTAGGGGAGGGAAGCCTTAGAATTAATGACTACTACCAACCACCCCCTAGAAGAACTAGGCAAAGGGAACAAGAGGTGCCAAGGGAAACTAGAGTAGACCTACCTCATTTTCATGGAAAGGAAAATGTAGAAATATATCTAGATTGGGAGATGAAGGTAGAGCAACTCTTTGCTTGCCATAGGGTAAGTGAGGAACGAAAAGTACCCTTAGCCACCCTTAGTTTCCAAGGAAATGCCATGTATTGGTGGACCTCTTTAGAAAGAGACCGACGTCTTCATAGGGACCCTCCCATAGAATATTGGAATGACCTTAGGGGAGCCCTAAGACGTCGACATATACCTTCTTACTACCATAGGGAGTTGATGGACAAGCTCCAAAGACTCCAACAAAAGAATATGAGTGTAGAAGAGTATAGGCAAAAGATGGAGCTCTATATGATGAGAGCCTCTATTAGAGAGGAAGAGGAAACCACCATATCTAGGTTCCTTAGTGGCCTATCACTTGAGATAAGAGATAGAGTAGAGCTCTTACCTTATCAAGACTTGAATGATTTGGTTCAACTTTGCATTAAAGTTGAGCAACAAAATTTGCGCAAAACATCAAGTCAAAAGGTGAGCCCCTATTCTAACTTTTATCCCAAGAGAGAGTTTAAAAGGGAGGGTAGTACATCTAAGGAAAAACCAAAAGAACCTACCAAACCCTTCACCAAAGAAACCTCAACCCCACCCATCCGAGCTAGAGATGTTAAATGTTTTAAGTGCTATGGTAGGGGGCATGTGCAAGCACAATGTCCAAACCAAAGGACTTTGTTTCTTAAAGGTGTAGACGAATACACTAGTGGCGAGGATGAGCTTAGTGAGAAAGAGGAAGGGGGAGAGGATGAGAGGGTAGCTCCATTAGAGGGAGAATTGCTTATGATTAGGAGAACCCTCAACAATCACCCTAGCACATCCATTGAAACACAAAGGGAGAACATATTTCATACAAGATGCAATGTTTTAGAAAATATATGTTCCCTCATTGTGGATAGTGGATCTAGTTGTAATTGTTGTAGTGCTAGGATGGTTGAAAAGCTTAAGCTACAAGTGGTTCCTCACCCAAAACCTTACAAACTTCAATGGCTTAATGAAAATGGGGAACTACATGTAGATAAGCAAGTGGAAATCAAGTTTTCCATAGGGAACTACAAAGATAAAGTTTTATGTGATGTAGTGCCTATGGAAGCTTGCCATATCTTATTAGGGAGGCCATGGCAATTTGACAAGAAAACCTTGCATGATGGTCTCACTAACGAGATTTCCTTCACCCATAAATATAAGAAGTTTGTACTTAGTCCTTTACCACATTCTCAAGTGGTGAAAGACCAAATACAAATGAAACAAAAGAGGGATGAGGAAAAAAAAAAAAGAGTGCTAGAAAAAGAGAAAATCCTTAGGGATAGGAAGGCGTGGGAGAAGAGTGTTCCTTCCCACAAGGTTGGTCTACAAGAAAAGCCTTTTGAAAATGTTTTAGAAAACTTGCTTCTTGTTGAACAACCAAGCCTTATCTTTTGTAAAGGAGCACTTACATGCACTGCTACAAGTAATGAACTCATGGTTTTACCTCCTCAAATAGAAAACCTTTTTAGTGAATTTGACGATCTATTCTCACAAGAAGGACCCAATGGGCTTCCTCCTCTTAGGGGGATAGAACATCAAATTGACTTCATTCCGGGGGCAAGCCTACCAAATAGGCCTGCTTATAGAACCAACCCCGAGGAAACAAAGGAGATAGAATCACAAGTTCAAGACTTGTTGGAGAAGGGTTGGGTTCAAAAGAGTCTAAGCCCTTGTGCTGTACCTGTCTTGTTGGTGCCCAAAAAAGATGGAAAATGGCGCATGTGTTGTGATTGTAGAGCAATCAACAACATCACCATCAAGTATAGGCATCCAATCCCAAGGCTTGATGATATGCTTGATGAATTGCATGGGTCAACTCTATTCTCCAAAATTGACCTTAAAAGTGGATATCACCAAATTCGAATCAAGGAGGGTGATGAGTGGAAAACCGCTTTTAAGACCAAATTTGGATTATATGAGTGGTTGGTGATGCCCTTTGGACTCACTAACGCTCCAAGCACATTCATGAGGCTTATGAACCACACCTTGAGGGATTGTATAGGTAAATATGTAGTAGTTTACTTTGATGATATCTTAGTATATAGTAAAACCCTAGAAGACCATCTAAGTCACCTTAGGGAAGTCTTTCTAGTTCTTAGGAAAAATAGTCTTTTTGCAAATAGGGATAAGTGTACCTTTGGTGTAGATAGTGTAGTCTTTTTAGGCTTTATAGTAAACAAAAAGGGGGTGCATGTAGATCCCGAGAAAATCAAAGCCATCCAAGAGTGGCCAACTCCACAAAATGTAAGTGATGTAAGAAGTTTTCATGGGTTAGCTAGCTTCTATAGAAGGTTTGTGCCTAATTTTTCTAGCCTAGCTTCGCCTTTGAATGAACTTGTTAAAAAAGATGTTGCCTTTTGTTGGAATGAAAAGCATGAGCAAGCCTTTCAAAGGCTAAAAGCTCAACTCACCAATGCACCCATCCTATCTCTCCCAAATTTTTCCAAAACTTTTGAGATAGAGTGTGATGCATCGGGAGTAGGCATAGGCGCGGTATTGTTGCAAGGTGGACACCCCATTGCTTATTTTAGTGAAAAACTCCATGGTGCCACCCTCAACTACCCCACTTATGACAAAGAGCTCTATGCTCTTGTGAGAGCCCTAAAGACTTGGGAACACTATCTTGTGTCCAAAGAATTTGTTATCCATAGTGATCACGAGTCTTTAAAATATTTAAAGGGCCAACACAAGCTCAATAAGAGACATGCAAAATGGATGGAATTTCTTGAACAATTTCCTTATGTAATCAAATACAAGAAAGGAAGCACCAATATAGTGGCCGATGCTCTTTCAAGACGCCACACACTCTTTTCAAAATTGGGTGCCCAAATTCTTGGATTTGACCACATAAGAGAGCTTTACCAAGAAGATCAAGAACTTTCATCCATCTATGCCCAATGTCTACATAGAGCGCAAGGAGGTTACTATGTGTCCGAGGGATATCTTTTTAAAGAAGGAAAACTTTGCATTCCTCAAGGAACACATAGAAAACTCCTTGTCAAAGAATCACATGAAGGGGGACTCATGGGCCATTTTGGAGTTGATAAGACTCTAGATCTTTTGAAAGCAAAATTTTGTTGGCCACACATGAGGAAAGATGTCCAACGCCATTGCTCTAGATGTATCTCATGTTTAAAAGCAAAGTCTAGAACAATGCCGCATGGACTCTACACCCCTTTGCCGATTGCAAATGCTCCTTGGGAAGACATTAGCATGGATTTCATTTTAGGACTTCCTAGGACTGCAAGAGGCCATGACTCTATCTTTGTGGTAGTGGACCGTTTTAGCAAAATGTCTCACTTTATTCCATGCCACAAAGTAGATGATGCTCAAAATATTTCTAAACTCTTCTTTAGAGAAGTGGTGAGACTCAATGGTCTCCCTAGAAGTATAGTGTCCGATAGAGATCCCAAGTTTATAAGTCACTTTTGGAAAACTCTTTGGGGTAAACTTGGAACAAGACTACAATTTTCAACTTCTTGTCATCCTCAAACGGATGGGCAAACCGAAGTAGTCAATAGATCTCTTGGAACTATGCTTAGGGCTATCATGAAGGGGAACCACAAATCTTGGGATGAGTACCTTCCCCACATTGAATTTGCTTACAATAGAGTAGTTCACAAGACTACTAATGCTTCTCCTTTTGAGGTAGTATATGGTTTTAATCCTCTCACACCCATGGATTTAATTCCCCTTCCTAATCCACAAGATTTTGTGCATAAGGAAGGAGTAATCAAGGCTGATTTTGTCAAGAAAATGCATGAGAAGATTAAAATTCAAATACAACAACAAAATGAGAAGTACACAAAACACAACAACAAAGGGAAGAGAGAAATAATTTTTGAGGAAGGAGACTTAGTTTGGCTTCATCTTCGAAAAGATAGATTTCCAAATCAAAGGAAGTCCAAACTAAGTCCCCGAGGTGATGGACCCTTCCAAGTCCTTAAGCGAGTCAACAACAATGCGTATAAATTGGACCTACCTCTTGAATATGGAGTACATGACACATTTAATGTAATTGATCTTTCTCCATTTGTAGGTACCAATGACGATGACGAACTAGATTTGAGGACAAATCCTTTCCAAGGGGGAGGGGATGATGGAGGAGGGCCAAGCACATCTAGCCAAGGAAGCCAAGGCCCAAACCAAGAAGACCGTCTAGACCAAGAGGAGCGTCTAGAACGTGAAGGAGGGAGGCTATCCATGGAGCTAGACTGTCTAGGACCTCTCACAAGATCCATGGCTAAACATATCTAAGCACACATAGAAGAAGCCACGGATGGAAGAGAGAGATCCTTGTACATGTTTCATAAAGGCCCAAAGGGGGAGGGGGTGCTTAGTAGATTAGTGTAGTGTAGAAAGCAAAACTTGCTCACTTAGGGGTGTGCTATCAAAAAGGTGCCCTTAGCAATAGAAGGAGGGGTGTGCTAGCAAATAGGTGCCTTTAGCAAAAGAAGGAGGGGTGTACTATCAAATGTTGCACTTTTGACCTATCTTCTAGAATATTAGGATGATGGTGTGGTTTGACTAAAGTCAATACCCTAGGCAGCCCCACTTTTTGTATTTCCATCCCTACCCTTTAAGCTTGCTCACCAAGGCTCCTAAATCTATAAATAAGGAGGCCTACCTCATGTATTTTCAAGTTTATTTGAGTAATGTTATGCTGCCATTTTTTGTGCACAAGCTTTACTCCTCCTAGAAATCTAGGCTATAAACTTCAATCCTTTCACCTTCTCCCTTGAGCTGGCCGAACCACTCA
Source organism: Phaseolus lunatus (assembly GCA_013389735.1). NCBI lineage: Eukaryota > Viridiplantae > Streptophyta > Magnoliopsida > Fabales > Fabaceae > Phaseolus > Phaseolus lunatus. The sequence goes on along the minus strand of CM023866.1, from coordinate 27,867,178 downwards.
ACCCATACTCACCATGCACCTTCAAGACCAACACAACTCCTAGGAGGGTCTTGTTTCACTCACCCATTGCTTCCGCTCCATCTATTTCTACTTTGATTCAAGAAGAACACATGAAAATGCCATCACTCGCCGGTCGGGACGTCGGTGAACGCGCGATGAGGCAATGCAGGTAGGGCGCGCCCAGTGTGTGCGCTTAGACAGCCACGCCTGGCGCCCCCCTGGGAGCGTGCACCCACGAGAAAGTCCTCACCTCTGCTTTATACAGCAAGGTTGAGGCGAGAGAAAGTCCTCTTCCTTTGCTTTTTACAGCGAGGTTGAGGCAACAGAGAAAGTCCTCTTCCTCTGCTTTATACAGCGAGGTTGAGGCAAGAGAAAGTCCTCTTCCCTTGCTTTTTACAGCAAGGTTGAGGCAACAGAGAAAGTCCTCTTCCTCTGCTTTATACAGCAAGGTTGAGGCAAGAGAAAGTCCTCTTCCTCTGCTTTATACAGCGAGGTTGAGGCAAGAGGAAGTCCTCCTTGCCTTTGAGCAAGTGCAGGCGAGAAAGAGGAAGACCTCCTTGCCTTTGAGCAAGTGCAGGCGAGAAAGAGGAAGACCTCCTTGCCTTTGAGCAAGTGCAGGCGAGAAAGAGGAAGTCCTCCTTGCCTTTGAGCAAGTGCAGGCACCAGAGGAAGTCCTCCTTGCCTTTGAGCAAGTGCAGGCAGTAGAGGAAGTCCTCCTTGCCTTTGAGCAAGTGCAGGCGAGAAAGAGGAAGTCCTCCTTGCCTTTGAGCAAGTGCAGGCACCAGAGGAAGTCCTCCTTGCCTTTGAGCAAGTGCAGGCACCAGAGGAAGTCCTCCTTGCCCTTGAGCAAGTGCAGGCACCAGAGGAAGTCCTCCTTGCCCTTGAGCAAGTGCAGGCACCAGAGGAAGTCCTCCTTGCCTTTGAGCAAGTGCAGGCACCAGAGGAAGTCCTCCTTGCCCTTGAGCAAGTGCAGGCGAGAACAGAGGAAGTCCTCCTTGCCTTTGAGCAAGTGCAGGCACCAGAGGAAGTCCTCCTTGCCTTTGAGCAAGTGCAGGCACCAGAGGAAGTCCTCCTTGCCTTTGAGCAAGTGCAGGCGAGAACAGAGGAAGTCCTCCTTGCCCTTGAGCAAGTGCAGGCACCAGAGGAAGTCCTCCTTGCCTTTGAGCAAGTGCAGGCACCAGAGGAAGTCCTCCTTGCCCTTGAGCAAGTGCAGGCGAGAACAGAGGAAGTCCTCCTTGCCTTTGAGCAAGTGTAGGCAACAGAGGAAGACCTCCTTGCCTTTGAGCGAGTGCAGGCGAGAAAGAAGAAAGTCCTCCCTCGACTTTGTACAGCGAGGTGCAGGCGAGTGAAAGTCCTCACCTCGACTTTGTACAGCGAGGCTGAGGCAAGAGAGAAAGTCCTCTCCCTTTGCTTCTTACAGCAAGGTTGAGGCGAGAGAACCAAGTCCTCACCTCGACTTTGTACAGCGAGGCTGAGGCAAGAGAGAAAGTCCTCTCCCTTTGCTTCTTACAGCAAGGTTGAGGCGAGAGAACCAAGTCCTCACCTCGACTTTGTACAGCGAGGCTGAGGCATGAGGAAAAGTCCTCTTCCCTTTGCTTTTTACAACAAGGTTGAGGCAAGAGAACCAAGTCCCTTCCCTCTGCTTTTTACAGCGACGCTGAGGTGAGAGAAGCAAGACCTCACCCACGACTTCTTACAGCAAGGTTGGGACAAGAGGGGTCATCAAGAAGCACTTTTCTTCCCCAAAACACAGGCGTCATAGTTAGTGTTCAGACCCTCTACGCACTCAGCGCTGGTGTGGCAGAGAAGTGCAGCGAAGCCAGAAGCGCGATGACTGATCGGTGGTGCGCTAACATGCTAGTCGGTGGTCGGTGGTAGAAGCAAGTTCTGCTGCGTGAAGCCGAAGCGTTTAGGCCCGTTAAGTCAGTCATCCAGCACAAAGTTATGTTCAAGGCAATGCTAAGGCAACAGTTAGCCGCGATCAAGTCAGAGGCCAAGTTTGAGGGGTTGCAGGTAGATCGCGCTAAAGCCTAAGCTAGTTCACAATTAGTCACATGCAAAGAGTTAAAGAGAAGAAACGCAGCGAACTCCAGCGCGTTTGAGAAGAAGAAAACAGAGAAGGTGAATCTCTAGATGATCCAGAGAGATGCTTTGAATGTTTGAAGGCGAAGACGAAGGAATGAAACAGTGTTAGTACCAGAGTGTGCGCTGCTGTAGACCGCCAGAAGACGATTTCTTAGTCTCTTCGCTGAGAACAAGTTCACAGCTCGAGACTGGGGGGCTTGTGTTCCGGTCGGTCATCGGTAGTCGATGACATCAGCAGCAGTTGACCACGTGGACCATTCACAGAGTAACACGTGGTAGAGGATAGCAGGCGAGTCAGGGAGGCGATCACTCAGAATGGTAATCGCCTCTCACCTGTGATGTTGAGTAATCGCCTATCGCCTTGAGGTGAGTAATCGCCTATCGCCTTGAGGTGAGTAATCGCCTATCGGCTGAGGATGAGTAATCGGTCATCGCCGGTATGGATGAGTAATCGCCTAGATTGCACATGATCGCCATGTGTTAAGGTTAGGAGATCAGGTGGTCAGCAAGTCGCCAAAAGAGCACATCGCCGGGTGTTTGAGAAGACTTGGCAAGCACTTGTCGTATGGTCTAAGTACAGAGGATAAGTGGCATATCTGCCACCATGTGTAGTGCGAGCTGCAATGCCCAGAGTAGCCTGCATACTAAGCTACTCCTTGTGTGGATAACTTAGTCGCAGGGGCACAGTGGAAGTAACGTTTCAGCTGCAGACACTCCAGATGATGACACGTGTACGACCAGATGTTATCCACGTGTCAGGAGGAATAACCGTCAGGAGAGAGAAAGACTCAGGTATATATACAAACTCTTAACGAAATTAGGGGGAGGTTTTTTCAGATTCTCATAGCTCACACATCTGAGAGTTTGAGTCACAAACGGGTCTCACAGAGAGATTCAGATATAGTTTTAGTGTTCCTGTTGCCTGACTTGAGCGTCGGAGCTACAACGGCCGCTAGAGGCGCCGTCTGTGTGTTTTGCAGGCAGCGTTTGGAGCTCCAGCGGTGGTTTTTGGAGCGTTCCTGCAGAACAGAGGGCTAAACGAAGGAGTGACGAGGCAGTCCTCCACGTTCGAGTCAAGCGGCAGGATCATCTATGAAAAAATCTTAAATTAGCCAACATATCAACATACGCATTCCCTTCACGAAAAATATGACTAACCCTAAACTTGATTTTTCCACAGTAATTAAGACAAGTATTCCATCGATTACGAAGCATCCAAGGAACATTTTTCCTAGTAGTATGCACAACACAAACCAAGGCAGAGTCACATTCCAGCCAGACATTAGTAAGTCCCAACTTTTGAGCTTCCTCCAAAGCATATATAACTCCATAAAATTCAGCAACCAAAGTAGTTTGAACATCAAGAAACACAGAGAAAGCTCCAATAAACTCCCTCATACTCCCACGGAAAATACCTCCACAAGTGGCAAGACCTGGATAAACCCTAGCAGTCCCATTAATGTTAATTTTAACCCAGCCTGGTGAAGGAAACTCCCATCTAATAGGAAGAGGACGAAGAACTTTACCAGTACGAGTATTAGTACCAAAAAACTTAACACACTGAAATCCATCATATCATTCTTCATTGAAGCTTTAGACGACTTTCCCACTAGACAAGTTAAATCTTTAATAACCGAAATAGCCCTAGAAACCTTTGAAAACGAGCATAATTCCTCATACGCCATAGCATCCAAATAGAAAAAATTATCACAGCAAGCTTAATCAATTTAACCAAAGGACTACCATCACTCTTCATAAAAGAAAGAAGATCATCCTTATTAGAGAAATGAGAAGTAGGAAAAATCTGCCGAACCCAACTCCAAACATACAAAGCATTAGGACATTCAAAAAATAAATGATGAATAGATTCCTCATGCTTTTCACAAAGCATACACATAGAAAAAATATGAAGACCTTTATTTTGAATATGTTGATCTATAGGAATCCGTCCATGAAAAACTTTTCAAAGGACAAAAGTTTTGGAAGGTGGGATATCTAAAGATCAAATAAAAACAAAGCAAATTTAAAATATAACATACAAAATAAAATATTTTATGTTCCATCTTTTATTTCATTTGTATAAATATTGTTTATATAGAAAACAAGAACATATTTTTCTTATTTAAAACAAACCATGAAAATAAATGAACATACATATAAAATATAATAGATAAGATAAATTATTTTGAGTTTTTTTTTATATAAATATTATAGAACATAAAGTAATAATAATTATAATAAAATAAAATAATAATTATAACTATAATATAAAAAAATAATAATAATTACAATATAATACAGTAATAATAATTATCATGTAAGAAAGTAATAATAATTATAAAATAATAATAATTATAATAAAATAAAGTAATAATAGTTTTAATATAAGAAAATAATAATAATAAGAAAATAAAGTAATAACAAACATAATAAAATAACATAATTATAATCACAATAAAATAAAATAACTCTAATAAAAATAAAGTAATAGTAAGCATAGAAAAAGGAAAGTAATAATAACTATAATAAAATAATTATAATAAAAAATTAATAACAATTATAATAAAATAACTATACAAAAATAAAGTATAAATAATTATAAGAAAATAAAGTAAACATGATTATAATATAATAAATTAATAGTAATTATGAGAAAATAAAGTAGTAAAATTTATAATAAAATAAAATAATAATAATTATAAATAAAATGTAGTAAAATCAATTTGCTGAGACTGCACTTCTAACTTTAAAATTTCATGATTTGGCTCATTATTAGAATCTTGTTTGGAAGTAGAAACCATCTTCTGAATATCATAATTACAAATCATATCTCCTTGTGAGAACCTCTCCTTTAATATTCCATATGTCAAAGACCTTGTCCATATAGATGCTTTGTGTGATGGATGGAGAAACAACCTTGAGCATCCAGGTAACAACCAACATATTGGCTCTCTGCCGTGCTGGAAACAATAAGTTGGTATGAGTGAGAACTTCCATGGTTCCCTTAATGAAACCTATCTTGTTCTTTTAAATGAGTCTCATTTGAAATAAATGAGACCAAATCTTGTGAGGGATCAACAACTTTCTGCAGGGGTAAATGTAGCAACCAAAGCTCTTATCAGAGCTCTGATACCATATTAAGAAGTGAACTTTAACTCCCACTCGACCTTATAAAACCAACTTATAAGGTGAGGTTTGCACTCACTTATATACTATGAAATGTCCTTATCTCTAGTCGATGTGGGATCTCCAAGACACATCCATCACACCTAGACCCTCTTACTCGTGCGTGAGACTATATATTTATGGGTGGTCCAGTAATAACCCGATAACAGGTAGCCTGATAAGGCCAACAAACTCTAGCTAGGAGAGGGTCTAACTGACTCTTATACCATGTGAGAAAAAAAGAACAAAGAAGAACAAAAGAGAAAAAGGAAGACAAAGAATAAGAGAAGGAATATTTCTTCTGTTTTTTTACTGAGATCAAAGAAGAGGGTTTGAATATATACAAGCACCCTAACTAAAGAAAGATAATGTAAAATAAAGACTAAATAAAAGGCTAGAATCAAAAAAGAAAAATGAAGGTTAAACATTTGTACAAATAGGAAAAACTAAGAATTAGAAAGACAAAATTCATAATTGGCTTACTTCTAAAAGTACTATATCCATATCCTTTGATACACCATCTGGCTTGCTTAAAGCCATTTAAAGCCTTTTTTAATTACAAACTTGTCTTCGTTGAATGAAAGTCAATCAAGCAAGAGCAACCATGTATACATCTTCCTTCATCTCCATTTAAAAAGGCATTGCTTATGTCTAACTGTTTCAATTCCTAATTATAGATAAAAGTTAGAGAAATAAGCAACCTTATGATGGTCATATTTGCTACTAGAGAGAAAGTATCAAGGTAATTAATGTTGATCCCGCCGCTGACTCGAACGTGGAGGATATGCCCCGTCACTCCTTCGTCTAGCCTTCTGCAACTGCGCGTTCTGCAAGAACGCTCCAAGAAACTTCGCCGGAACTCCAAACGATGCCTGCAAAACACACAGACGGCACCTCTAGCGGCCGTTGTAGCTCCGACGCTCAAGTCAGGCGACAGGAACACCAAAAACTCTCTCTGAATCTCTCTGTGAGACTCGTGTGTGCCCTCAGTGTTCTTGAGTTCGAAAACTGAGTATTGTGTTTTGTGTTTCATAGCAAGTTCTGCGTACCTTTCTGAGTGTCCCTCTGCCTCTCATATAATCCCAGCGTCTCCCCTTTACTGGCTACCTCTAGGGCCACTTGATGACTCTGCACCGCCACTACCCACTCTCAGGGCAACCTTGCGTGTAGGTTTCTCTCACTTGAGTGCAAAGTCTGACAGGGAAGGCCACGTGAGTACCTCTGTATGCCCTCAATTTCTGTGCCTACCTGCCCTACATAATCTCTGGGAACACCTTCACGGTCCACGTGGCACGCATGCAAACTCACTGGGAAACTCTAACCTTGATGGGTTCTCGTCCCAACAGGATTCTGCACCTAACTGCGCCTTCCCAGCCTCATGCATGGTCGTCTCGTGACTAAGGCCGCTACCTGGTTCTGGGCACCGATGACCGATGTTTCTCCCATTGATGGCAGAGCCTCCAGCCATACACAACCACATAATAAGGAGGATAAAGACCTAGAGGTTATTTTGGGATTTACTTGTAAATATGGGTCTAATTGGGTTTTTGTTTCTTTTTGTAGGCCCAATCAAGAGGAGAACTCTAGGGTGAAGGAATGTACAAACATATCCAAGAAGACCTCCAAGTCATCAAAACATAAACTAAAGCTTTGGTCAGAAGAACACAAGAAGACTGAGTTCCTGTTGACTAGTCAACATTATTTTTGGGCCAAGCTTTAGCTTAAATAAATTGTATAAAGTTGTTTAGGATTTCATGGGCCATGTATTGGGCCTAGTAGCATAAAATGATTGGACCAAATATTTGGGCCAAGTAGCATAGGTTTTTGGGCTTGTATTTGGGCCAATAGTAAAATATGACTAGTTAGGGTGACAATTGGACTTCTTTGAGCCCAATGTAACACTAAAACGTCTAGGGTGTTTTGGAGGACGAAAATCACCTTGGCATGGAGCACATGGACGTCCACATGGCAGCCTAGGAGTGGAGAGGATTTAGCATGGAAGATGTGAGCTAAAACATGGAAAGCATGACTCCACATGGCACCTTCTCATTGGAGAGTTTTATTTTGAATTTTCAAATTTTGGCTCCAAAATGTCCAGCCCTCTCTCCTATATAATGAGGTGATTGGCTCATGTAAATGGGAAGATTAATTTGAGTGAAATTGCTGCCAACTTTGTGCCAATTATCACTCTTGTCTCCTACCTCTAGGATAGACACCTTAATCTTCATTCTTCAACTTTTCCAAGTGAGATGGCCTCACCACTCACTCTCCACACCTAACACTTCACCTTCAAGGTTTCCACAGCTCCTAGGAGTGCCTTGCACGCTTCCAACCATTCCTTCCGCCACCTTCAATTGCGTTTTCCAGCTCATGGAAGAAGGCACACAAGCTAGGCTACATCACCCATCCTGACCGATGTCACATCGTCACCCTGTTGGCGATCTCTCATCGCCCTTGTTTGTGACGAGGACACATCGCCTCGCTCTGGTGATCGACCCTTCTGAGGGCTCATCGACCTCTCTTGTGCCGACCTCTCAGCTCTTGGCCGATGTCCGAGGTCTGGCCACTGCAATTCCCTTGCGGAGTAACTTAGCGCGTTTCTTCTCCCTGAGTGAGTTGCATGCTCCCAGGAGAGCACCAAGTGTGGTTGGTCTAAACGCACTCATCAGGCGCTGTATCCTGCGTGCATGGTTTCACCGCACAGTGCCATGCACGTAATGGGTTAAGCGAGTCACTAATGACTGACCAGCTTACTAGCTCTCTTATGCCATCTTCATGCACGACCCTACTGGCGAGCAACTCTTCTTCTTCTGGTTTGGAATCATGCGAGGTGCATGCGTAACGCTCTCGCTGGGAGCTTGGGTCCCAGCTTAATTGCGTGTTGACAAGAAACCCCGATGACCATGCACCGATGACTGATCGGTACTTCACTACTTCTCGCGCTCTATTTCCAGGCGCTCATCTGGGCACTGATCTGCGGGTGGTGGTCACTTAGCAACTGACCACCGATCACCTTTCTGAGTGATCTTCTCCCTGATTCACCCGCTGTCTTATTCCACGTGTCACCTTGTGAATGTTCCACAAGGTCATCTGCTACTGACGTCATCGACTACCTATGACCGACCGGATCACAAGCCCCCCAGTCTCGAGCTGTGAACTTGTTCTCAACGAAGAGACTAAGTGGTCTTCCTTTTCCAAAGAGAAGAAGGAGCTTGAAGCCGATGTATCTGGGACCATGGCTGCTAGTGCTGAAGGTTTGATAGATGGGTTCAAGGTGGCCTTGGAGTAGATTCGCTGCGTCCTGCCAGACTTGGACCTTACCGAGTTCAGCCTTCGCCATTCAGTGGTCGACGGCAAGAGCTCATTCCTCCTCCTTGAGATTTTTCGCTTGCATCTTCTTCTGTGTAATCTCTTTTTCTGCCACAAAACTTGTGTGTAAACTTTTTATGCATAAATTCATGTTGGATGACTGACCTGATGGGGCCTAAATGCTTCGACTGATCGCACAGGAACTTGTTTGGGGAAGCTTTCATACTCAGAGCTTTACCACCGACCACCGACTAGCATGTTAGCGCACCACCGATCAGTCATCGCACTTCAGGCTTTGCTTCACTTCTCTGTCACTCCAGCGCTAAGTGCATAGAGGGCCTGATCGCTAAAGATGATGCCTGTGTTTTGGGGGAGAAGAGTGCTTCTCGTTGACCCCTCTTGCCTTAGCCTCGCTGTAAGAAGTCAAGTGTGAGGTCTTGCTTCTCTCGCCTCAACCTCGCTGTAAGAAGTCGAGGGTGAGGTCTTTCTGCTCTCGCCTCAGCCTCGCTGTACAAAGTCGAGGTGAGGTCTTTCTTATCTCGCCTCAGCCTCGCTGTACAAAGTCGAGGTGAGGACTTTTTCCTCTTGCCTCTGCCTCGTTGTACAAAGTCGAGGTGAGGACTTTTTTCTAGCCTCAGCCTTGCTGTAAAAAGTCGAGGCGAGGTCTTTTTCCTCTCACCTCAGCCTCGCTGTACAAAGTCGAGGCGAGGTCTTTTTCCTCTCGCCTCAGCCTCGCTGTACAAAGTCGAGGTGAGGACTTTTTTCCCTTGCCTCTGCCTCGCTGTACAAAGTCGAGGGAGAGGACTTTCTTCTCTCGCCTCAGCCTCGCTGTACAAAGTCGAGGTGAGGACTTTTTTATCTCGCCTCAGCCTCGCTGTACAAAGTCGAGGGTGAGGTCTTTCTGCTCTCGCCTCAGCCTCGCTGTACAAAGTCGAGGTGAGGTCTTTCTCTCTCGCCTCAGCCTCGCTGTACAAAGTCGAGGTGAGGTCTTTTTCCTCGTGCCTCAGCCTCGCTATACAAAGTCGAGGTGAGGACTTTCTCTCTTGCCTCAGCCTCGTTGTACAAAGTCGAGGTGAGGACTTTTTCTCGCCTCTGCCTCACTGTACAAAGTCGAGGGAGAGGACTTTCTTCTCTCACCTCAGCCTCGTTGTACAAAGTCGAGGTGAGGACTTTTTTCTCGCCTCAGCCTCGCTGTACAAAGTCGAGGTGAGGACTTTTTTCTCGCCTCAGCCTTGCTGTACAAAGTCGAGGTGAGGACTTTTTTCTCTTAGTGGGTGCATGCTCCCAGGAGAGCACCTGGTGTGGCTGTCTAAGCGCACTCACCAGGCGCATCCTGCCTGCATGGTCTCACCGCATGCCCTTTGAGTGGGTAACTCTTCTTCTTCTGGAATCATGCGAGGTGAATGCGTAACGCTCTCGCTGGGAGCCTGGGTCCCAGCTTAACATGTGTTAGCAAGACCCCGATGACCATGCACCGACTGAGTTCTTTGCTTTTGGAATCATGCGAGGTGCATGCATAACGCTCTCGCTGGGAGCCTGGGTCCTAGCTTAACACGTGTTGGCAAGACCCTAATGACCATGCACCGACTGGGCTCTCTGCTCCTGGAATCATGCGAGGTGCCTACGTAACGCTCTCGCTGGGAGCCTGGGTCCCAGCTTAACACATGTTGGCAAGACCCCGATGACCATGCACCGACCGAGTGCTCGCGCTCTACATCCAGGCGCTCCTCTAGGCACTGATCTGTGGGTGGTGGCCACTTGGTAACTGACCACCGATCACCTGCACTTGCGCCTGGGGCAAGGAGAACTTTAAACTGGGAAACACTTGCACACTTTATATTCTGAAATCTTTTTTATTGGGTGGCCTTGTTAAAAAAGTGTCCCCTGATCTGCTCAACTGTTTGCAGTAGATATATTGAGGGTGTGTACAGCGCGAGAACGCATCTACTTTACAACTTAACTGAAATAGAAACTTAAGTGTATGGCGTTCCACATCCTGGGGATAGCTGCTCCAGCCGATAAGCTCCATTCTCCAACGCCTCAACCACTCTGTATGGACCCCTTCCTTTCATAGGCGATGACCGCCCTGGCGACGCCTGATTCACGAGGAGCTTCCTCCTGAGCTACTTGGGAGCCCCCCAGCGTTGCATCCTCCATCACCTCACGTCCCCATGCACAGGGATTTCGTGTTGCTGATCACCTGTCTGAGACCCCGAAGCGCGATCACCTTGCGCCTCCCGCAGGTAATCGGTCAGGAATCCTGTCTTCACCAACTCAGCAAGTTAATGCCCCAACGCCAGGTAGGTGCGGAGCGTGTGTCCATAAGCCTGATGGAACTCACACCACTCGTCCTTCCTCCCTCCAAGTACCTTGTTAGTTTTCTCTGGTACTCGGAGTCTTGCAGCCACGACAGGGATGGTGATCAGCTCTGCCAACTCTATCATGAAATCATACCTAAGGGGTGCGTTGTTTTCCCTTGCACGCCCCCTGTTCTGGTCCTTCCTGGGTGCATAGGGATGAGGCCTTCCCTGCGCCTTCTTCCCTTCCTTGGCTTCATACACCCACGCCTGCTGCTGCTGCTTTCCATGACCCCCGCGTGGCTTCGATGGTGCAACACTGCCTCTCTTCTCAGAGACCTCTGTCTCTGCTACTATGTGCGCCACCGTGAGTCGTCGAATCTCAGCGAAGGTGGCAGGGTGGCTTTTGATGAGCGATTCACTGAAAGGGCCAGGTAATACGCCTTTCTTGAATGCATGCACCAGCATGCTCTCATCCTTGCTGGGCAATCTCACCACCTGCGCACCAAAGCGGTTGAGAAAGTCCTTTAGCGACTCCCCCTGGTACTGGCGAACGTCAAACAGATCGTAAGACACCACCGGTGGCGCTCTGTTGACAATATACTGCTCCGTGAACAACTTTGAAAACTGATGGAAGGAGGTGATGTGGCCCTCTAGCAGGCTCACGAACCACTCCATAGCTATTCCACTCAATGTACTCATAAACATTTTGCAGTACACAGCGTCTGAGCCTCCAGACAGCATCTGTAACGCCCCTCAAAATATTGTTCATTTTTATATAATAAAATAAAGGTGAAACAATAATATCAAAAATTTAACATAGGTATATTCATAATATAATTCATCCATTAATACAAATGTGCCTCAGAATAATATCCCTTTTCGAGGAAGTTTTAATACATCTCCATACAAGAGTTTTCAAAATAAAACAAAACAACAGCATTCAAAAACCGGCGATCTCCTCCTCCAGAAATGCTCACTGAGGAGCTCTACCACCTGCAACCTCATCTGCTCCCGTGCAAATATACACGATCATCACAGGTTTAAGAAAAATAACCACGATACAAAACAAAGGGTAAGCTAGATATTTTTAAAAACTTTAAATATGAAACTTTATATCAATAGAAAGCATAAATCTTTACACCATTCATAATCTATATCAATTTCAACCATCGATATCCCCATATTCCACAAACTCGTCAAGTGTCTATTCAATACATTCAATACTCATGGTTCACATGTCAGACTTCCCACTGACTCGTAACACATAGACACATGACTCTACTTCCGGAAGACTCGTGCGTTGAACTTAGCATCCAGAGACCTGCACCTGTCATACTACATTGCTGTAAAGTTCCCACAGCTATGCGCATAAACATAATCTCAGTCTCAATCTCATCACTCTCCTAGTATGACAGGGTTAATCCATATAACAGGTCAAGTCAGTTATCTTTCAAACGACTTACCCATACATATGGACCTCCTTCGACTCTCACAACCTGAATGGCTTCATCTATGTGATTCCATCATATCAGCAGAGTCAGGATCGCCTCATTCACAGGATACTCACAGATCAATACACCCTCATAAAATCTCCACACGGTATTTTCTTTCCTGAAAATACTATGCTTTGATCACTCTTTCACATTCATCCAGCACATCATACCACACGTAAAAGCACAATTCCATCATATAATATTTTGAATCTTTTTTTTTTAACAATCCCAATCACAGAAACAATCATACCAAAGTTCAGATTTTCGAATATCATATGCATTTCACCTTTCAATCTCAAACAATTTCAAAACGACGCTAAAACAGGGGATTTCAAAATTTGCATTAAAACCGGCGATCACGTCGCCCCACACATAAAAACAGAGCATCGTGAAATAGAATATGAAACCGGCGACCACGTTGCCCTCACTTCAGAACCTACTCGCCTAAAGTTTTTATAAACGAAAAATGTTAGCTTCCCTTACCTGGACTTGCGTAGAATCTCACTACGAGCTCTAACCCACCGACTTAAGGATGCCTTAACTCTGTTTCACGGCTTTGATCAGAAAACTTGCAGAGCACAACGTCAGGAAATCTGGGGACAGTCACCGATCTTCAACTGGTTCGCTAGGACGTCTGAACGCAGGGAGAAGGAGAGGAAAGGAACAGGGAACCAACGCTAACTCACTCAATCACTCTCAAACCACAGCAACGTCCACTGCCTCTCAGGAGTGAGTTTTGAATCTAAACCAACTTGCCCAGAAATGCCGCTGCCACCACCCACTCTGCAGGAAAGCTTGCGTGCACACTTCCTTGAACAGTATGACCATGTGGGTTTCTGCGCATACCAACTCTCTGATGCTAACTATTTTGAAACACCCTTTCTGTCTACGTGTCGCGCATGCAGAACGCTCATGCTGGGAGCCTGGGTCCCACCTTATCTGTGTGAAACACGACATCGCGCGATAACCTTCCACCGATGACTGCTCGCGCGATGACTATGCCTCTCATACCGGCGATGACCGATTCCTCTTCCTGACGGACGACCGATTCCTCACCCTGGTAGACAACCGATGTCTCACCCTGGCAGACAACCGATGTCTCACCCTGGCAGACAACCGATATCTCACCCTGGCAGACCACCGATGTCTCACCCTGGCAGACAACCGATGTCTCACCCTGGCAGACCACCGATGTCTCACCCTGGCAGACAACCGATGTGTCTCCCATCCTGGTTGATGACCGATGTTCCTCTCATCCTGTTGGCGATCTCTTATCGCCCTTGTGTGTGATGAGGACACATCGCCCCACTCGGGTCACCGATGTCACATCATCACACCTTGCTGAAGGTTCATCCTCTCATTCCTCTAAGTCTGTGTTATTACGGTTCACACTACTCATGGTGGCAGACATGCCACCTATCTTCTATATCACTCATCTTCTGTATTTAGACCACATACTAAGTGCTTACCATGTCTTCTCGAATACACGGCGATGTGCTCTTTTCGGCGATCATGTACACCATAGGCGATTGGCGATTTCATACGGGGGAAGTCGGAGGCCGCCGCCTTATTCAAAAATGGCGATCTCCTTGACTTCTAAGCTACACCTTCCTTTCTCTCACCCTTCTTGATTCACGTGCCTCCCCCTTTTCAAGCACGCCCACGTGATTACCGCACGATGAAGTCATCGCACCTGACTACTTGGTTAGTACACTGGTCAACCGACCGACCTCTACCAGCTGACCCCAGACCTTGGGCGACGTCCGAGGTCTGACCACTATGGTATTTTCTATTTTTATGTCCTTTTTATTTTAAATAATAACATACCCAGAAATTATTTAAAATCTATCACTTCTATTCCAAATAATTTATAGGTCCTTACAGCATCATCTGAGTGTGGAAGGCTGTCAAATGTGCTTCTGGATCTTCCACCCCCGTGAACGACGCTTTCACTCCCACCAGGTTGGGAGGCACCACCGTGCTCATTATCTCGGGGGAGAAAGGCATAGGAAACGCTCTAGGAGGCGACGGCGGCATCGACGTCCTATCTTCGACTGTGCGCTCATTCTGCGCCTGCAATTCCCTATGCAACTCCTCGTTCACGCGGTTCAACTCTTCATTTCTGTTATGCGATGCAGTCAGCTCTGCATGCATCTTCTCTTGCTCAACTCTCGATGCCGCGACATTATCTTGCAGCGCGCGCATCATCTCCATGACCTGCGCCATGGTAACAGCTCCTTCTTCAGCAGATGGCGCAGGTGTCGTTTGTCTGGCTCTTCTACCCATCTTCTCAAAAACTTCGACCAAGAAAATTCAAGAACTGCGATGTGGATGGGAACAAAATTCACACGGGCCCCACGGTGGGCGCCAAATGATCCCGCTGCTGACTCGAACGTGGAGGATATGCCCCGTCACTCCTTCGTCTAGCCTTCTGCAACTGCGCGTTCTGCAAGAACGCTCCAAGAAACTTCGCCGGAACTCCAAACGATGCCTGCAAAACACACAGACGGCGCCTCTAGCGGCAGTTGTAGCTCCGACGCTCAAGTCAGACGACAGGAACACCAAAAACTCTCTCTGAATCTCTCTGTGAGACTCGTGTGTGCCCTCAGTGTTCTTGAGTTCGAAAACTGAGTATTGTGTTTTGTGTTTCGTAACAAGTTCTGCGTACCTTTCTGAGTGTCCCTCTGCCTCTCATATAATCCCAGCGTCTCCTCTCTACTGGCTACCTCTAGGGCCACTTGATGACTCTGCACCGCCACTACCCCTCTCAGGGCAACCTTGCGTGCAGGTTTCTCTCACTTGAGTGCAAAGTCTGACAGGGAAGGCCACGTGGGTACCTCTGTATGCCCTCAATTTCTGTGCCTACCTGCCCTACCTAATCTCTGGGAACACCTTCACGGTCCACGTGGCACGCATGCAAACTCACTGGGAAACTCTAACCTTGATGGGTTCTCGTCCCAATAGGATTCTACACCTAACTGCGCCTTCCCAGCCTCATGCATGGTCGTCTCGTGACTAAGGCCGCTACCTGGTTCTGGGCACCGATGACCGATGTTTCTCCCATCTTGAATGATGTCACATCGTCACCCTGTTGGCGATCTCTCATCGCCCTCGTTTGTGACGAGGACACATCGCCTCGCTCTGGTGATCGACCCTTCTGAGGGCTCATTGACCTCTCTTGTGCCGACCTCTCAGCTCTTGGCCGACGTCCGAGGTCTGGCCACTGCAATTCCCTTGCAGAGTAACTTAGTGCGTTTCTTCTCCCTGAGTGAGTTGCATGCTCCCAGGAGAGCACCAAGTGTGGTTGGTCTAAACGCACTCATCAGGCGCTGTATCCTGCGTGCATGGTTTCACCGCACAATGCCATGCACATAATGGGTTAAGAGAGTCACTGATGACTGACCAGCTTACTAGCTCTCTTATGCCATCTTCATGCAGGACCCTACTGGCGAGCAACTCTTCTTCTTCTGGTTTGGAATCATGCGAGGTGCATGCGTAATGCTCTCGCTGGGAGCTTGGGTCCCAGCTTAACTGCGTGTTGACAACAAACCCCGATGACCATGCACTGATGACTGATCGGTACTTCACTACTTCTCGCGCTCTGCTTCCAGGCGCTCATCTGGGCACTGATCTGCGGGTGGTGGTCACTTAGCAACTGACCACCGATCACCGTTCTGAGTGATCTTCTCCCTGATTCACCCGCTGTCTTATTCCACGTGTCACCTTGTGAATGTTCCACAAGGTCATCTGCTGCTGATGTCATCGACTACCGATGAGCGACCGGATCAAATGTCTTTTGTTTGTCCATAGCCATTTGCCACTAGCCTTGCTTTATACCTTTGAACTATCCCATTAGCCTTATATTTTATTTTCAATACCCATTTGCAACTTATGGCAGCTTTATTCTTAGGAAGAAGAGCAATCTCCCATATTTGATTTGACTCCAAAGAAAATATCTCACATTGTATAGCATTTCTTCAACAGTCATGCTTCACAACTTCAGAATAAGTGTTTGACTCAACATGTGAAGAAAGAGGCATAACAAAAGACGTGTAAGAAGGTGATAAATTGTTATAAGACTAAAAAATTCAAAGGATATTTAACTCTTGAAGATGTATTGGAAACATTAAGATTACAATGATAATCCTTTAGGTACTCAGATGACCTTTTTATTCTTGTACTCATTCAGACTGACTGATCTAATTCAAAATTCTGTTATGTGTCATGATCATTGTTCTTGCCGGTTGACTCGCCTGTCAGTTGACTCCACGACACTCACACGCCTCCTTCCTCACGTTGATACGTGCTTGATTCTTGCGAAACAATCTGCACCTGCAAAAGAGAAAGGGGGCGCCCTAGAGGCCATTTGCACTCCGACGCTCAAGTCAGTGTGTAAGGACCTAGAAACTTTAATTGGAATGAAAGTGTTATATTTAAATAATTTCAGAAGATGTTATTATTTAAAATACAAAG
This sequence comes from Phaseolus lunatus, assembly GCA_013389735.1. NCBI lineage: Eukaryota > Viridiplantae > Streptophyta > Magnoliopsida > Fabales > Fabaceae > Phaseolus > Phaseolus lunatus. The sequence goes on along the minus strand of CM023866.1, from coordinate 27,850,353 downwards.
AGCTGGTAAATGAAGTTTCGTAGTAGTCGGACATCGGACGTCGCCTAAGGTCTGGGGTCAGCTGGTAGAGGTCAGTCGGCTGACATGTGGATCAAGAAGAGTAAAGGAAGAAAAGTGTATCTTAGAAGTCTACGAGATCGCCGTTGTTGAAGACGGAGGCGATCTCCGACTTCTCTGGGGCATAATCGCCTGTCGCCTAGAGGAGAGATGACCGCCAATCGCCTATAGTGTACGTGATCGACGGGAGTGCACGTAGTATGTGGTCAAGATGCTGGATTAACCATAGTGGGTTCCAAAAACCACGCGTATCAAGGTGTGGGTTAAGCCTTAGATATGCTGTGCATGCGAAGCTCTATGCTTGAGCTTAAGAGATCGCCCTTAGTGTTGCATGGATGGGCGCAAGAGGAGTGGTGCTGATCTACTCTTGGAAATGTGAAGCTACCGGCGTCACCAAGCCATGTGGAGGTTGTAACATCCCGCCAAAGTACTATACATATGTATTTATATAATGAAAATAAGAGTAACAAATGGATTGAAGTGAATTAAAATTTTATATATGAGAATAAGGTTTCTCCTCACAGGGAGTTTAATACAAACGATCACTTCTCCATTAAAAACGTAAACGAATTTCAATACAAAAGGTAGATAGGCGATCTCCTGGCAGAAAGGGCGATCTCCTGGCAAAAAGGGCGATCTCCTATAAGAAGGGCGATCTCCTATCATAAAACAGCAAGAGGGGCGATCACCCAACAGAAAAGAAAACAGGCGATCTCCTTCTAGCGACAATTTTCTAAGGAGCTCTACTTCCTGCAACATCATCTGCTCCCGTGTAAAACACACGATCATCACAGTTTTAAAAGAAAACAGCCACAGAGCAATACAAAAGAAAAGGGGTAAGCTAGATGGTTTAAAAAGAGTTTAAGTATGAACATAAAAATCAGGATAAAACAAATTCCATATACCCACATAAAATTATAAAGTTTCTCATTTCTTACGTCGGACTTCCACTGATTTAACACACATAGACACTTACCATACCACTGTAAAGTCCACACAGGACAGCAACCGGAGTCCACACAGGACAGCCACCAAGGTCCACACAGGACAGCAAGCAAAGTCCACACAGGACAGCAACCAAGGTCCACACAGGACAGCAAGCAAAGTCCACACAGGACAGAAACCAAGGTCCACACAGGACAGCAAGCAAAGTCCACACAGGACAGAAACCAAGGTCCACACAGGACAGCAAGCAAAGTCCACACAGGACAGAAACCAAGGTCCACACAGGACAGCAAGCAAAGTCCACACAGGACAGAAACCAAGGTCCACACAGGACAGCAAGCAAAGTCCACACAGGACAGAAACCAAGGTCCACACAGGACAGCAAGCAAAGTCCACACAGGACAGAAACCAAGGTCCACACAGGACAGCAAGCAAAGTCCACACAGGACAGAAACCAAGGTCCACACAGGACAGCAAGCAAAGTCCACACAGGACAGCAACCAAGGTCCACACAGGACAGCAAGCAAAGTCCACACAGGACAGAAACCAAGGTCCACACAGGACAGCAAGCAAAGTCCACACAGGACAGAAACCAAGGTCCACACAGGACAGCAAGCAAAGTCCACACAGGACAGAAACCAAGGTCCACACAGGACAGCAAGCAAAGTCCACACAGGACAGAAACCAAGGTCCACACAGGATAGCAAGCAAAGTCCACACAGGACAGCAACCAAGGTCCACACAGGACAGCAAGCAGAGTCCACACAGGACAGAAACCAAGGTCCACACAGGACAGCAAGCAAAGTCCACACAGGACAGAAACCAAGGTCCACACAGGACAGCAACCAAGGTCCACACAGGACAGCAAGCAAAGTCCACACAGGACAGAAACCAAGGTCCACACAGGACAGCAAGCAAAGTCCACACAGGACAGAAACCAAGGTCCACACAGGACAGCAAGCAAAGTCCACACAGGACAGAAACCAAGGTCCACACAGGACAGCAAGCAAAGTCCACACAGGACAGAAACCAAGGTCCACACAGGACAGCAAGCAAAGTCCACACAGGACAGTTAAAGATCATCAATTCGCCCAACGCACCATACAATACTTAAATGAACGATCTCAACCACAGCAACAAACGTATCCAGGTTCAGACTTTTTCCAAAAACGCGTGCATTTCACATATCAGTCACAAACAAGCTCAAAGCGACACTAAAACAGGGGAGTTCGTAAAACAGCGCCAAAACCGGCGATCTAGTTCAAAACGGGGTATTTCGAAGTCTGCATTTAAAACCGGCGACTACGTCGCCCAACCACATAGAAACAGAGCATTCACGAAGATGAAAACGAAAACCGGCGACCACGTCGCCCTCACTTCAGAAACAGCTAATCTATGGCTTGTATTGAAAATGAAGTCTAGCTTCCCTTACCTGGACTTGCGCAAAACACCAGGAGCTCCGAAACCCAACGAAGCTTGAACAACGCCTTGGCTCTGTTTTTGCGTCTGGTTGAAGGACTTGCAGAGAACCTCCCAGGTGCTCTAATGGTGCTGCCTCTCGTCGTACTCTTGTGTGAAGATGCTAGAATCGCAGCGCGAAGGAGATATCTGGAGGAGAAGGAGCCAACGTTAACTCTCTAAATCACTTTCTAATCACCTCTCGTCTCTTACCTCTCAGGGGTGAGTTTAAATCTAAGCCAACTTGCCCAGGAATGCCGCTGCCTCCACCCACTCTGCAGGAAAGGTTGCGTGTACGCTTCCCTGAACAGTACAACTACGCATGCCTCTGCGCAGGCTAACACTCTGAGGTCACTATTCTGAACCACCCTTTCTGTCTACGTGTCGCGCGTGCAGTACGTCTGATGCTGAGAGCCTGGGTCCCACCTTATCGGCGTGAAACTCGACATCGCGCGATAACGTTCCACCGATGACCTCTCGCGCGATGACTATCCACCGATGACATCTCGCGCGATGACTATCCACTGATGACATCTCGCGCGATGACCTTCCACCGATGACCTCTCGCGCGATGACTATCCACTGATGACATCTCGCGCGATGACCTTCCACCGATGGATTATCCTGGAAGACGACCGATGTATCACCCTGGTGGACCACCGATGTCCACATGCCTCGCGCCCTGGCGATGCCCGCATGTCCCGTGCCTGGCGATGCCCGCATGCCTTGCGCCCTGGCGATGACCGCATCCCTCGCGCCCTGGCGATGCCCGATGACACATCGTCACGCCTTCCCGAAGGTTCTTCATTCCACTATGTTACGTCCAAAGTATCATCTCCACATGACTCGGTGACGTCGGTAGCTTCACATTTCCAAGAGTAGACCAGCACCACTCTTCGTGCGCCCATGCATGCAACACTAAGGGCGATCTCTTTTGCTCAATCATAGAGCTTCGCATGCACAGCGTATCTAAGGCTTAACCCACACCTTGATACGCGTGGTTGTTGGAACCCACTCTAGTTGATCCAGTACCTTGACCACATACTGAGTGCACTTTCGGCGATCATGTGCACCATAGGCGGCAGGCGATCATGCACTAACCAGGCGATCACATAGGAGACTTCTTAGCTACACTTTTCTTCCTTTACTCTTCTTGATCCACATGTCTTCCTCGAGCACATCCACGTGATTACCTCACGATAAAGTCATCGCACCTGACTACTATGTTACTGCAATGGTAAGCCGACCGACCTCTACCAGCTGACCTCAGATCTTGGGCGACGTCCGAGGTCCGACCACTATGAAACTTCGTTTACCAGCTCTTTGTATTTTAAATAATAACATCTTCTGAAATTATTTAAATATAACACTTTCATTCCAATTAAAGTTTCTAGGTCCTTACATTCTCCCCAACAAGAAAAATTTTCGTCCTCGAAAATTGGATTACAAGGAAAAGAGGTAGGGATAGGCTTCTCTCAGGGTTTCTTTCAAATTCCCAATTTGTATCACCCGATCTGTCATCCCACACCACCTTCACCACGTTGATGGTCTTGCCTCTGAGCTGCTTACTCTGCTGATCGTCAATCCTTACTGGTTTCGCTCCAACAACAAGTCATCCCTGGTCTGCACGTCGTCTACTTCCAACACGTGATTAGGGTCTGCAAGATACTTCCTTAACTGTGACACGTGAAAGACTTTATGCAGATTTGCTCATTGGAGAGGTAGGGCAATTTCATAAGCCACTAGACCTATCCTCCTTAAGATCTGATATGGCTCGACTAACTTAGGAGACAGCTCCTTTGATCTGATAGCTCGTCCTACACCCTTGGTCGGTGTCACTTTCATAAATGCATGATCTCCAACTACAACTCCAAAGGTCTTCTCCTCATTGTCAACGTCATCACTGCCTCCCCCAGAGTTATTATCGTTGTGTTCATTTAAGGCCAGAAGTGTCTTCACAGCGTTGTCAGCTTCGTCCTCATATCCACCACTAGAGTTGTTACCCTTGTCCTCATGAGCGACATAGGGTGGCTCCCTCCAGGCTATTCCCTTCACATTTCCCAGATCCGCAGGGGTTTCTCAACCAAACGATTCTTGCTCACCTTCTTAGTAACTTCAACTTTGGGGATGGATGATGATTCACTTTCTAAGGCAGAGCCATCCGACGAAGATCCCTCTACCACTGCCATTAACTGCAGTTACAACACCTTCCCACCACCCATCATACCACCAGGCATACACCGCTGATTCAAACCCAAGTGGGCGACCTGAATGGCGCTCAGGGGAGCATGGCTTGACTGTTAAGCGCTCTGAACATCGCATACCCAAATTAATCAGTAGCTGCCACTCTAGACGAAAGGACCCATTCCTCTAGTTTCTGTGGTCCCTCTTAACAAGCCAGTCATCGTACTGGACCTTCAGCAGCGTTGGAGACACACTCCAGATTTTGCATCTAAACTAGCGTTTTCTAACGCCACCATCTTGCCCTGTTCAGGGGCCTTTAACTTCAACCATCCATTCCCACACTCATCTTTCAAATCCCGATCAACAAAACAACCCTATTCTGCGTGAAACCTTCCCTCTTAGCAGGTAGTCCAAGAATTTCTTCTGGAAATACATCCATGAAATCTTTCACCCCATGTATCCTGTTTACGCCCCCTTCACTCTTCACTCCCCCCTTCAGCTAGGATCACAAAACACGTCGCCCCTTCTTTCAACTCTGACTTCACATGCTGAGCAGATATCACACCTGACCCTTGGAGATTGGGAAACACCACCTTCTGGCTACTGCAATCTGTGAGAACTCGATTGGCATGTAGCCAATCCATTCCTAGGATAACATCCAGATCCTGAAGAGGTAGACAGATCAAATTCACTTTGAACCTGCGTCCCTCTACTATCACTGGACATTCAGAGCAAACTGGGGAGGTCAAAACCTGTCCTGATGCAGGTGTAGAGACCAACCGTTCAAACGACAGCTCCTTCACTAGAAGGCCCAGTTCGGTTGCACACCGACTTGACACAAGAGAGTGTGTCGCTCCAGAAACAAACAAAACTCTAAAGTATCCACCAGCTATAAACAAGTATCTTGTACTAGGTTACCTGACTGAGATGCCTCCGCTCCAGACATGGCAAACACTCTCCCTGCTGCTTGAGGTCTGCTGCCTTCGTTCCTCAACTGCTGGGAACCACTGGGTTGAGTCGCCCTATTCCCGTTAGGACATTCTCTAGAAAGGTGCCCCGTCTTTCGGCAGATGTAGCATCTTCTCTCTGAATTTCTCTTGGGGCACACATTGGATGTGTGTGGTCCACCACAACGGGAACATCTGAGTTTCCAGGGCTGTTGCTGTTGAAACTGAGGCGGTGCTGCTCCTGCCCCATGCTGTGGAGGTCTCGCATAAGGCTTATTCTCCTGTTGCTGCACCTTGGCCTTCCCACTGGAAAAACCCCCTGGGTGTGCCCTGATCACCCGAGAGTCACTCTTTTCCAGTGTCTCCACCATCATCGCCTTCTCCACTAAGGCGTGAAATTCTCTTATGCACATAGGTGCTATGGTCCTCTTCAGCTCATGCTTCAGTCCTTCTTCAAATTTCCTACACCTCCAAGCCTCAGAGGTCGCCTGGGTATAGAATCAGGCGAGATACTCAAACCAAGCAGCATAAGCATTCACTGACATCTCCCCCTGCTCCAATCTGAGGAATTCTGCTTCCCTCGCAAATCTTGCACTATCTGGGAAGTATTTTTCCAGAAATCTCACCCTGAAACTCTCCCAGTCTAACACTTCAGCTCTGGCTTCCATCATATGCTGAGCTCCCATCCACCAGAACTCGGCTTCTCCAGATAGCAGATAGGTAGCGAATACCAATTTCTTCCCTTCAGGGCAGGAGGTCGCCCTAAAGATTTTCTCCAACTCCCTGACCCACTGATCTGCTTGATCAGGGGTAGCATTCCCACTGAACTTGGGTGGGTTGTGCCTCATGAACTCAGTCAGTCCCATCTGATCCTGAGGCTGACCGACGTGGGAAGCTGTTTCAGCCGACCGAGCAGTTTCCCAATGGTGCATTGCCGCCTGATGATTCTGAGCCATTGCTGCATTCTGTTGTTGGATGGCAGTTGCCATCATCTCAATAGCCTTGGCAATTTGGCTCATTTCCGAAGAAGGTTGGGGAGGGGTAGGAGGTCTACGTGCCATCTCTCTTCGTTTCAGATTTTGAAACTATAGGTTGTCTATATTCCCTACAACTACAAGAATGAGATCGATAAGAAATCAATTCATTCAGGAGGTAACATCTAGACCTTACAAAGGTCAGCATCTCAAATTCATTAAGAATTTGAGCTCCTCAACAGAATCGTGATACTTATAATCTCAAGCAAAACACCAGAACAGCTACTGGTATGCAGTCATCAATCCAATCAACCATTTTCAATCAATTACAAAGACACTCCAGGGAATGAAATAGCTCACACCAGAATTCAATATATGCTAAACATCAAACCTTTAGAATTAAGATTGAGAATCATCTCGATCCAGTTATGAGTGTGCACCCTCACTACTTTATCAGGATCCTCTCATTCTTAATACTAAGATTTTCAGTTAGGGCATATATTCACTAAAGCACACACAAAATTTCAATACAAAAACGTTTGAAAACCTTTCACTATAGTTGTTATTTAAAACTCAAATAAATTTTATGAGCAGAAGAAACACAATGGATCCACAGCCCTCAGGTCATCCTAAGGACGAACTGCTCTGATACCATTAATGTAACATCCCGCCAAAGTACTATACATATGTATTTATATAATGAAAATAAGAGTAACAAATGGATTGAAGTGAATTAAAATTTTATATATGAGAATAAGGTTTCTCCTCACAGGGAGTTTAATATAAACGATCACTTCTCCATTAAAAACGTAAACGAATTTCAATACAAAAGGCAGATAGGCGATCTCCTGGCAGAAAGGGCGATCTCCTGGCAAAAAGGACGATCTCCTATAAGAAGGGCGATCTCCTATCATAAAACAGCAAGAGGGGCGATCAACCAACAGAAAAGAAAACAGGCGATCTCCTTCCAGCGACAATTTTCTAAGGAGCTCTACTTCCTGCAACATCATCTGCTCCCGTGTAAAACACACGATCATCACAGTTTTAAAAGAAAACAGCCACAGAGCAATACAAAAGAAAAGGGGTAAGCTAGATGGTTTAAAAAGAGTTTAAGTATGAACATAAAAATCAGGATAAAACAAATTCCATATACCCACATAAAATTATAAAGTTTCTCATTTCTTACGTCGGACTTCCACTGATTTAACACACATAGACACTTACCATACCACTGTAAAGTCCACACAGGACAGCAACCGGAGTCCACACAGGACAGCCACCAAGGTCCACACAGGACAGCAAGCAAAGTCCACACAGGACAGCAACCAAGGTCCACACAGGACAGCAAGCAAAGTCCACACAGGACAGAAACCAAGGTCCACACAGGACAGCAAGCAAAGTCCACACAGGACAGAAACCAAGGTCCACACAGGACAGCAAGCAAAGTCCACACAGGACAGAAACCAAGGTCCACACAGGACAGCAAGCAAAGTCCACACAGGACAGAAACCAAGGTCCACACAGGACAGCAAGCAAAGTCCACACAGGACAGAAACCAAGGTCCACACAGGACAGCAAGCAAAGTCCACACAGGACAGAAACCAAGGTCCACACAGGACAGCAAGCAAAGTCCACACAGGACAGCAACTGTAAGGACCTGAAAAATTTATTGGAATAAAAGAGTTATATTTTAAATAAATTCTAAGTATGTTTTTATTTAGAATAGAAAGGGAGGAAAAAGTTAAGTTTAGAAGGCTACGAGGTCGCCGGTCGCCTGCTACACATGAGCGCCGGGTGGACATCGCGCGGGCGTGAGAGGCATGCAGGCATCGCGCGGGCGCGAGAGGCATGCAGGCATCGCGCGGGCGTGAGAGGCATGCAGGCATCGCGCGGGCGCGAGGGGCATGCGGGCATCGCGCGGGCGCGAGGCACGCGGGCATTGCCAGGGCGCGATGCATGTGGACGTGGCCAAGGCGCGAGAGTTATGAGGGCGTCGCCAGGGAAGACATCGGTTGTCTCCCAGAGGAAGACATCGGTCGTTCGCCAGGAAGAGGTCATCGGTGGTTGTCTTCGCGCGAGGTCATCGGTGGTAGTCTTCGCGCGGGGTCATCGGTGGATCGTCTTCGCGCGAGAGGTCATCAGTGGTTTCTCTTCGAGCTGGTAGTCATCGGCGAAAGGTCATCGCGCAACGTTGAGTTACACCCAGAGAACGTGGGCCCCAGACTCTCAGCAAGAGATGTTCTGCACGCGCGCCACGTAGACGAAAAAGTGGTTCAGAATAGTGACCTCAGAGTGTTAGCCTGCGCAGAGGCACGCTTAGGTGTACTGTTCAGCGAAGCGTACACGCAAACTCCCTGCAGAGTGGGTGGTGGCAGCGGTTTTTGTGGAGAAGTCAGCTTAAGATGCAAAAACCCATTTCTGAGGGAGAAGGAAAGAAACGTTGCTGTGGTTCCAGAGCTAAAGGGTGCGTTTATCTCCCTTCTCCTCCATTCTCTCCTTCGCGCTGCGGTTCTAGCACCTTCACACGAGAGTACGACGAGCGACGGCCACCATTAGAGCACCTGGGAGGTTCTCTGCAAGTCCTTCAACCAGACGCGAAAAACAGAGCCAAGGTATTCTGCAAGCTTCGTTGGATTTCGAAGCTCCTGGTGGTTGCGCAAGTCCAGGTAAGGGAAGCTAGACCTCTTTTTCCATACAAGCCACAGTGTAGCTATCTCTGGAGTGAGGGCGACGTGGTCGCCATTTTTGTTTTCATCTGCGTAAAGTGCTCTGTTTGTGTGCTTGGGCGACGTGGTCGCCGGTTTTATATACAGTTTTCGAAACACCCTGTTTTTGAACTAGATCGCCGGTTTTGGCGCTGTTTTGCGAACTCCTTGTGTTTGATGTTGTTTTGAGAACTGCTTGAGATTTACATGAGATATTCGAAAATATGAATCCTTTGAAATGGCTATTGCTGTGATTGAAATCATTCTTTTAAGTGTGGCACGATGTTTTTGAATGCTGTGAATGTGGGATCGAGGCATAGTATTTTCAGGAAAGAAAATACCGTGTAAGATCTTGTGGTAGGTGCATTGATCGGTGATTCCTAAGGGGATATCCTGACTCTGCTGAGGTAATGGAATCACGTAGAGGAAGTTACTCAGTTGTTGAGAGTCGAAGGAGGTCTATATGATGGGCGTCTCGTGTGAAAAAGAACGAGCTCCGTCTGTCATATGGATTAACCCTGTCATACCAAGAGAACTATGGTAACATTGAGATGATATATGCGCATGCTGTGTGGATTCACAGCGACCCTGTGTGGATTTCACAGTGGTGTGGTATGACAGGTGCAGATCTCTGAGTCTAATCAACGCACGAGTCAATCCGGAAGTAGTGTCAAGTGTCTTGTGTGGTGGGTCAGTGGAAAGTCTGACATGTGAAATGGTGAAATGAGAACTTGAATATTGATAGACACTTGATGCTGTATTGTGAAATGGAATGACTATGGGTGAATGTTGTGAAATGTGTGATTTTGGGCGATCAGGTGAATGATATGAGCAACTCTACGTTTTACATGGATATTTTGGAACTTGGTTTACTTGGATTTTCATGTTCATGATTTAAACTTCTTTTAAATTATCTAGCTTACCCTTTTATCTGTTATTGTGGTTGTTTTCTCAAAACTGTGATGATCGTGTAATTGTTACACGGGAGCAGATGATCTTCCAGGAAGAAGAGCCCTCTAGTGAGTGATCGCCGAGGAGGAGATCGCCGGTTTCTGTCTCTATCGGGTGATCGCCTGTGTCTGCCTCCATCGGGTGATCGCCTGTTTTTTTCTGTCTTGATAGGTGATCGGTCTCGTCCGATAGGAGATCGGTTTCTTCCGATAGGAGATCGCCTGCTTTGTTTTTTTTTACTGTATTTTGTTTATGTTTCTGGAAAATTTGACCGAATTTGTATTAAACTCCCTAAGAGGGGCAACTTCATTTCATATATATATTATTTTGTTCATAGAATCTATTTGTTACCTTTATTTTCATTATATACATTTGTATAGTATTTTGGCGGGATGTTACATTAATGGTATCAGAGCAGTTCGTCCTTAGGATGACCTGAGGGCTGTGGATCCATTGTGTTTCTTCTGCTCATAAAAGTTATTTGAGTTTTTAAATAACAACTATAGTGAAAGGTTTTCAAACGTTTTGTATTGAAAAGTTTGTGTGTGCTTCTGTGCTTTAGTGAATGTATGCTCAAATTGAAAATCTTGGTATCAAGAATGAGAAGATCCTGATAAAGGAATGAGGGTGCACACTCATAACTGGATCAAGATGATTCTTAATCTTAATTCCAAAGGTTTGATGTTTAGCCTACATTGAATTCTGGTGTGATTTTTGAGTGTTCTTGAATTTGACTAAGGTGGTAGTTTGGACTGATGTTTGCACACCAGTAACTGTTCTGGTGTTTTGTGTGAAGTTATAAGTGTTATGATTCTGTTGATGAACTCAAATTCTAGATGACTTTGAGATGCTGACCTTTGTAAGGTCTAGCTGTTACCCCTTGAATGAATTGATTCTTATCGATTTCATTCTTATAGTTGTAGGGAATATAGAAGTCAATAGATTCAGAAGATGGCACGTAGACCTGCTACCCCACCCCAACCTTCCTCAGAGACGAGTCAGATCGCCAAGGCCATCGAGATGATGGCGACTGCCATTCAGCAGCAGAATGCGGCGATGGCTCAGAACCATCAAGCCACAATGCAGCACTGGGAAACTGCCCGATCTGCTGAGACAAACTCCCACGTCGGTCAGCCCCAAGAACAGATGGGAATGGCCGAGTTCATGAGGCACAACCCACCTAAGTTCAGTGGGAATGCTACCCCTGACCAGGCAGATCAGTGGGTCAGGGAGGTGGAGAAAATCTTTAGGGCGACCTCCTGCCCTGAAGAGAAGAAGCTGTTGTTTGCCACGTATCTGCTATCAGGAGAAGCTGAGTTCTGGTGGATGGGAGCTCAGCAGATGATGGAGGCACGAGAGGATGTTCTGGATTGGGAGAGCTTCAGGGTGAAGTTCTTGGAGAAATACTTCCCAGACAGCGCCAAGTTTGCAAGGGAAGCTGAGTTCTTAAAGTTGGAGCAGGGGGACATGTCAGTAAACGCTTATGCTGCCCGTTTTGAGTACCTCGCCCGGTTCTATACCCAGGCGACCTCCGAGGCCTGGAGGTGTAGGAAGTTCGAGGAAGGGCTGAAGCATGGGCTGAAGAAGACCATAGCCCCGATGTGCATCAGGGAGTTCCACGCCTTAGTGGAGAAGGCGAAGATGGTGGAGACCCTGGAAAAGGGTGAGTCTCGGGTGATCAGGTCACACCCAGGAGGTCCTTCCAGTGGGAGAGCTAAGGCACAGCACCCACAAAGAAAACCCTATGCGAGACCTCCATCACATCGGGCAGGAGCAGCACCTCCCCAGTTCCAACAGCAACAACCTTGGAAACCTAAGTGTCTTCACTGTGGTGGACCACACGCCTCCAATGCTTGTTTCAAGAAGACTTCAGAGAGGAAATGTTTCGTCTGCCAAAGGACAGGGCACGTTGCTAGAGAGTGCCCTAGCAGGAATGGGGCGACCCAACCCAGTGGCTCCCAACAGTTGAGAAACGAGGGCGGCAGACCTCAGGCAACAGGGAGGGTGTTCGCCATGTCTGGAGCAGAGGCAGCTCAGTCAGGTAACCTCATCCAAGGTGTTGTTTTATTGCTGGTAGAGGTGTAAGGGCTTTGTTTGATTCTGGAGCGACACACTCCTTTGTGTCAAGCCTGTGTGTAGCCGAGTTGGGTCTCCTAGTGAAGGAGTTACCTTTCGAGCTGTTGGTCTCTACACCTGCGTCAGGACAGGTGTCGACCTCTACAGTGTGCCCTGAATGTCCAGTGATTGTAGAAGGACGCAGATTCAAGGTGAACTTGATCTGCCTACCTCTTCAGGACCTGGATGTCATCCTGGGAATGGATTGGTTAGCTGCCAATCACGTTCTCTTAGACTGTGGTAGGCAGAAGGTAGCGTTTCCAGACCCCCAGGAACCGGATGTGTTGTCAGTTCAACAAGGGCGATCAGAGCTGGAAGGAGAGGCGAGGTGCTTCGTAGTGCTCGCCCGGTTGGAAGTGGAGAATAAAGGGGACGTAAACAGGATACAAGTGGTGAAAGATTTCACAGATGTATTCCCAGAAGAGGTGCCTGGGTTACCCCCTAAGAGAGAAGTGGAATTCTCTATTGACTTGGTACCTGGAGCTGGACCAGTGTCAATGGCACCTTACAGGATGGCCCCAGCCGAGTTAGTGGAGTTAAAGAAGCAAGTGGAAGAGTTGCTGGAGAAGCAGTTCATCAGACCCAGCGTATCTTCATGGGGAGCTCCAGTGCTCCTAGTCAAGAAGAAGGATGGAGGGTCTCGGCTGTGTATAGACTACAGGCAATTGAACAAATTGACCATCAAGAACAAGTACCCCCTACCTCGGATTGATGATTTGATGGACCAAATTCATGGGGCCTCGGTGTTCTCCAAGATTGACCTGAGATCGGGGTATCACCAAATCTTGGTAAAAGCTGAAGATGTTCAGAAGACAGCTTTTAGGTCTCGATATGGGCACTACGAGTATGTAGTGATGCCATTTGGAGTCACCAATGCTCCAGCTCTATTCATGGACTACATGAATAGGATCTTTCGCCCTTTCTTGGATAAGTTTGTGGTGGTCTTCATAGATGACATCCTCATTTATTCAAGGACCGAGGAAGAACATGAGGAACACCTGAGGACAGTATTGGAAATACTGAGAGAGAAGCAGCTCTATGCCAAGTTCTCCAAGTGTGAGTTCTGGCTGAGGGAAGTCAACTTCTTAGGACACGTGATATCTGCCCAGGGGATCTCGGTAGATCCAGCCAAGGTAGAGGCAGTGCTGCAATGGGAACGTCCTAAGACAGTGACTGAGATAAGGAGCTTTGTGGGGTTGGCGGGCTACTATCGGAGGTTTATTGAGGATTTTTCCAAAGTAGTGGCTCCTTTAACACAACTGACCCGCAAGGACCAACCCTTTGCTTGGACCGACCGATGTGAGCAGAGCTTCAGGGAACTAAAGGAGAGGTTGACCAGTGCTCCAGTGCTGGTGATTCCAGAAGTAGGAAGACCTTTTGATGTCTTCTGTGATGCCTCACATCAAGGCTTGGGATGCGTCTTGATGCAAGAGAAGAGAGTGGTTGCATATGCTTCAAGGCAACTCAAGGTGCATGAGAGAAACTACCCTACTCATGATTTGGAGTTGGCAGCGGTAGTGTTTGCCTTGAAGATCTGGAGGCATTATCTTTATGGAGCTCGGTTCCAGGTATTCAGTGACCACAAGAGCTTGAAGTACCTGTTCGATCAGAAGGAACTAAACATGAGACAAAGAAGGTGGATGGAATTCCTAAAGGACTACGACTTTCAACTCATGTATCACCCAGGGAAGGCCAATGTAGTGGCAGATGCCTTGAGTAGGAAGTCTATACAAGTCGCCACCATGATGATGGAAGAGCAGAAACTGATCGAGCAGTTCAGAGACTTAAACCTTGGAGTGGAATTTCACGTGAATCACATTAGTTGTAGTAAGCTGACTATAACTAATGACTTCCTTGGGATGTTGAAGGATAAACAATTGGAGGACCCTAGCCTGAAGCGCACTGTGGAGTCACTAGGGACAGATCAGGCGAGAGGCTTTGAGATGGGCGATGATGGGATCTTGAGGTTTGATGGCAGAATTTGCATACCTGCAAATGATGAGTTGAAGAAGATGATCCTAGAGGAAGGTCATAAGAGTCGCCTTAACCTTCATCCAGGCATGAACAAGATGTACCATGACTTGAAGGAGTCATTTTGGTGGTCGGGCATGAAGAGGGACATCGCCCAGTATGTGACAACCTGCTTAACGTGTCAGAAGGCAAAGGTAGAACATCAAAGGCCTGGTGGGTTATTACAACCATTGGATATCCCTGAGTGGAAATGGGACAGCATTGCCATGGATTTTGTCACCCATTTACCCAGATCGGTCAAGGGCCATGATGCAATCTGGGTCATCATTGATAGGCTGACGAAGAGTGCCCACTTTCTTCCAGTGAATATGAAGATGCCTATGGTCAAGCTGGCACAGCTATACATCCAAGAAATAGTAAGGCTGCATGGAGTGCCTTCCAGCATCGTTTCAGATAGAGATCCCAGGTTTACTTCACGGTTTTGGCAGACCTTACAAGAATGCTTGGGAACCAAGTTGAGGATGAGCTCTGCATATCATCCCCAAACAGATGGTCAGTCAGAGAGGACGATCCAATCTTTGGAAGATCTGCTGAGGGCATGCGTTTTGGATCAATTGGGAAGTTGGGAGGAGGTGTTGCCACTAGTGGAGTTTACCTATAACAATAGCTACCACGCCAGTATTGGGATGGCGCCATATGAAGCCCTGTATGGGAGGAAATGCAGAACTCCCTTATGTTGGTACCAGGAGGGCGAGGCAGTCTTGGTTGGGCCAGAGTTGATTCAGCAGACGACCGAGAAGGTGAAGCAGATACAAAGCAGAATGAAAGCCTCTCAGAGTAGGCAGAAGTCCTATGCAGATCAGAGGAGAAAGCCTTTGGAGTTTGCTGCTGGAGATCACGTGTTCATGAAAGTGACACCAACCAAGGGTGTAGGGCGGGCGATCAGGTCAAAGAAGTTGTCCCCTAAGTTCGTGGGACCATATCAGATCTTAAGAAGGATTGGCCCAGTGGCGTATGAGATCGCCCTACCTCCCCACTTAGCAAATCTGCACAACGTCTTTCACGTGTCACAGCTGAGGAAGTACATGGCAGACCCTAGTCATGTGCTGGATGTAGACGACGTGCAGATCAGGGATGACTTGTCCTTTGAAGCAAAACCAGTCAGGATTGTCGATCGGCAATGTAAACAGCTCAGAGGCAAGACCATCGACATGGTGAAAGTGGTGTGGGATGAGAAATCGGGGGATTCTACTTGGGAGTTAGAAGAACCCATGAGGGAGGCTTATCCATACCTCTTTTCCTTGTAATCCAATTTTCGAGGACGAAAATTTTTCTTGTTGGGGAGAATGTAAGGACCTGAAAAATTTATTGGAATAAAAGAGTTATATTTTAAATAAATTCTAAGTATGTTTTTATTTAGAATAGAAAGGGAGGAAAAAGTTAAGTTTAGAAGGCTACGAGGTCGCCGGTCGCCTGCTACACATGAGCGCCGGGTGGACATCGCGCGGGCGTGAGAGGCATGCAGGCATCGCGCGGGCGCGAGAGGCATGCAGGCATCGCGCGGGCGTGAGAGGCATGCAGGCATCGCGCGGGCGCGAGGGGCATGCGGGCATCGCGCGGGCGCGAGGCACGCGGGCATTGCCAGGGCGCGATGCATGTGGACGTGGCCAAGGCGCGAGAGTTATGAGGGCGTCACCAGGGAAGACATCGGTTGTCTCCCAGAGGAAGACATCGGTCGTTCGCCAGGAAGAGGTCATCGGTGGTTGTCTTCGCGCGAGGTCATCGGTGGTAGTCTTCGCGCGGGGTCATCGGTGGATCGTCTTCGCGCGAGAGGTCATCAGTGGTTTCTCTTCGAGCTGGTAGTCATCGGCGAAAGGTCATCGCGCGACGTTGAGTTACACCCAGAGAACATGGGCCCCAGACTCTCAGCAAGAGATGTTCTGCACGCGCGCCACGTAGACGAAAAAGTGGTTCAGAATAGTGACCTCAGAGTGTTAGCCTGCGCAGAGGCACGCTTAGGTGTACTGTTCAGCGAAGCGTACACGCAAACTCCCTGCAGAGTGGGTGGTGGCAGCGGTTTTTGTGGAGAAGTCAGCTTAAGATGCAAAAACCCATTTCTGAGGGAGAAGGAAAGAAACGTTGCTGTGGTTCCAGAGCTAAAGGGTGCGTTTATCTCCCTTCTCCTCCATTCTCTCCTTCGCGCTGCGGTTCTAGCACCTTCACACGAGAGTACGACGAGCGACGACCACCATTAGAGCACCTGGGAGGTTCTCTGCAAGTCCTTCAACCAGACGCGAAAAACAGAGCCAAGGTATTCTGCAAGCTTCGTTGGATTTCGAAGCTCCTGGTGGTTGCGCAAGTCCAGGTAAGGGAAGCTAGACCTCTTTTTCCATACAAGCCACAGTGTAGCTATCTCTGGAGTGAGGGCGACGTGGTCGCCATTTTTGTTTTCATCTGCGTAAAGTGCTCTGTTTGTGTGCTTGGGCGACGTGGTCGCCGGTTTTATATACAGTTTTCGAAACACCCTGTTTTTGAACTAGATCGCCGGTTTTGGCGCTGTTTTGCGAACTCCTTGTGTTTGATGTTGTTTTGAGAACTGCTTGAGATTTACATGAGATATTCGAAAATATGAATCCTTTGAAATGGCTATTGCTGTGATTGAAATCATTCTTTTAAGTGTGGCACGATGTTTTTGAATGCTGTGAATGTGGGATCGAGGCATAGTATTTTCAGGAAAGAAAATACCGTGTAAGATCTTGTGGTAGGTGCATTGATCGGTGATTCCTAAGGGGATATCCTGACTCTGCTGAGGTAATGGAATCACGTAGAGGAAGTTACTCAGTTGTTGAGAGTCGAAGGAGGTCTATATGATGGGCGTCTCGTGTGAAAAAGAACGAGCTCCGTCTGTCATATGGATTAACCCTGTCATACCAAGAGAACTATGGTAACATTGAGATGATATATGCGCATGCTGTGTGGATTCACAGCGACCCTGTGTGGATTTCACAGTGGTGTGGTATGACAGGTGCAGATCTCTGAGTCTAATCAACGCACGAGTCAATCCGGAAGTAGTGTCAAGTGTCTTGTGTGGTGGGTCAGTGGAAAGTCTGACATGTGAAATGGTGAAATGAGAACTTGAATATTGATAGACACTTGATGCTGTATTGTGAAATGGAATGACTATGGGTGAATGTTGTGAAATGTGTGATTTTGGGCGATCAGGTGAATGATATGAGCAACTCTACGTTTTACATGGATATTTTGGAACTTGGTTTACTTGGATTTTCATGTTCATGATTTAAACTTCTTTTAAATTATCTAGCTTACCCTTTTATCTGTTATTGTGGTTGTTTTCTCAAAACTGTGATGATCGTGTAATTGTTACACGGGAGCAGATGATCTTCCAGGAAGAAGAGCCCTCTAGTGAGTGATCGCCGAGGAGGAGATCGCCGGTTTCTGTCTCTATCGGGTGATCGCCTGTGTCTGCCTCCATCGGGTGATCGCCTGTTTTTTTCTGTCTTGATAGGTGATCGGTCTCGTCCGATAGGAGATCGGTTTCTTCCGATAGGAGATCGCCTGCTTTGTTTTTTTTTACTGTATTTTGTTTATGTTTCTGGAAAATTTGACCGAATTTGTATTAAACTCCCTAAGAGGGGCAACTTCATTTCATATATATATTATTTTGTTCATAGAATCTATTTGTTACCTTTATTTTCATTATATACATTTGTATAGTATTTTGGCGGGATGTTACAGCAACCAAGGTCCACACAGGACAGCAAGCAAAGTCTACACAGGACAGAAACCAAGGTCCACACAGGACAGCAAGCAAAGTCCACACAGGACAGAAACCAAGGTCCACACAGGACAGAAACCAAGGTCCACACAGGACAGCAAGCAAAGTCCACACAGGACAGAAACCAAGGTCCACACAGGACAGCAAGCAAAGTCCACACAGGACAGCAACCAAGGTCCACACAGGACAGCAAGCAAAGTCCACACAGGACAGAAACCAAGGTCCACACAGGACAGCAAGCAAAGTCCACACAGGACAGAAACCAAGGTCCACACAGGACAGCAACCAAGGTCCACACAGGACAGCAAGCAAAGTCCACACAGGACAGAAACCAAGGTCCACACAGGACAGCAAGCAAAGTCCACACAGGACAGAAACCAAGGTCCACACACGACAGCAAGCAAAGTCCACACAGGACAGAAACCAAGGTCCACACAGGACAGCAAGCAAAGTCCACACAGGACAGAAACCAAGGTCCACACAGGACAGCAAGCAAAGTCCACACAGGACAGTTAAAGATCATCAATTCGCCCAACGCACCATACAATACTTAAATGAACGATCTCAACCACAGCAACAAACGTATCCAGGTTCAGACTTTTTCCAAAAACGCGTGCATTTCACATATCAGTCACAAACAAGCTCAAAGCGACACTAAAACAGGGGAGTTCGTAAAACAGCGCCAAAACCGGCGATCTAGTTCAAAACGGGGTATTTCGAAGTCTGCATTTAAAACCGGCGACTACGTCGCCCAACCACATAGAAACAGAGCATTCACGAAGATGAAAACGAAAACCGGCGACCACGTCGCCCTCACTTCAGAAACAGCTAATCTATGGCTTGTATTGAAAATGAAGTCTAGCTTCCCTTACCTGGACTTGCGCAAAACACCAGGAGCTCCGAAACCCAACGAAGCTTGAACAACGCCTTGGCTCTGTTTTTGCGTCTGGTTGAAGGACTTGCAGAGAACCTCCCAGGTGCTCTAATGGTGCTGCCTCTCGTCGTACTCTTGTGTGAAGATGCTAGAATCGCAGCGCGAAGGAGATATCTGGAGGAGAAGGAGCCAACGTTAACTCTCTAAATCACTTTCTAATCACCTCTCGTCTCTTACCTCTCAGGGGTGAGTTTAAATCTAAGCCAACTTGCCCAGGAATGCCGCTGCCTCCACCCACTCTGCAGGAAAGGTTGCGTGTACGCTTCCCTGAACAGTACAACTACGCATGCCTCTGCGCAGGCTAACACTCTGAGGTCACTATTCTGAACCACCCTTTCTGTCTACGTGTCGCGCGTGCAGTACGTCTGATGCTGAGAGCCTGGGTCCCACCTTATCGGCGTGAAACTCGACATCGCGCGATAACGTTCCACCGATGACCTCTCGCGCGATGACTATCCACCGATGACATCTCGCGCGATGACTATCCACTGATGACATCTCGCGCGATGACCTTCCACCGATGACCTCTCGCGCGATGACTATCCACTGATGACATCTCGCGCGATGACCTTCCACCGATGGATTATCCTGGAAGACGACCGATGTATCACCCTGGTGGACCACCGATGTCCACATGCCTCGCGCCCTGGCGATGCCCGCATGTCCCGTGCCTGGCGATGCCCGCATGCCTTGCGCCCTGGCGATGACCGCATCCCTCGTGCCCTGGCGATGCCCGATGACACATCGTCACGCCTTCCCGAAGGTTCTTCATTCCACTATGTTACGTCCAAAGTATCATCTCCACATGACTCGGTGACGTCGGTAGCTTCACATTTCCAAGAGTAGACCAGCACCACTCTTCGTGCGCCCATGCATGCAACACTAAGGGCGATCTCTTTTGCTCAATCATAGAGCTTCGCATGCACAGCGTATCTAAGGCTTAACCCACACCTTGATACGCGTGGTTGTTGGAACCCACTCTAGTTGATCCAGTACCTTGACCACATACTGAGTGCACTTTCGGCGATCATGTGCACCATAGGCGGCAGGCGATCATGCACTAACCAGGCGATCACATAGGAGACTTCTTAGCTACACTTTTCTTCCTTTACTCTTCTTGATCCACATGTCTTCCTCGAGCACATCCACGTGATTACCTTACGATAAAGTCATCGCACCTGACTACTATGTTACTGCAATGGTAAGCCGACCGACCTCTACCAGCTGACCTCAGATCTTGGGCGACGTCCGAGGTCCGACCACTATGAAACTTCGTTTACCAGCTCTTTGTATTTTAAATAATAACATCTTCTGAAATTATTTAAATATAACACTTTCATTCCAATTAAAGTTTCTAGGTCCTTACAGAGGTGATACCTTGGACGTAACATAGTGGGATGAAGAACCTTCAGCAAGGTGTGACGATGTGACATCGGTGAGCAGAGTAAGGCGATGTGTTCTCGTCACACACAAGGGCGATAAGAGATCGCCAACAGGATGAGAGGAACATCGGTCATCAACCAGGATGGGAGACACATCGGTGGTCTGCAAGGTTGAGACATCGGTGGTCTGCCAGGGTGAGACATCGGTGGTCCTCCAGGGTGACACATCGGTTGTCTGCCAGGATGAGGAATCACTCATCACCGGGATGAGGCACGTCAGTCATCGCCGGTATGAGAGACAGACGATCATCGCCAGGATGAGGGACACATCGGTCGTTTTCCAGGGAGAGACATCGGTTGTCCGCCAGGATGAGACATCGGTGGATGGTCATCGCGCGAGCGGTCATCGGTGGAAGATTATCGTGCGATGTTGAGTTTCACACAGATAAGGTGGGACCCAGGCTCGCAGCATGAGACGTACTGCACGCGCGACACGTAGACAAAAAGGGTGGTTCAGAATAGTGACATCAGAGAGTTGGCATGCGCAGAGTCACGCGTAGTCGTACTGTTCAGGGAAGCGTACACGCAAACTTCCCTGCAGAGTGGGTGGTGGCAGCAGCTTTTGTGGACAAGTTGGTTTAAGATTCAAAAACCCACTTCTGAGAGGCAAAGAACGTTGCAGTGGTTCAAGAGTGAAAGAGTGAGTTTACCTTCATTCTTCTCCTTGTCTCAGAATCACCAAGCTACACTGCAGCATTAGGAGACCGCCAGATCGGCTGCAACAGCTCCCAACGTCGGTCAGCCTCAGGAGCAGATGGGACTGACCGAGTTCATGAGGCACAACCCACCCATGTTCAGTGGGAATGCTACCCCTGATCAAGCAGATCAGTGGGTCAGGGAGTTGGAGAAAATCTTTAGGGCGACCTCCTGCCCTGAAGAGAAGAAATTGGTGATCGCCACATATCTTCTGTCTGGAGAAGCTGAGCTCTGGGAACTCAGCAGATGATGGAGGCCGAGAGAAAGTGTTGGATTGGGAGAACTTCAGGGTGAGGTTCCTGGAGAAATACTTCCCAGACAGCGCAAGGTTTGCGAAGGAAGCTGAGTTCCTAAGGTTGGAGTAGGGAGATATGTCTGTGAACGCCTATGCTGCTCGGTTTGAGTACCTCGCCCGGTTCTATACCCAGGCGACCTCTGAGGCTTGGAGGTGTAGGAAGTTTGAAGAAGGTTTAAAGCATGAGCTGAAGAAGACCATAGCACCCATGTGCATTAGAGAGTTTCATGCCTTAGTAGAGAAGGCAAAGATGGTGGAAACCGTGGAAAGGGGTAATTATCGGGTGATCAAGTCACACCCAGGGGGTTCTTTCAGTGGGAAGGACAAGGTGCAGCACCCACAAAGCAAGCCTTATGTGGGACCTCCACCACATCGGGCAGGAACAATTTCGCCTCAGTTTCAGCAGCAACAAACATGGAAACCTAGATGTTTCACGTGCCAAAAGATGGGGCACATATCTAGAGATTGTTCTAGCAGAAATAGGATGACTCAATCCAGTGGTTCCCAATAGATGAGGAATGAAGGCAGCAAACCTCAGGCAGCAGGGAGAGTAGTTGCCATGACAGGAGCAGAGGTGCCTCAGTCAGGTAACTTGGTGCAAGGTGTTTCGTGAATCCCAGCTCGGTTGGGAGTGAAGAATGAAGAGGACGTAAGCAGGATACCTGTGGTGAAAGATTTCATGGATGTATTTCCAGAAGAAATACCTGGATTACCTCCTAAGAGAGAAGTGGAATTCTCTATTGATTTGGTACCTGGAGCTGGACCAGTGTCAATGGCTCCAGCTGAGTTGATGGAATTAAAGAAGCAAGTGTAAGTTAGATTTAGTTGTACCAAGGTTTAGTTTCAGCTACATATAAGTTATGGAGAGAGTAAATAAGCAGTATGTTGAGGGTTTAAAGACTTAAGCATGTGTATCCATGGGAAGTACCAGAGTTAAGTTCCAAGAATGAAAGAATGAATTTTCTTTTATTTGAAGCTTGGAAGATGTTTATGTCGATGAAACAGCATGAGATGACTCTAGCTTAACCACAAGCTTAAAAGGAAAGATGAGATATTGTATTTATGTCTAAAGTTCAATTAGACAGAGAAAATTGCTGAAAAATACTAAGTAGAGAAGTTACTGGGATAAGAGAGAAAGCTTCACGCAGAATGGATGCTGTTTTGTTGATCGTGATTTGGAAGATGAGTATAGAAATGGTGGGTTGAGATTTAAGGCTCTTGATGCCGTAAGTCTCCTGAACTTGGCAAATGAGGATGCAGTTCTGCCTGTGAACGTAGAAGGGAAGGAGGTAATGGCTATGGATAGAATAAGGGTAAGCCGTGTTATGATGATGTTGAGTTCTTCTAGCGATGTTAGTAAATTGCAGAAAGTTGGATGTGGAAGCAGAACTTTCCGTGCCTTGTGTTTCTAATGGGATGGGATTCGCAGCTAATCCTTTAGATGGGCAGTTGTGGTGGTCAGCGTTTCGTTTCTGATCTTAGAAACAATGCTGCATTGTCAGCTGTATCTGTTCTTCCAGGTCGGTGCTAGTATAGATGAAAAATCTGGAGTGTGTCTCCAACGCTGCTGAAGGTCCAGTACGATCAGTTACTTGATAAAGAGGGACCACAGAAACTAGAGGAATGGGTCCCTTCGTCTAGTGTGGCAGCCACTGATTAATTTGGGTATGCGATGTTCAGACCGCTTAACGGTCAAGCCATGCTCTCCTGAATGCCGTTCAAGTCGCCCTCGTGAGTTGAATCAGCAGTGTATGCCTGGTGGTATGATGGGTGGTGGGAAGGTGTTGTAACTGCAGCTAATGACAGTGGTAGAGGGATCTTCGTCGGATGGCTCTGCCTTAGAAAGTGAATCATCATTCATCCCCAAAGTTGAAGTTACTAAGAAGGTAAGCAGGAATCGTTTGGTTGGGAAACCCCTGTGGATCTGGAAAATATGAAGGGAATAACTTTGAGGGAGTCACTCTATGTCGCTCATGAGGACAAGGATAATAACTCTTGTAGAGGCAGTGATGATGTTGACAATGAGGAGAAGACCTTTGGAGTTGTAGTTGGAGATCATGCATTTATGAAAGTGACACCGACCAAGGGTGTAGGACGAGCTATCAGATCAAAGGAGTTGTCTCCTAAGTTAGTCGGGCCATATCAGATCTTAAGGAGGATCGGTCTAGAGGCTTATGAAATCGCCCTACCTCCCCAATTAGCAAATCTGCATAATGTCTTTCACGTGTCACACTTAAGGAAGTATCTTGCAGACCCTAGTCACGTGTTGGAAGTAGACGATGTGCAGATAAGGGATGACTTGTTGTTGGAGCGAAACCAGTCAGGATTGATGATCAGACGAGTAAGCAGCTCAGAGGCAAGACCATCAACATGGTGAAGGTGGTGTGGGATGGCAGATCGGGTGATACAACTTGGGAATTAGAAGGGACCCTGAGAGAAGCCTATCCCTACCTCTTTTCCTTGTAATCCAATTTTCGAGGACGAAAATTTTTCTTGTTGGGGAGAATGTAAGGACCTACAAACTTTAATTGGAATGAAAGTGTTATATTTAAATAATTTCAGAAGATGTTATTATTTAAAATACAAAGAGCTGGTAAATGAAGTTTCATAGTAGTCGGACATCGGACGTCGCCCAAGGTCTGGGGTCAGCTGGTAGAGGTCGGTCGGCTGACATGTGGATCAAGAAGAGTAAAGGAAGAAAAGTGTAGCTTAGAAGTCTACGAGATCGCCGTTGTTGAAGACGGAGGCGATCTCCGACTTCTCTGGGGCATAATCGCCTGTCGCCTAGAGGAGACATGACCGCCAATCGCCTATAGTGTACGTGATCGACGGGAGTGCACGTAGTATGTGGTCAAGATGCTGGATTAACCATAGTGGGTTCCAAAAACCACGCGTATCAAGGTGTGGGTTAAGCCTTAGATACGCTGTGCATGCGAAGCTCTATGCTTGAGCTTAAGAGATCGCCCTTAGTGTTGCATGCATGGGCGCAAGAGGAGTGGTGCTGATCTACTCTTGGAAATGTGAAGCTACCGACGTCACCAAGCCATGTGGAGGTGATACCTTGGACGTAACATAGTGGGATGAAGAACCTTCAGCAAGGTGTGACGATGTGACATCGGTGAGCAGAGTAAGGCGATGTGTTCTCGTCACACACAAGGGCGATAAGAGATCGGCAACAGGATGAGAGGAACATCGGTCATCAACCAGCATGGGAGAAACATCGGTGGTCTGCCAGGGTGAGACATCGGTGGTCTGCCAGGTTGAGACATCGGTTGTCTGCCAGGGTGAGACATCGGTGGTCCTCCAGGGTGACACATCGGTTGTCTGCCAGGATGAGGAATCAGTCATCACCGAGATGAGGCACGTCAGTCATCGCCGGTATGAGAGACAGACAGTCATCGCCAGGATGAGGGACACATCGGTCGTTTTCCAGGGAGAGACATCGGTCGTCCGCCAGGATGAGACATCGGTGGATAGTCATCGCGCGAGCGGTCATCGGTGGAAGATTATCGCGCGGTGTCGAGTTTCACACAGATAAGGTGGGACCCAGGCTCGCAGCATGAGACGTACTGCACGCGCGACACGTAGACAAAAAGGGTGGTTCAGAATAGTGACATCAGAGAGTTGGCATGCGCAGAGTCACGCGTAGTCGTACTGTTCAGGGAAGCGTACACACAAACTTCCCTGCAGAGTGGGTGGTGGCAGCAGCTTTTGTGGACAAGTTGGTTTAAGATTCAAAAACCCACTTCTGAGAGGCAAAGAACGTTGCAGTGGTTCAAGAGTGAAAGAGTGCGTTTACCTTCATTCTTCTCCTTTTCTCTCCTTCGCGCTGCGATTCAGGCATCCTCAAGCACCAGTGCGACGAGCGAAGACTGCCCTTGGAGCACCTGGGAGGTTCTCTGCAAGTTCTACAAACCAGACGCTAAAACAGAGCTAAGGCATCCTTTAAGCTCGGTGGGTTTTGGAACTCCTGGTGTCTTGCGCAAGTCCAGGTAAGGGGAGCTAGCCTTATCTCTAACGAAAACCTTATATTAGATGATTGAGATGATGGGGCGACGTGGTCGCTGGTTTTCAACTGCTATTGTATAATCCCCTGTTTTTGGACGAGATCGCCAGTTTTGGCGTTGTTTTTCGAACTCCCCTGTTTTTGGTGTTGTTTTGAAACTGTTTGAGATTTAAATGTGATATTCGAAAATCTGAACCTTGGAATGAGTTTTGCTGTGATTGGAATCATTCATTTAAGTGTTATATGATGTGTTGAATGTTGTGAATGTGGGATCAAGACATAGTATTTTCAGGAAAGGAAATACCGTGTTGAGATTGGTTAGGAGGTGTATTGATCAGTGAGTATCTTGTGAATGAGACGATCCTGACTCTCCTGATATAATGGAATCATATAGATGAAGTTATTCAGGCATTGAGAGTCGATGGATGTTCATACGTATGGGTGAGTTGTTTGAAAGAGAACGAGCTTGACCCGTTGTATGGATTAACCCTGTCATGCTAGGATAGTGATGATATTGAGATTCATTTATACGCTTGTGAATGTGTGTGATTTCACGGCGACCCTGTGAATGTGTGTGATTTCACAGTGGGGCAGTATGACAGGTGCAGGTCTCTGGATGCTAAGTTCAACGCACGAGTCTTCCGGAAGTAGTGTCAAGTGTCTTGTGTGATGAGTCAGTGGAAGTCTGACGTGAGAAATGAGGAACATTGAAATTGATAGACACTTGATGAATTATGTGATTTTAACGACTTTTGAGGAATTGTGATATATATGTGTTTACTTGATGGTCATGTGAAGAGAATGAGAAAGCTGATGGTTTTACGTGGGTAGCTTGAATTTGTTTTATCTTGATTTTAAAGTTCATATCTAAACTCTCTTTCAAATATCTAGCTTACCCTGTGTATTTGGTGTTGTGTTTGGCTTTTTCTTAAAACTGTGATGATCGTGTATAATTTACACGGAAGCAGATGATGTTGCAGGAAGTAGAGCTCCTCTGTGAGTGGTCGCCGGAAGGAGATCGCCAGTTCCTATTTCTGTTAGGCGATCACCCTTCTTCTGTTTTCTGATAGGAGATCGCCGTTCTCTGATAGGAGATCGCCTTTTTCTGTTAGGAGATCGCCTGTCTTTTTATTTTAATGTAATTTTGTTTACGTTTTTGGAAAATGACCGATTATGTATTAAACTCCCTGTGAGGAGAAACTTCATTACATATATATAATTATGTTCACTTCAATACATTTGTTTACCTTTATTTTTATTATATACATATGAAAAGTATTTGGCGGGATGTTACACAGTGTAAGGCAAGGAACACCAAGTGTATTGAGTTTCTCTCTGTGTTTAGGTCTAGACGTACCTTTGTGAAGTATTTTACTGTCCCTTATATAGTTTAGGGTTTACTGCGCTGCTAGCCCTAATTAGGGTTTACTGCGCTGCTAGCCATATTTAGGGTTTACTGGAATACCCTTGCGCCGCTATCACCATATCTTAGCGTAATCTAGCACACAAGGTTTCCTTCTCTGGAGTGCAAACTTTAACAGGGTGACCACCTGGGTGCCTCCTTGTGCACCTAGTCTCTGGGGCCACCTGTTCTGGGAGTGCCTTCACTGTTCACGTGCCATGCATGTAGCTTTACTGGGAAAACCCTAGTTCTGGTGTGTACTCGTCCCCTCAGGACTCTACACCCAACTGTGCTCTCCCTGCTACCCGCATAGGTACTTCGTAATCCAGGCCTCTCCCTAACTCTGGGTATTTAACTGGTCATTAGCCCACTCTGGGAACCAATCTTAGTTGTTCTGCTTACGCTGTTCAAATCACCCAAGGCCGATGTCACCTCGCCACACACTGTCGCCGAGGACTCCTCGACCTGCTGAGTGACGATGACACCTCCGCCCATCCTGGTGATCTGACGACTACTCACCCGTCTCTGTAGTCTGATGACTAGTCACCCTTTCCTGTAGGCTGATGACTAATCACCCTTTCCTGTAGGTTGATGACTAATCACCCCTTTCTATAGGTTGATGATTCATTGCCCTTCTCTGTTCAATACCCCCAGCGGGGTCCACTCCACGTGGCTTTGACCCATGCTGTGGGACCCAGCTGACGTCCGAGGACTGGTCAGTACACAAGCCCCCCAGTCTCAAGCTGTTAACTTGTTTCAGGGAAGAGACTAAGTGATGGGCGAGGACTGATCGGTACACAAGCCCCCTAGTCCCGAGCTGTTAACTTGTTTCAGCGTAGAGACTAAGTCATTGACTTGGGCGGCCTACGTGGCTCTGCGCATAAGTACATGAACAGTGCGTTGAAAGGAAACTTCACCAACCCTCTTTCATCCGCTAGCACGTGGCTGCATCAACGGTTTGAGATTCATAACGTTTGTGCTCCCTAGGGCTACGTTAAACCTCTTCAAAACCCCGCGCCACTTCACTGTTTCATCACTTTGCATTCTCACCTCTGTAGACTCTATCTTCCAGCGCACGCTCTCTTCTTCTCACCAGGCTTTTCACACTTCTCCGCTCTCACTCAACCAAAGGTATGATTTTTATGTCTTCTCTTCATAACATAAACTCGATCATCCATATGGCATGCTGCTGTTCTGGGCCTGTGTGTGGTTTATGCATTCTAGGGTTTTATTCTTTTTTCCTAGGTTCGTTCTACCTTCGAGTCTTCATCCACCATTGTTTTCTTCTGAGCCTCTCTTCTTTTCCTGCCTCTCATTTGTTTAGATTCGAGATGGCCAGAACCAAAACTACCTCCAACCCTCCTCCAACCGTAGCGGTCGATTACAAGGCCCTCTACCCATGGGCTTCTGAGGACCTCCTTGCCGAGACCTCCAAACTCACATCCTGCGAGGATCTTCGCAAGCACAGGGATGATGAGAATGAGATTAAAGGACGCGTCTTTGGCAGGGAAACTGACGCGTACGTCTCTGTGCGACCCAGTACAGCAAACGAGCCCGTGTGCGCCGATGATCGCTGCAACGATGGGGAACCGTTCTTCTTCTTCTACGCCACCATCTTCAAAAAAGTCAAAGTCCGTCTTCCCTTCACCGGGTTCGAAAGGGCTTTGCTCACAGAATTAAATGTGGCGCCTGCTCAACTGCACCCCAACAGTTGGGCCTTTATTAGGGCGTTCTCCATTCTCTGCAATAACTTAGGGTTCACCCCCTCTGTCGATGTCTTTCTTTACTTCTTCGAGGCGAAGAGCCCCGGCAAGAGGCTTTGGGTGAGCCTGAATGGGGTGGCAGGGAGAGTCCTTCTAACTCTCTTCTCGCAGTCATACAAGAACTTCAAGGGAAGGTTCTTTCGAGTCTGCTGCAGCTCCTACGACCCCACCATGCTCGATGGGTTTCCATTATACTGGGTGGGGGAGTTGAAGTTCAAGAAGCCACGTAGGCTCGAGGAGTTGACTGTCCCTGATCAAGAACTCTGCCAGACCATTTCCAGCTGGGGCGTGGTGTTTGACTCCACCCAGCTGATTAGGCATGAGTATGACGCTGAGACTCTCAGCGTGTACATTGGTACACCAACTTCATCTTGCACCTAACCGTTCACATACTTAACGCCTTGTCTTTCTCATACTTTTTGTTGTTCACTGCAGGCATGGTACTCAGCGCTGATAAGAAGAAAAGGCTGGCGGATGTGCTGAATCGCCGCAATGTTAGCGGTTCAGCCCCTGCAGGTCCTTCATCACCCGCGGGTGCTGCCTTGGAACCTATTGCTGAAAAGTCCAAGAGGGCAGCGCCTGTGGAGGTTTCTGATGACGAAGACACCTGTTCCGGCCTTGTCTTCAAAAGGAAAAGGGTGGGGACAGCCGCGGAGGTCTCTTCAGCCACAGAAGGGCACCCTTCATCCTTTAGGGAGCACCCTCCCAGCGCCTCCTCCCCTCCTGAGCCAATCTTAACGCTTGAGGGGGGTGGGGAGAGTGCTCCTCCTTTTGGTCAGATGCCTTCTGCCCCAGAACTGCCTTCTCTGCTCCAAAGGTCACTTGCTCATATGCCTGGCCGAGCTGCTTTGGAGGCCATGGACAGAAACTCCCTCGAGAACCTTCTCAGCCATGGTCTCGGGGAGTTCTTGGCCGCTTCAAACTCCTTGCTGGTCAAGGGCCACGTTGAGGCGGAGCTGCTTGAGAAGACCGCCCAACTGGAGAAAGAGCTGGAGCAAAAGGATCTCCAACTCCGCCAAGTGTCCAAACGCGAGACTACCCTTAACCAAGAATTGGGTAGTCTCCGTCAATCTGAGAAGGAGACTAAAAAGCTTCTTTTCTCCAAGGGGCAGGAGGCCCTCCAGCTTGAAGCTAAGATACTCCCCCTCTGCAACAAGATCATCGAACTGGAAGAGCAAGCGGAGGGGGCTCAGGCCAAAATGACCAAGCTGGAGGAGAGGGCTACCGACCGAGAAGTTCAGCTGGGCAAGGTTGAGGAGGAACTTGCCCAACAAATTGAATTGCTGAAGAAGACCGAGACTGAGCTTATCAATGATGCCGCCGACGCCTATGAGGAAGGCTTTGGTGATGCCCTTGCTCAGGTTGCCTGCGTGCATCCTGAGATGGACCTCTCACCCTACTCCGCAACTATGCAGGTGGTCGACGGGCAGATAGTGCCCAGATAGGTCTTCTGAATGATTTTATTTAGCTGAACATCTTGTAATCACCCTCCTTTGTAATATAAAACTTTGTTTTATGCATTGTTCATCTGTTTGTCGTGCTTTGTATTTGGTGAGCTCACGATCACAAATAATGCACCTGCAAAAAACGAACCTCAAGTAGCATGTTTTTTCTGCTAATTTCATTAGTGAACCTTTATTTTAATCTGGGCGTTCTCACTCGGAGGGGGAAGGTGTTCCTTATGAACTCCCCTTTCCCCTCACGAGACCTCTAACCCCAACTAATAGGTTCTAACTGACCTGTCGTCGTCCATGGGCGACGGAGGATTTAACCAGGCGAACCCTTCTTTCACGTTGGAAGTTCTCACTCGAAGTGGAGGTGTTCTTTACGAACCTACCTCTCCACTTACGAGACCTCTAACTCCAACTAATAGGTTCTGAGTGACCTCACATCGCTCACAGGTGAGGAGGATTTCTCTGGGCGAACCCTTCTTTCACATTGGAAGTTCTCACTCGAAGTGGAGGTGTTCTTTGCGAACCTACCTCTCCACTTACGAGACCTCTAACTCCAAGTAATAGGTTCTAACTGACCTCACATCACTCACAGGTGAGGAGGATTTCTCTGGGCGAACCCTTCTTTCACATTGGAAGTTCTCACTCGAAGTGGAGGTGTTCTCTGCGAACCTACCTCTCCACTTACGAGACCTCTAACTCCAAGTGACAGGTTCTAATAGCGAACCCTTCTTTCACATTGGAAGTTCTCACTCAAAGTGGAGGTGTTCTCTGCGAACCTACCTCTCCACTTACGAGACCTTTAACTCCAAGTGACAGGTTCTAATAACATTGTACAAACACATTAAAAGCATATATCTTTAACTGAATTTTATTGGGTGACCTCATTAAAAACCCTTAGAAGGGAAAAAAGAGTGTCCCCTGTATTGTGTAGTGTACAAGATTACATGGCTTTAACTGAAATAATACTTCAGGTGGGTCGCATTCCATGTTCAAGGAATCGGACCTCCTTCTAAAGTCTCAAGCCTATATGCTCCATTCCCTAGGGCCTCTGTCACTCTGAAAGGACCAGTCCACTTAGGGGATAGCTTGTTCTCTATCTGGTATGGAGACGCCTTGCGCATGACGAGGTCTGCCACCTGGAACTGCCGAGCTCTCAACTTTGAAGTGTGTTTGAGCTCGACTCTCCTCTTCAGCGCCTCAGCTTTGATTCCCGCTTCTTCCCTAGCTTCATCCAAGAGATCAAGATTCACCTTCCTCTCTTCATTGGACTCCTCAGCCACAAAGTTCTGGAAACGTGGCGAGTTCTCCTGGATCTCCACAGGGATCATGGCATCCGAACCATATACCAAACTAAAGGGAGTCTCCTTGGTAGTGGACTGGGGAGTAGTATGGTAGGCCCATACTATTCTGGGAACCTCCTCGGCCCACCTTCCCTTTGCTTTCTCCAATCTTCTCTTCAGCCCTCTGAGGAGGACTCGGTTAGCCGACTCGACCTGCCCATTGGTCTGTGGGTGCTCGACTGACGCAAACACTTGCTTGATCCCCAGCTCTGTACATAGCTTCCCCAACTGCTGGCTTGCAAACTGCGTGCCATTGTCAGACACCAAGCGTTTGGGTACCCCGAAGCGGCAGACTATATTCTTCCACACGAAGTGTTGGATCTTCTGTGCTGTAATCTGTGCTACTGGCTCAGCTTCAATCCACTTCGTGAAATATTCTATGGTGACCACGAGGTACTTCATCTGCCATATCGCCAAAGGGAAAGGGCCCAAGATGTCGATTCCCCATGTGTGAAACGGCCAAGGGCTGTATATCGACCTGAGCTCTTCTGGTGGTGCCTTAGGCCAATCAGCATGCAACTGGCATTGCTTGCATTGCTGTGCATACCTAGTGCAATCTTCCCTCATCGTCGGCCAGTAGTACCCTGCTCGAATGGCCTTAGAGGCCAGAGCTCGGCCTCCGATGTGACTACCACAGATACCTTCATGGAGCTCTGCCATTATCCTTACACACTGCTCGCCATGCACGCAGACTAAGATGGGGTGAGTAAACCCATGTCTGTACAACTCGCCTTCAATGAGCGTGTACTTGGACGAGTTTTTCTTTATCTTCTTTGCCTTCGCCAGCTCTGCTGGGAGCATTCCATATGCTATGTAACGCTTATAGGGCGTCATCCATGTCTCACCATTTTGTAGTAGGCAGATCTGTGGCGCTTCTACCCCCATTAGCATGCATGCGTTGACTCGTGGTTTCTTCAAAGTTTCTTGAGTCAACGAGCGATGACTCCTCTTCTCACCATCTGACTGGCTGATCTGATGGACTCCCACCAAGTTATCAGCTGTATAAGTACGAGGTGCCCTCAGGGTCTCCTGGATGACCGTCCTCTGTCTGCCCCCCTTGCCTGAGCTGGCGAGTTTGGCCAACAAGTCAGCTCTGGCATTCTGCTCCCTGGGCACATGTACTAGTTCAAATATTTCAAATGAACTCTTCAATCTCTGGACATACTCCAAGTAAGAGGCCATCTGAGGGTCTTTGGCCTGGTATTCTCCCGCCACTTGACCGGTGACCAACAATGAGTCGCTCTTGGCCATAAGGCTCTGCGCTCCCATCTCCTTTGCCAACAACATCCCAGCGATCAAAGCTTCATACTCCGCCTGGTTATTGCTGGCTTTGAAAGCGAATCGCAGGGCCTGCTCTATTAACAACCCCTTGGGTCCTTCCAAGATCACCCCCGCTCCGCTGCCTTGCTGATTCAAGGACCCGTCTACTGACAACACCCATTTGAAATTGGGTCCCTCCTGCTGGGCCTCGGTCGAAGACATCTCGGCCACAAAGTCAGCGTAGACCTGTCCTTTGATCGGGCCCCTGGGTTCATACTGGATGTCGAATTCTGACAACTCAACTGCCCAACGCACCATTCTTCCTGCTGTAACATCTCGCCAAAATCTTTTCATATTTATAAATGAAATAAAGGTAAAACAATAATATCGAAGTGAACATATGTATATATATATGTATAATGAAATTTCTCCTCACAGGGAGTTTAATACATAACCAAATCAATTTTCCAAACTTAAACAAAATACAGCACAATAGAAAAACAGGCGATCTCCTATCAGAAACAGGAAACAGGCGATCGCCTAACAGAAACAGAAACAGGCGATCTCCTTCCGGCGACCACTCACAGAGGAGCTCTACTTCCTGCAACATCATCTGCTCCCGTGTAAATTATACACGATCATCACAAGTTTAAGAAAAAGCCAAACACAACACCAAAAACACAGGGTAAGCTAGATATTTGAAAGAGAATTTAGATATGAAACTTTAAAATCAAGATAAAACAAATTTAAGACACCCACGTAAAAACCATCAATTTTCTCATTCCCTTCACATGACCATCAAGTAATCACACATTTCACAATTTCCTCAAGAGTCTTTCAATTCACATAATTCATCAAGTGTCTATCAATTTCAATGTTTCTCATTTCTCACGTCAGACTTCCACTGACTCATCACACACAGACACTTGACACTACTTCCGGAAGACACGTGCATTGACTAGACTCAGAGATCTGCACCTGTCATACTGCACCACTGTGAAATCACACACATTCACAGGGTCGCTGTGAAATCACACACATTCACAAGCGTATAAATGAATCTCAATATCATCACTATCCTAGCATGACAGGGTTAATCCATACAACGGGTCAAGCTCGTTCTCTTTCAAACAGCTCACCCATAGGTATGAATCTCCATTGACTCTCAACGCCTGAATAACTTCATCTATATGATTCCATTATATCAGGAGAGTTAGGATATCTCATAATAAACGAATCACCGGGTCAATGCACACTCTACACGATCTTACACGGTATTTTCTTTCCTGAAAATACTATGCCTTGATCCCACATTCACAACATTCAACACATCATATAACACTTAAATGAACGGTTCCAATCACAGCAACAATCATTCCAAGGTTCAGATTTTCGAATATCACATTTCAATCTCAAAACCGTTTCAAACGACACTAAAACAGGGGAGTTCGAAATCAACATTTAAAACCGGTGATCACGTCGCCCCACACATAAAAACAGAGTATCGTGAAAAGCATATGAAAACCGGCGACCACGTTGCCCTCACTTCAGAACCTACTCGCCTAACGTTTTTATAAACGAAAATGCTAGCTTCCCTTACCTGGACTTGCGCAAAACACCAAGAGCTCCAAAACCCACCGAAGCTTAAAGATGCCTTAACTCTGATTTAGCGTCCGGTTTGGAGAACTTGCAGAGAACCTCCCAGGTATCCAAAGGCAGTCGTCACTCGTCGTACTGGTGCTTGAGGATGCCTGAATCACAGCACGAAGGAGAGAAAAGAGAAGGATGAAGGTGAACTCACTCTATCACTCTTGAACCACAGCAGCGTTCTTTGCCTCTCAGAAGTGAGTTTTTGAATCTAAACCAACTTGTCCACAATTGCCGCTGCCACCACCCACTCTGCAGGAAAGCTTGCGTGCACGCTTCCCTGAACAGTACGGCCACGTGTGTCACTGCGCATGCCAACTTTCTGATGTCACTATTCTGAACCACCCTTTTTGTCTACGTGTCGCGTGTGCAGGACGTCTCATGCTGGGAGCCTGGGTCCCACCTTATCTGTGTGAAACTCGACATCGCACGATAACCTTCCACCGATGACCGCTCGCACGATGACTATCCACCGATGTCTCATCCTGGCGGACGACCGATGTCTCTCTCTGGAAGACGACCGATGTCTCGCCCTGGCGATGCCCGCATGCCTCGCGTCCTGGCGATGCCCGCATGCCTCGCGCCCTGGCGATGCCCGACGACAGATCGTCACGCCTTGCTGAAGGTTCTTCATCCCACTATGTTATGTCCAAGGTTATCATCTCCACATGACTTGGTGACGTCGGTAGCTTCACATTTCCAAGAGTAGATCAGCACTACTCCTCGTGCGCCCATGCATGCAACACTAAGAACGATTTCTTATGCTCAAGCATAGAGCTTCGCATGCACAGCGTATCTAAGGCTTAGCCCACACCTTGATATGCGTGGTTTTTGGAACCCACTGTGGTTGATCCAGTATCTTGACCACATACTGAGTGCACTTTCGGCGATCATGTGCACCATAGGCGATTGGCGATCATGTACACTACAGGCGATTGGCGTTCATGTGTAATCTAGGCGACAGGCGATTATGTACTAACCAGGCGATCTCATATTCTTCTAAGCTACACTTTCCTTCCTTTTTATTTTAAATAAAAACATACTTAGAATTCATTTAAAATATATTCCTTTTATTCCAATTTAATTTTACAGGTCCTTACACCTGCCACATCGGGCTTCTGCAGGACCTTACATATCAGCAGATCTGTCATCACCACCACTGTGAAGCTCTGGAAATAGTGGCGAAGTCTCCTGGCTGAAAACACCACTGCTAATGCTGCCTTTTCT
Organism: Phaseolus lunatus; assembly: GCA_013389735.1. Classification (NCBI taxonomy): domain Eukaryota; kingdom Viridiplantae; phylum Streptophyta; class Magnoliopsida; order Fabales; family Fabaceae; genus Phaseolus; species Phaseolus lunatus. Next base: position 27,814,784 of record CM023866.1, on the reverse strand, counting down.
AAGGCTTGGTATCTCGTCTCGGGCCCCTGCAACACTTTGCTGACAAAATAAATGGACTTCTGGCTCTGTTGCTGTTCTTGAACCAAGACAGAACTTACCGCCCTATCTGTAACTGCAAAGTACAGACGCAGGGGTGTGCCGAGCTGAGGCTTGCACAAGACTGGCGGGCTGGCCAAATACTCTTTGAGCCTAAGGAAGGCCTGCTCACATTCTGCAGTCCAGGTGAATCTGCTATTCCTCCTTAGGCATTGGAAATAAGGGTGGCCCTTGTCCCCTCCGGCTGACACGAACCGGGAGAGTGCAGCCATCCGTCCCGTCAACTGTTGCACTTCTTTGACCGACGTCGGGCTCCTCATGGCTATGATCGCTGCACACTTGTCTGGGTTGGCCTCTATCCCTCTTTCCGTGAGCAAAAACCCAAGGAACTTACCTGCCTCCACCCCAAAGACACACTTTTCTGGATTCAACTTCAGCCTGTACTTCGCTACTGTATTGAACAGCTCCTCCAAGTCGTCAACATGCTGATCTCGTGCCTGGGACGTCACTACCATGTCATCTCCATATCCCTGCACATTGCGTCCCAGCATGGGGGCGAGGACCTTGTCCATCAGCCTCTGATATGTGGCACCCGCGTTCTTTAGGCCAAACGGCATGACTGTGTAGCGGTAACAAGACAGCTCTGTCATGAACGCAGTCTTGTTCTCATCCATCGGGTGCATCTTGATCATGATTGTACCCGGAGAAAGCGTCCAAGAAACTGAGTAATTTGCAGCCCGAGGCACTGTCTACTAGCGCATCTATGTTGGGCAGAGGGTAGGAATCTTTCGGACAAGCCTTGTTAAGATCTGTGAAGTCTACACACATCCTCCATTTCCCGTTGGCCTTTTTTACCAGGACGACATTCGCAAGCCACTCAGGGTATTGTATTTCTCGTATGTGACCTGCTTTCAGCAACTTCTGTGTTTCCTCCCTGACTACCTGCCTTCGTTCATCATTGAACTTCCTTCTCCTTTGGCGGACTGGTCTGGCTTGGGGATTCAGTGCCAGGCGATGGCATAGAAAATCGGGGTCAATACCTGGCATGTCTGAGGGAGACCAAGCGAAAGCGTCCAGATGCTTTCCTATAACCCCCGCTACCTGATCTTGGGTCTCCTGAGACAGGGACTTACCCAGCTTGAAAATCTTCCCCCCGATCTCCTTCTCCACGACCTCCTCTACCGGTTCGGGTCGCCTCGCTCGGGCGACCTCTGCTCGGGTGACCCCGACGTCACCTCGGGGCATATCTGCTTCATTGATACCTCCTCCCGGTGGTGAGGTGGTCACCATGCAGACTCCCCTCTTTATCTTGAGGCTATTCTCATAGCACCTTTTAGCCTCTTTTTGATCTGACTTGATGGTTACCACCATCCCCTCCATCGATGGCAACTTCATCTTCATGTGCCTTGTGGACACCACGGCCCCTAGCCGGTTTAGGGCCGGTCTGCCCAAAAGTATGTTGTAGGCAGAGGGAGCGTTCACCACAAGGTACCTGATGTTCTCTGTGCGGGATGCTACTCCATCAGTGAACGTGGTCCTCAACTCTATGTATCCCCGCACTTCTATTTGGTCTCCCGCAAACCCATACAAATAGCCAACGTAGGGTCGCAGCTGATCAGGAGACAACTGTAGCTTGTTGAAAGTCGACCAGAACATCACATCGGCCGAGCTTCCCTGATCGACCAATACCCGGTGCACCTTACGTGCGGCAGTGACTACTGAAATGACCACCGGATCGTTATCATGGGGGACAACATCTCGGCGATTAGCCTTCGTGAAGACGAGGTCGATGTCCAGAAAGTGATCTTCCTCGCAGGCCTCCACTGCCATCACTGAACGTGCATACTTCTTACGTTGCGAAGAAGTGCACCCTCCTCTTGAGAACCCACCTGATATAGTGTGGATCTCACCATGTATGGGCACTTCATGCCCCTGGTCTACCCTTGGTGCAACAACCGTCTCACCTTCCGATGCCTCCTTTAGGTAGTCATTCAAAAACCCACTCTTCACCAACTCGTCCAATTGGTGAGCCAGGGCCAGGCAATTTCGAACGGGGTGCCCAAAAGCCTGATGGAATTCGCACCATGCATTTTTGTTGGGCCCCAATCTCTTGTCACTCTTTGGGGGCAACTTCAACCTTTCTGCCACGTTAGGAATGGCAATCAGTTCCTTCAACTCCACCACAAATTCATGCCTAGGGGGCATGTCATCTTTGCCTCGCGCCCTAGGTTGTGGTTTTTGGGGCTCGTAGGGCTTCTGTTTCCCTTGAGCTTTCTTCTTCGTGGTCGCCTCGTGCACCCGCAGCGGTTGAGGCCGACTAGGCGCTCGGGGCCTTAACGAGACTGCGCTTTCTTGCTTCTCGCTGAGCTCTCCTTCGGCAACAATGTTGGCCACAGCACGTCGTTTTATGTCGCCGAAGGTCTTAGGGCGGCTGCGTATCAGAGATTCGCTGAAAGGCCCTGGCAATACGCCCTTCCTGAAGGCGTGCACCACCATGTCTTCATCCTTGGTGTGCAACCTTACCACCATCGCCCCAAACCTATTGAGGTAATCTTTAAGGGACTCCCTTTGATGCTGCCTTACATCAAAAAGATCGTAAGACACTGGTGGAGGGGCCCTGTTGACAAGATATTGCTCCCTGAACAGCGCGGAGAATTGCGCGAAAGACGTGATATGTCCTTCAGGCAAACTCACGAACCATTCTAGCGTAGTTCCTGTCAGCGTGGCCATAAAGAGCTTACAGTGCACTGCGTCAGATCCTCCCGACAACATCATCTGCGTATGGAAAGTAGTGAGATGCGTTTCAGGATCCTCTTTCCCGGTGAACACGGTCTTAGGCCCTACAAAGGTGGCTGGGACCACCGTGTTCATGATCGCCTGGGAGAAAGGCATGGGAAAGGCCCTTGGGGGCACTGGTGGGGCTCGATCATCTTCCCCACGATCTCCAGCTTGTTGTATATGTTGCAAATTCAAGCGTAGCTCCTCATTTGCTCGATGTAACTCTTCATTCCTGGCCTGTGAGGCGGCCAGGTCTTCCTGCATACGCGCCTGATGCGCTCGAGATTCCGCCACCGTCTCCTGGAGGGCGAGCATCGTTTCCATCAGCTGTTGCATGGTAACGCTGTCGCCTCCATTTGGTGGAACAGACCCGTGTCTTGTATTTCTCATCTTCCGTGGTTCTTACTCTCACTCTCGTGTATGGGACCTTGTTTTACTCCGGCCCCATGGTGGGCGCCAAATGTTCTTGCCGATTGACTCGCCTGTCAGTTGACTCCACGACACTCATACGCCTCCTTCCTCACGTTGATACGTGCTTGATTCTTGCGAAACAATCTGCACCTGCAAAAGAGAAAGGGGGCACCCTAGAGGCCGTTTGCACTCCGACGCTCAAGTCAGTGTAAGGCAAGGAACACCAAGTGTATTGAGTTTCTCTCTGTGTTTAGGTCTAGAAACTGCGTACCTTTGTGAAGTATTTTACTGTCCCTTATATAGTCTAGGGTTTACTGCGCTGCTAGCCCTAATTAGGGTTTACTGCGCTGCTAGCCATATTTAGGTTTTACTGGAATACCCTTGCGCCGCTATCACCCAATCTTAGGGTAATCTAGCACACAAGGTTTCCTTCTCTGGAGTGCAAACTTTAACAGGGTGACCACCTGGGTGCCTCCTTGTGCACCTAGTCTCTGGGGCCACCTGTTCTGGGAGTGCCTTCACTGTTCACGTGCCATGCATGTAGCTTTACTGGGAAAACCCTAGTTCTGGTGTGTACTCGTCCCCTCAGGACTCTACACCCAACTGTGCTCTCCCTACTACCCGCATAGGCACTTTGTGATCCAGGCCTCTCCCTAACTCTGGGTATTTAACTGGTCATTGGCCCACTCTGGGAACCAATCTTAGCTGTTCTGCTTACGCTGTTCAAATCACCCAAGGCCGATGTCACCTCGCCACACACTGTCGCCGAGGACTCCTCGACCTGCTGAGTGACGATGACACCTCCGCCCATCCTGGTGATCTGACGACTACTCACCCGTCTCTATAGTCTGATGACTAGTCAACCTTTCCTGTAGGCTGATGACTAATCACCCTTTCCTGTAGGCTGATGACTAATCACCCCTTTCTGTAGGCTGATGATTCATCGCCCTTCTCTGTTCAATACCCCCAGCGGGGTCCACTCCACGTGGCTTTGACCCATGCTGTGGGACCCAGCTGACGTTCGAGGACTGGTCAGTACAATCATCATTGAGGTTTTGGTCTATACTAGAACAAACTTCTTCTGGAACCTCAATATTTGATTCACAATTATTATTAGTGTTAGTTTTAGCATTATCACAGGGTGCAAGAATGGTTTATGATGACTAACTCAAAACAGGTTGATCTTTAGTAAAAAAACTTTGACCATGAATGTTAGGATTTTTAGTTTCATTTTTAGTATCTTAAACCCATTTTTATGGAAAAACACGTTCATATAAGACAACATCCCTAGACACAAGTTTTCTATGGATTGAATATTCAACAAAACATATCCTTTTGTCCCCCTTTTAAAACCAATAAGAACACATTTCGACATCCTTGGATCAAATTTTCTTCTATTTGTTAACAAAGTCCTACTTTGTCCCATTTTTCATCTAGTGAGGTCTCTACTTTGAGGTGACTTCTCTTTATATTCTTTAGCGTCCTTGATCATCACCTTGTGGGCTTGGTTTGCATCACCTTGGATCAAATTTTCTTCTATTTGTTAACAAAGTCCTAGGATAGCATAAAGATCTAAACACCTTTAATCCATTAAAATATGTTGTAGTTTTCTAAAGCATTTCACGAGGAGAATATTTTTTAACATAGGTGTGGGGAATATGTTTATAATATGCACATCATGTATTCCTAAATATGACCAATTTAGTCATGAAAAATTTAGTCTCATTGTCACTTCTTTTTATTTTTATCGCTGCTTGAAATTGTGTTTAAACAAATATAACAAAATTTTCCAAAGTCTTGACAACATCATATTTTTTGTTTTAAAAGAAAAATTCATGTGTACCTCAAATAGTCATCAACTATGGTCAAGAAATATTTATGACCATGAATTGATTGTATTGACTATGGTCCGCTTAGATCTACATGAATCAAATCAAAACATTTTTTTAACCCTAAACCCTAAACTTCAAATCAAGTAATAGGAAAGGAAAGTCCTTTTTTCTTTGAAAAATTATAAATATAACAAATAACATATTTGTTATATTTAAATAAAGAAAATTTATTCTCGATAACATCAATACATTTGTTTGAAACATACCCTAATCGAAAGTGCCAAAGGGTTTCTAGATCACTTGAATTGACATTAACAATATTGATGGTGTGTGTAGAATGGGACCCTGAGTATATATAGCCTATTTTGCATCTTAGCTGAACCAATCATCTTTAAAGAGTTATTGTCCTTAATGTGATAGCTATTAGAGTCAAAGGTAAGAACAAAAGATAAATTATCAATCAATTTTGCTACTAAAAAAATATTAAAAGTGAAGCAAGGAATATAGTGAACATTGTTTATGACGTGATTTTGATTGAGAAAAACACTTCCAGAATAATTTGCAATGACTTGATTTCCATTTGGTAATTTGATACAAATAGGATTAATTTGATGATATGAAGTGAAATGAGTTAAGGATGAACAAATGTGGTCAATAGTACCACTATCAAGAATCTAAAACTTGAAGTAAGAGAGAAATTTATTACCAATGTGTGTTGTCATGTTGGAAGGAATTACAGTGTTGAGATACTGGTTATCACTAGTATCCCACATTTTTGTAGTTAGTTTAATTTTGTTTTTAAAACCCTATACAAAGAGGTTTCCCTATTTGTTGTAACATAACTTGAAATAATAGAAATAAAGCATACAATTTTTTTTCTCACTTGCTCTAGTGTTGTTCCTTCTTCTTCCCTTCCAATTACTTAAAAATCCTCCTTATGAACTTTTGTATGAAATATCTCCTACTTATCTCCATTTAAAAACTTTTGGATCTCTCTGTTTTTCTTCCAGCCTTGAAAATAATCATACTAAACTTGAACCTAAGTGTTTTTCTTAGATATAAATAAGGAATAAAAGGGTATGTTTCACTGGTTACTAAAAATAGGGAAATTTTTATAAACTAAAATGTTATTTTCTATGAAAATATCCTCCCTTATAAAATTTTGATGATATTTATGATTATAACCATGTCCATATTACTGAAAACAGTTCTAATTTTTTACTATAATCTTTAGACAATGACAATATCAATTTTGCTAACATTGATAAAAGCACCACTAGCGTAAAAAATACTTTTTATAACGGTTCTACAGGATTTTTTATGATGGTTCTGATGACGATGTAGAATCAAGAGTTATAAAAACTCTGCACTTTCTATGTCGGTTGAAAAACTAACATAATAAGTTGACTCACTATGACTGTTATCTAAAAACCGTCATAAAATGTACAATATGTTCAGACAAAACTTTTTATGACTGGTATTTCTACAACCGTCATAAAAAATATGACTTACTATGATAGTTCTAATAAGAACCGTCATAGTAAGTGGTTTTTTATGACAAATATTGCTACACTCGTCATAGTACATAAGACTTTTTATGTCATCTATTGCAATAATTATCATAGTAAGTTTGTCTTTTTTAGAAAACGATTGCTTAAATTTGCATCAAAACCACAAATCTAATGGCCACCGGCATACCATAATGCACTACAAAAATTTATCGCTAAATCTCTACAAATATTTTGCAAAATAATTTATTTTCTCCTTCGATAAATGCCTTTAGAAACAAAATAATATTCATTTAAGTTTAAAATTAACACATCTCATTCTCTCGCTACTTAAAGTTACAAAAGTTATAAAAACGATCAAATCAATTTTTGAATAACATTAAGGATTACAATCAATTCAAAACAAACAAGAAATTATATTGACTAATTAGGATAAACGTTGAACCATAATCAGATTATATGTGCAACAATTTAGAATTTATCTAGGACATCTCTTGTAGTGAGAGAAGGCTCCAAGAAACTACTTAAGAACACCAACAGACAGAGAATGTGAGCTCTGGCTAGACTGGTTTTGCCAAGGAAGCCGAACAAAGTCCTAATATAAATCAACAGAAATTAAACTGTGTTAATCTCTACAAATCCCAACAAAAATTGAATACTTGCCAAATGCATTTCCTAATATAAAAGAACAGAAATTAAACTCTGTTGTTAATCTCTAAAAATCCTAACAAAAATTGAATACATGCCAAATGCGTACCTCATATACACGTTGTTGTGAGAGTGACAACTGGCTAGAATTGGGGTAAAGAGGCTTTGGAACACCACCCATAAAACCTTGTGGATACAAATTTGCATAAAAAATTGGACATCTAAATAATGTCTACATTCTAAAATTAATTATTATATTACCAAATAAAAAATGCAATATGCCAATTACTCAACGTCCTCTCGTTATTTAACTGTTATTTTAAAGTTTCAACACTCTCTTCTTTTTTTCTTTAGTTTTAGATTTCGTTGCTATTGGATTTTAATTTATAAATCACATTAATTATTAAATAATAATTTCTATAATCATTTTATTATAATAATAAAAAATTAATATATTTCTTTATTCTATAAATCAATCTTAAAAAATATTATATAAATATAATATTGTTTGGTTATTTTTTTAAAAATAATCTTAAATAACACTTAGAAACAAATAATGGAGAAAAAGTTATACTAATTGAAGTACTATTTAATAGATAAGCTGTAACGCTCCTCAAATTTTATTCATATTTATATAATAAAATAAACGTAAATAATAATATCAAAATTAACATATGTATATATAGTAAAATACATCCATCCCATACATTGTATCTCAAAAGAACATCCCTTCTCTAGAGGATTTTAATACAGATTCATCAAATAGTTTTCAAAAAGAACGAAAATACAGCATTCAAACTCTTCCATCCCTTCCTTCAATAACTTACTGGGGAGCTCTATCACCTGCCACCTTGTCTGCTCCCGTGTAAATTATACACGATCATCACAGATTTAAGGAAAAACAACCACAAAACAAAACAAAGGGGTAAGCTAGCTGTTAAAATAAAACTTTAAATATGAAACTTTATATCAACATAACCCATCATTTTTCACACATTTCACAATTTCCTCAAGTGTCATTCATTCCACATAACCATCAAGTGTCTATCAAAATTTCAATATTTATCATTCTCATGTCAGACTTTCCACTGACTCATAATACATAGACACTTGACTCTACTTCCGGAAGACGTGCGTTGACTCAGACTCAGAGATCTGCACCTGTCATACTACACCACTGTGAATCCACATAGGGTTGCTGTGAATCCACACAGCTATGCGCATAAATAATCTCAATATCATCACTCTCCTAATATGACAGGGTTAATCCATATAACAGGTCAAGTCAGTTATCTTTCAAACGACTTACCCATACATATGAACCTCCTTCGACTCTCACCACCTGAATAACTTCATCTATATGATTCCATTATCTCAGGAGAGTCAGGATATCTCCTTATTACAAATCCTTAGTCAATGCACATTCTAAACAAATCTCCACACAGTATTTTCTTTCCTGAAAATACTATGCTTTGATCACTCTTTCACATCATTCCAGTATATCATCCAACACGTAAATGAACAAGGCAACCATAACATACTTTAAACCTTTTCTAACAATCCAAACATATCTCAATCAAATCATACCAAGGTTGATAATTTCGAAAATCATACACAGTTCACAGCATCCACTATTAAAAAACCACATTTCAATCTCAACAAATAGCGATTCACACAAAACAGGGGATTGTGAAATAGAATTTAAAACTGGTGACCACGTCACCCCAACTTCAGAATCTGCTAGCCTAAGGTTTTTATTAAAAATAACGCTAGCTTCCCTTACCTGGACTTGAGCCGATCTCACTAAGAGCTCCAAACCCACCGAGAACTCAAGGATGCCTTAACCTGCACCATAGAGTCCCGATCACAAAACTAGCTATAACACTCATATTCTGAGTTAACAGAGACTAACTCTGAAGCCAAAAGAGTCGCACACAAAGCCTATGCAGAGGCAACTCTCTCAAGTTCAGAAGCGACTTCAAAAACAGAGCACGACGAACTTACTCTGTTTTAAGGCTTTGATCGGAAACTTGCAGAGATACTTGCCCGGAGCCCAGGGGCAGTCGCCGATCGTTAAACGGGTGCTTGATGGTGTCGGAAATGTCAACTGGTAGCGAAGATGCCCGAACGTGGAGAGAAGGAGAGAAAGGAAACAGGGAACCAAAACTCAACTCACTCGATTTCTCTCTACCCAACAGCGTTCGAACATTGCCTATCAAAAGTGGATTTTGAAATTAAACCACCTTGCCCAGGAATGCCGCTGCCACCACCCACTCTGATGGAAAACTCTTGCGTGCAAGTTTCCTCTGACAGGATGGCCACATGGACACCTTTGTATGCCCAAAACTCTGGAGCCACCTGCCTTACTTACTCTCTGTTGCCAACTGCTCTGGGGACCCTTAGTGTCTACGTGTCGCGCCTGCAGAACGCCTTCGCTGGAAGCCTGGGTCCCAGCTTATCTGCGTATAACAGGACCCCCCGATGACCAGGAACCGATGACTGATCTCGCGATGACTATCCACCGATGTCTCATCCTGGCAGACGACTGATGTCTCATCCTGGCAGACGACCGATGTCTCTCCCTGGATCTCTCCCTGGCAGAGGACCGATGTCTCTCCCTGGCAGACGACCGATGTCTCTCCTTGGAAGACGACCGATGTCTCTCCCTGGCAGACGACAGATGTCTCTCCTTGGCAGACGACCGATGTCTGATGACACCTCGTCACCCCTACTGAAGGCTCATCGACTCACTACTCCACGTCTGTGTTATCACCCCCACATGGCTCAGTGACGTCGGTAGCTTCTCCTGCCCGAGGACAAGTCGGTACTAACTCCTCACGCGCCAATGCATGCAACACTGAGGACAATCTCTTATGCCAAAGCATAGAGTTTCGCATTTATCCCGCATGCATGGCATATCTAAGGTTCAAATCACACCTTGATACATGTGATTTCTGGAACCCACTATGGTCCACCGACCGACCTCTACCATACTGACCTCAGACCTCTTGGGCGACGTCTGAGGTCTGACTACTATGGATTTCTATTATATGACCCTTTTCATTTTAAATAATAACATACTCAGAAATCATTTAAAATATACCACTTCTATTCCAAATAAATTTCTAGATCCTTACATAAGCCGCAAATACCGCAATGTGTTTTAGTTTCTAATGATAAAGTTAAGTAGATATGAGAAAAAGATAAATATATTAAAACTGGTCACTCAATTTTTTTAATATAAATATGGTTATTAGAAATCTGATAAATACAGAATTTTTCACCATTGTTGGCATTGCCTCAAATAGCTATTACCACGGACATTTATCAGTAGCAGCCTGTTCAACGACAGCACAGCCTAGATCAAGATTATCATTGGTGACAAGTTGCACAGCTTTGTTCACTTTCTATATATTTCATTTATAGAAGAATAATGAAAGAGTTTGATAACAAAATTTCAAATCATATCTTACCTAATCAAAATTTCAAATATATTTAATCACTTATCCTTTTCAATTCATTTTGTATCTAAATCAAATTCAATTTCAGTAATAATAAAGATAATAATATTGAAATCATATTTAATCTATTCAAGTTATATATCAAAGATTTTACAACACTAATAAAGATGTTGCTTTTGCCACGGACAGTTGAAGTGATGGTTCACCATCAACACTTTTCAAACATGCTGGTGGAGGAGTAGGAGCAAACCATTCTATAACATCTGATTCAAAAGTAATTTCAGTCAAATCAATAGCTTTGCCAATGCCTGTGCTAATTCTTCTCAAATCTTCAAGCAGAATATCATACGCAGCCATCAATGCTTTGATAAGCATAACCTGATTTGAGTTTTGAGAATCAGAAGAGTAAGTTACAATAGTAGGCGAAGAGATCTCTCAACAAAATTAAGCTTATCAAATAATATGAACCACAACTCTGAAACTTAAAACACCGTAAAACAAGAATCACTGTTATCATGTGATGTGATCTATACAGAACACCTCATACCTTGTTTGACCATAGATAATCTTCAACATAAGCACCTTCTGAACCTCTGGAATCACTGATATAATTCAACTAATCTCATATTCAAAAGTTAAAACAATAGTTTGTACAATAAGTAAAAGAAACATAATTAAATTAAAGATGTTAAATTATAAGGTTTAGATAGTGAATGGGAAGAGACCCATTGAGACTATTAATTAGGTATAACTAAAGTAGCACTAGCTCAAGCCCACAAATAATAGCACACCTAACCTTAACCAAACAGGGAAACAACTTCTAAGTTCTAAGACTACTCCTTGCTGAGAGGACTGATTGATTCTGATGATATATTCATGATCAAATCCAACCTCATGTGTCAAAACCTGCTTCATAGCAACCAAAAGCACATAACGATTTGAAGTATAATCCTGCACAAATGTAGACAATAGAAAAGATATTAAAATCTGGCTGAGATTGGTAAACTTCAAAGACAAAAGAACAATGATCCAAAGTCCAAACCTTAGGTTTATAAAGTCACTGATAGGAGGAACAAGAGACAGTGCCAAACCATCTACTACTTCACACTTTAAGGTTTGAGGCAGCGTATCTGATTTCACAGTCTTATATTAGGGATTCAAAGAAAAGGGAAAAAATGGGAAAGTTCTCTGCGAAACAGATTTTTCCTATAATACCAAATTGTATGAATGGAAGGAGAAGCTTCAAGAGTGCCTCGCAGAAGGGATCGAATTGCAGGAACGGAAGGAGAGGTTTCGGAACTATGGAAGGAGAAACTTCAAAACACTTTGGGTGGGAGGTTCGAATGTTTTTGCCATTTGAGAAGAGAAAATGAAGACATAAGTTAAAACACTTATTATGTCAGTTAAAATAAAAAATGACATAATAAATATTTACTATGATGATTTTCTACTTAACAAATATAGTAAATACTTATTATGTTAGTTATAGTTTTAACCGTCATATTAAATCTTATAATTATTAAAAAAATACTATCGCATCATTTTTTATGACAGGTATACTACACCCGTCATAATGAATAAGAGGCACACAATCAAGATAGTGAAATTCAAGAAGAAAACCATGACAAAACTACAAGTTCTTATCTTAGGAGATTGATGTGAGTTGATTTTAGATTCATTAATTTGGTGACACTTCCTTAGAATTAGGATCAAGATTCTTTAAGCAATTAAGTGAAAAGTCTAAGAAAAATTCCCACTGGACAATAACTTAACAAGTGTTAAGTAGTTGTGAAGGTTCATTTCCAAAGACCAAAGGTAAAAAACACAATTATAGGTGATGGATGATGACAATTAGCATGCGGAACAAACAAGGAGGCTTAAGGAAACATCAATGGAGTTCAATGCCTTCCAAATGATGAACCAAACTCATGAACATGAGTGTCATCTCCTTACACAACAATTGAATGAAAAGGAAACAAGAACAAGTAAAAGAACAAGATTATGGTGCAGAAACTTAAAGGAAGACAAGAATAAGATATTGAACCGATTAAAACACAAAAAAAAAATAATGAACCGATTGAATTGAAGAACAAAACAAGATAGCCGAATAGAATTGAAGAACATACAATTCAACCATTTGAAAATGAGAGTTAAGGTGCGGAAATGAAAATGGAAGGTGAAGCAAGAAGAACTTATGTGGTTGAAGCCATGGAAGGGAAGAACACGCCACTTGGAAGGTGATTGATCCAAGATAAGTGCAAGATGCCACCACTTGAGAGCTTCCCAAACACTCACAAGATGAGACGAAGCTAGGAGAAACAATTCTCACAACTCACACAATTTGTGTATCGTAACTTTACTTTCAAATTCAATGTAATTTTACAAGAGTCAAGCACCTCTATTTATAGTGTGAGAGGGCTGAATTTGAAGACGGAAAAATCAAATGGTGAATGTTTGAAATCGACGCCTATTTCTAGTCATAAGGGAAGTGCGACTTGGTTTCTTTCTTTGGCACCTCCTAAATCTACACCTACACCTTCTTTTTATGTCACATGGAAGGTGTGACTTATCTTTGTACATTGGCACCCCTTATTTCTATATCTACACCTTCCTTTTATGTTCTACTAAAAGAAACTACTCAAAAAAAATTACAAAAAGAGACATTCATTGATGCTCATCTCTCAAAGCCTTGGTCTTACTCCTAGTAATCCTTTGAGGCATGAAGGATGTTGAACTCATGGGTTGGGCTTGGGCCCCCACTTGGGCTTGGGCTTCTTGGGCTTGGGCCTCAGGCACCTCCTCTACTTGGTCTTCATCAGAGGTCCACCAGACAAAGGAGAATACCTTCATTCCTAAAGGACTATCATTACCAGGTTAACAATTCCATAATAAGTGAATATGATAAAAATAATTTAAAAAACCATCTATCCTTTATCATCAGTTTTATCATATAAACATTTGACTGAAAATCCTTTAAATTAAACTTAGGCTATATCCTCTAACACTGAACCACAATCTTTGGAACAAGCATGTAGACACTCAGAGTGGATTGATGCTATGAATAAGGAGATCAAAGCTCTACAAGAAAATCACACCTAGTATATTACTCATATACAATCTAGAAAAACATCCATTGAATGCAAATAGGTTTACAAGATCAAAGACATTGCAGATGGAACTATAGAGACATAAGGCTAGGCTTGTTACAAAAGGTTATACTCAACTTGAAGGGATTGACTATTTAGATACTTTTTCACCTGTTGCCAAACTTACCACTGTTAGACTTTTATTAACCATTTTTGTAATTAAAAATTGGCATTTACATCAATTAGATATTGACAATTCCTTTTTACATGGAGACCTTAATGAAGAAATATATATGATATCACCTCTAGGGATGATAAGTGAAAGACAGAACCAAGTTTGTAGACTTACAAAGTCCCTATATGGTTTAAAACAAGCCAACAAACAATGGTTTGCTAAGCTATCCTCTTTCCATACTTATTTTGGTTTTTCTCAATCAAAGTCTGATTATTCTCTTTTTACTAGAAGAACTGAAAATTCTTTCATTGTTTTACTTGTTTATGTAGATGATATTATTCTTGTAGGAGATTCCTTATAAGAAATTGGGAGAACAAAAAATTTCCTAAATGAATCTTTTAAGATAAAAGTTCTTTGTGAACAAAAATACTTCGTGTGTATCGATGTTGCCAGATCTAAGAAAGGAATTCATTTATGTCAAAGGAGCCCTTGACATATTGGAAGAAACTGGAATGCAAGAAAGTAACTCTTGTTCTATCCCTTTTATGTCTAACACCAAGCTTCTTTTTAAAACTGCAAATAAACTTCAAAATCCCAATCCCTACAGAAGACTCATTGCAAACTCCTATATCTCACCAACACTACACCCAACATAACCTTTAATGTTCAAGTTATCAACAAATTTGTTTAAGAACCCACAACTCATCATCAACAAGATGTGCAACATGTTCTATGCAAAATCAAAAGCCAATCCTGCACATGAACTATTTTTTAATAGTGAATTTCAAGTTCACATTAAAGCCTTCAGTTACTTGGACTAGGAATCTTTGTTGAACATGAGGCTTTGATGACCCCAAATCTGTGAAAAAAGCTTGGAGCCTGTGTCCTGGTGCTAAGGATTAGTTTTAGAGTGTTTAGAATTTGTAAGTTTCACTCTTGAACCATAGTATAGCTAAAACAATCTTGTTTTGAAAAGGGAAAAGTTTTTTTCAAGGCTAAGTGATAAACAACCGATTGCTTTATCGGTTTAATCAGTTGTTTTACACATAGCCTGTTTGGAGGGTTTTTTAACTGATTTTGACTTGGTTGACTAACAGTTATAACCAATTCAACTGGTTATTTTGTCTTTTCAACCGATTGACTTTTGAATTTCTAAACAGCTTTTCAAAATCTTGTTAAACCTGATTTCAGTTGGTTTTAAAATTGTATTTGGCTCGTGATCAACTGCCTAAAATGGCCAGTTCTGAGAGCTATAAAAAGGGATCACCCTCCTCATTCCAAAACACATAAAAAGAGATTTAGAATCTGATTTAAGAGAGATTTTTTCCAAAGTTGCCAAGATTGCTTAAAGGTTGTGCAAGTGTTCAAGAAGTGATTCTAGGAGCCCTGTGATTTCCTGAAAGTTAGGTGTAATCTGTTCCTACTTTTCTGGTAATTATTTTCGCTTTGAATATTCTGTAAAATAGTAAATCTTCTTGACAGAGGGTTGTTCTATTTGTGTGTGTTGTAAGGCAAAGAGGGTGAGTGATCTTGTGTGAAAGGATCACCTCTTTTTGGTGGTGTTTGTGTTGTAATTTGTTGTTGGTTACATAGTGAAATACCCAGTGGTTGTTCTGGGGACTAGATGTAGCTCAGGGTTGAGTGAACCAGTATAAATTGTTTGTGTAATCTCTCTCTCTCTCTCTCTCTCTCTCTCTCTCTCTCTTTTACAAACTGTTTGATATTGCCTCTACTGTTATAAACAACCCGTTAAAACGAAATTTCAACAGGTTGATATTCTTCATTACAAACTGTTTGATATTTGTCTTTATCTCTGATGCTATAAACAACCGGTTAAAATGATATTTCAGTTGATATTCTGTTAACAGTTTTAAAAGCTTTGTTTTCATGGAAGGAGAAGCTTCAAGACTGCCTCGCGAAAGGGATCGAATTGCAGGAATGGAAGGAGAGGTTTCAGAACTATGGAAGGAGGCATTCCAGAAACTCTTAATATTTCTGCGCATAAAGAATCATTCTAATCAGTAAGAAACCAAGATGTACTATTTAATATCATACCTACTGAATGAAAAGAGCCATGATAAATCAATCAATAAAAAAATATTTATATTCATAAAGAAATAGGATGAAAGAACAGATATTGTAAAATGAACAAGATAAGTCAAGCAATAATAAAAATATTTATAATTAAAAAAATAGGATGAAAGAACAGATATTATGAAATAAACTATATCAGATATCATAATATTTACTCATTATTCATCAGTAATAAATTGGACAAAGAACTTATCTCCTAAAAGATTTACACTACAGGGCAAAGGCACATAAAGTCCAATATTGAGAGAAAGTGTATGGGATGTGTAATCAATGTCAAAGTTTCTCTAAACAAGATCTACATCAGTTAAATTTTCCCATGTTTTAAAGGTACCAAGATCATAAAGCTGTTGGGTAATATTTAAACATCAATTCATCTACTTCAGGCTTTGTGAGGAAAATTTTAGTTACTTCACCCAGTTTTTGAGTAAGGAAGTAATGAAGACTACTAGTACACTACCCTTTTAGGAGTTGAGACTGAAGTGGAGGGCCTTAGTGCCTCAGCTTGAATTGCACTAAGTCCCTCGTCAGGGAACTGCTTGATCACAGGTTTGAACCCCACTAAGGGCTACTGTGATCTATCCCTGCACCAAATTCCTCATTACTGTTAGCTTTATAATATTTTAGAGAAAAATGAATTCCCTAATGACCAGAGAATTATGCAGGTTGTGGTTATGCAGATTATAAAGAACTACCTCTAAATGTAGCTTTATGTGGGTTCAAATGCAGCGTGTGTATAATGAACCTAGTATGGGGATTGCAGTCCCAAGGGGTCATGTACTGTCACGGAATGCGCCAATTACCAGCTAAAGTATTAGGTGGGAGCTAGGAATTTTTTATGCTGGTACTGTCACGGCAATAATGCAAATTATGCAGGTTTGGAACTTGTTTTATAAGTTATAGTAGAAACTGAAAATGTGTAATGGACTTCTTTAAACGGGGTAGAAAATACAATTGATCAACAGACAAAATTAAAAAATCTTGATGAAACTAAATTATTTTCATATCTTCCATTGTAAACTTAATCATTCAAAATCCAAGCTTAGCATAAGATATGATGTGCTCTATTTTGATCCTACTTCTATAGGGTTTGGCCACTGCATGAAATAAAAATGGGTGCACTATTTTTTATAATATCTTTGAACCATTTCTATTAATTGGTGCTGAAATTTTATATTCCTGTTATGTTATAATAGCTTTGGTAGTTTCTGAATCAAAACTGCAATCATAAATTTGTGTTCTACCCTTTCCAATAATCTAGTCTTAGTAAAAAAAATATTATTCAAATAAAATTGTATCACAAAATGTTATTGCAAATAAAATTAATCTCTCTGAAAAATAAATTCAAATAAGTTGTACAACAAATTTAAGGTTAAATGAAATTGATCTCTTTAAAAATAAATTTTCTTCAATAAATCTAAATAAAATAAAATTTTAATCCCTTCTTCAATTAATAATATTTTATTTTGTGAAAAAAATTTATTCTGATAATTTGGATTTTAAAAAATTCCAAATAAAAACTATTAACTATTTTATTATTAAAATTAAAATTAATAAAAAATAATATGTTAAAATCCCAAGGTGTCATGTACTGAGATCTTCTATGATTGCACCATGAAAATGATATCTCATCTTAAGTTTGATGATCAAAATTTGTATTAAAGTAAGTTCTTCTTTGTCTCTTTTACTTGATATGGATTGGAGTATGTGGTACTTTTGATGTTACCTTTTAAACATATACACGCAATTATCTAATGTTACATCAAAGTTTAATGGATTTGATTAAGACATGTTATTGATTATTTGTAATATTAAATTTTGGTAGTTGTTATATTTATTTTGTTTGAATTAGATTTAATAAGTATATATTTATATTTTTTTTTTGCAGCTTGAGGGCAATGAAGACTATAAAGACAATCTTGAAGAAGAATGAACTTATTGATATGTAGTAAAGAAACAATATATTATGTTTTTTTAACTAAGTGTAGTTTTAATTTTGAAGAATTGATCGTTATTATTATACTTTAAGACAAATTTTTTGATTATGTAGTTTGAACACATCTATTGAAATATGTGAGATTTTTTGTCAGGTCACTTCTATTTCAATACACATTATCCTTCAATACTTATTATTTTCATCATGAACTTTTATATGAGTAATTCTTCTAAAATTAAAAAAATGTATTATTGTTTTTGTCAATACTTTAAGCAACGCTTTTAAAATTGTGGCTCTTATAAAGATTTTAGGAAACGGTTTTTAAAATGTTGTCTTTATAAAAACCGTGGCCTATTACAAACGGCCACGCTCACTTGGACCACGGCTAAAAAACCGTTGCCTAAAGTTTAGGCCACGGTTTTAATGCTTTAGACCACGGTTTTATGCTGTTGTCTAAAGTAACAATTGTTGTAGTGCAAGTAGGAAGGCTATCAACAATCCAAAGCTCATCACATTCAACTAATTGAAAGAGCAAAAACTCACTGAAGTGAAGGATCTCCTAAAAGAACAACTGCTGAAAAGGTTCCTCATACATCTACTTAAAACAATCCACTATCTCTCATACAAAGCCCTATAGATTATAATGGCTTAGTGCCGAAGGAGAAATCATGGTTAATAAACAAGTCCTCATAAACTTTTCTATAGGAAAGTATAAAGATGAGGTTTTATGTAATATTGTGCCATTGGAAGCAACCCATATTTTATTAGGAAGGCCTTGGCAAAATGACAGACAAGTTCTACATGATGGCCTAATTAACAAAATGACTTTTACCGTCCAAGGGCATAAGGTTTCCTTAAAACCCCTCTCTCCCAAAGAGGTTCATGATGACCAACTAAAAATGAAAACAAAAAGAGAAAATGAAAAAGAGAATGAAAGAAATGATAAATCGAGTCACAAAGTCTCATTAACTAAATCAATCATGTTGAATCGTGCCATGCTACAACTTGCACCTCTAAGGTGTCTTTCTTACCAAAGGTTTCTACCTACACACCATCTTTGTTAATGAATGTTAGGAATGCTTTTCGAACACCTCCTAAAGGTTTCCACCTTCTAAGAGGATTTTCTTCAAAAGAATTTGTCATTCCCAAACAATCTTTCCAAACATGGTTTGTATATAGAACCCCATCTTTTGAACTCCCCAAGCTTAAAGAATATAACTCAAGTTCACATCTCACTCCTTGCACTATTTTATATGTGAACAAGCTGACTATGTTATCTGCAGGAGTTCTAAATTCGTGGTCGAATTCTCTCCAACCTGGGGGGCATGATGCAAATCAAGTCAACAAGGAGATGCCCAAGGATGCTAATTTACACAATGAAAAGTCATCTCAAAGTGGAGAGCTCAATAGAGGGAGAATTGGCCATAGACCAGAGCATCTAAAGTTCTTCCTGCTGGTCTTCTTAAATGATTAGAAAATGTTGTAAATAATTTGGGCTCACTTTGGGGGTCCAAATAGAAAATATAGGCTAGAATAAGGTGCCTTTAGTATAATAGGGGGCGTAGTTAGCATTTTAGGATGTTCTTGGCCCTTTTGGAAGGTTTTTTGACCTAGTTTCGAGAAGGACAAGCCTAGGATGCAGGTTTGACTTAGTCAAACCCTAAGGCTGCCCATTTTTTCACTCTTCCCATCCTACCCATTAAGCTTACTTTCCAAGGCTCCTTCACTTATAAATAAGGAGGCCTACCTCATATATTTTGATGTTGAATGAAGAGTAAAGTTACTATACACAAATTGTGTCAGAAACTAGTGAGTCTTGTACTCTTAGTCTATTGTCTTATCTTGTGAGAAATTGAGAGCTCTCAAGTGGCGGCATCCAACACTTATCTTGGAGTAAATTCATCATCCAAGTGGCGTGTCCATCATCTCAAGCTTCATTCCATAAGCTGCCTTACTCCTTCATCTTTTCCATTCCATTTCAATTCCTAAATATGTTCTTGTTTTTGCTTTCTCTATTCTATTCGGTACTTTAATTTTGTTAGTTTCCATTGTTCAATTATGCACCTTAATCTTGTCATCATCATCACTTATATTTGTGTTTTTCCTTTTGGCCTTATGGAAATGAACCTTCACATCTACTTAACACTTGTTAAGTTAATGTCCAGTGGGAATTTTCCTTAGGCTTTTCACTCTTAATTGCTTAACAATCTCAATCATAAATCTAAAGTGTCACCTAAATGAAACAATTCTAAAATCAACTCACATCATAAAGACATCACACGAAGTCAACAATGGCTCCCTTAGTAAGATGGGTTTCACAAAAATTGGTGGAAAATGGGTTAGCAAGGATGGTGACCAAGCTGGTTCTTCAAGTGGAATTCATGTTGGGGATGATGGTGAGGAACCTGCTACTGCTAAAGATGATGGGAATGATGGAAATCAAGTTGGGCAAGGCAATGTTGGATATGATAGTGCTTATGGTGCTGGTCCAAGTGCAAGAAACATGGGAGAACGCATAATAACCATGTCACCATTTGAAAGATTGATGGTGAGCAGAATGGACAACTTTGCAGATGAACAAAGGAGTCATCATGAGTTTTGTGTGGCAAGATTTCAAAATCTGGATGAACAAATTGAGGCTGTTTATAATCAAATCTTTGAGCTGCAATCAGGGAAGGAAGATTGAAGATCTTTATTGCTTTCTTTCTTATTCTGTTTTATCTTATTGAACAATTTTTTATGTTGTTTTTTTCCCTTCTTCTATTCTATTTGTGAAGACAAATAGGGGGAGAATAATCTAGTTTGTATGCTGCTACATATCTGTTTTAATTTGGTTCAAACTGGTTTCAACCGATTATTTTATGAAAATCCTTAACAGAATTTGTTAAGTTTGGTAAAACAGTTTTAAATGATTCAAAATTGATTTGGCTCTTGTATTAAATGTTTTTAACTGCCATTTGGAGTTTGATTTAGTCAATTTTATGCTCCTGGAAAACAAGAGATCATATTAAATCTTTCAAATCAGTTTTCTCCAAGATTTGCTTCAAGCTTTGGATTTTCTCAAAGAGTGGAATAGGATTCTCTTGTAATCTTTTGAATTTAATCTGTATCAGGTGTGATCATTCCTTTTTCTCTCTTGAATATTGTAATTTTGTGTAAACATGTTCTGAGCAGATCCAGAGGGTGTTCTGTGATCTGCGGTGTGTTATGTGCCAAAGGAGATGTGTGTTCTTGAAGGGTTCAAGATGACGTCTTTGGTGTGTGGTTTATAATCAAGGTGTTGATTGCTTAGTGGAATACCTAGTGGTTTTTAGGGACTGGATGTAGCTCTTGGTATAAGAGTGAACCAATATAAATCTGTTGTGTGATTCTTTCTATCCCTGATCTCATTTAAATCTGTTTTGGTTTGTTTTTATTAACTGCTGATAAAAATAACCGATTGAATCGCATAAACAACCGGTTGATTTATGGAAACTGATCCTGCCGCGGACTTGAACGTGGAGTATGTGCCTCGTCACTCCTTCGTCTAGCCTTCTGCACCTGCGTGTTCTGCAAGAACGCTCCAAGAACCTCCTCCGGGACTCCCGATGATGCCTGCAAAAGAACACAGACGGCACCTCTAGCGGCCGTGTGCACTCCGACGCTCAAGTCAGGCAACAGGAACACCAAAAACTATCACTGAATCTCTCTGTGAGACTCGTGTGTGCTTGTAAGGACCTAGAAACTTTAATTGGAATGAAAGTGATATATTTTAAGTAAATTCTAAGTATGTTGTTATTTAAAATATAAAGGAAGGAAAGTGTAGCTTAGAAGTCTACGAGATCGCCGTTGTTGAAGACGGAGGTGACCTCCGACTTCTCTGGTACATAATCGCCAATCGCCTATGGTGCACATGATCGCCGAAAGTGCACTCAGTATGTGGTCAAGATACTGGATCAACCATAGTGGGTTCCAAAAACCACGCGTATCAAGGTGTGGGTTAAGCCTTAGATACGCTGTGCATGCGAAGCTCTATGCTTGAGCATAAGAAATCGTCCTTAGTGTTGCATGCATGGGCGCACGAGGAGTAGTGCTGATCTACTCTTAAAAATGTGAAGCTACCGACGTCACCAAGTCATGTGGAGATGATACCTTGGACGTAACATAGTGGGATGAAGAACCTTCAGCAAGGCGTGGCGATGTGTCGTCGGGCATCGCCAGGGCGCGAGGCATGCGGGCATCGCCAGGGCGCGAGGCATGTGGGCATCGCCAGGGCGAGACATCGGTCGTCTTCCAGAGAAAGACATCGGTCGTCCGCCAGGATGAGTCATCGGTGGAAGATTATCGCGCGATGTCGAGCTTCACACAGATAAGGTGGGACCCAGGCTCCCAGCATGAGATGTCCTGCACGCGCGACACGTAGACAAAAAGGGTGGTTCAGAATAGTGACATCAGAGAGTTGGCATGCGCAGAGACACACGTGGCCGTACTATTCAGGAAAGCGTGCACGCAAGCTTTCCTGCAGAGTGGGTGGTGGCAGCGGCAATTGTGGACAAGTTGGTTTAGATTCAAAAACTCACTTCTGAGAGGAAAAGAACGTTGCAGTGGTTCAAGAGTGACAGAGTGAGTTTACCTTCATCCTTCTCTTTTCTCTCCTTCACGCTGCGATTCAGGCATCCTCAAGCACCAGTACGACGAGCGACGACTGCACTTGGACACCTGGGAGGTTCTCTGCAAGTTCTCCAAACCGGACGCTAAAACAGAGTTAAGGCATCTTTAAGCTTCGGTGGGTTTTGGAGCTCTTGGTGTTTTGGGCAAGTTCAGGTAAGGGAAGCTAGCATTTTCGTTTATAAAAACTTTAGGCGAGTAGGTTCTGAAGTGAGGGCGACGTGGTCGCCGGTTTCATATTCTTTTTCACAATGCTCTGTTTTTATGTGTGGGGCGACGTGATCGCTGTAAGGACCTAGAAACTTTAATAGGAATAAAAGTGTTATATTTAAATAATTTCAAAAAAATGTTATTATTTAAAATACAAAGAGTTGGTAAATGAAGTTTCGTAGTAGCAGACATCGGACGTCGCCCATGATCTGGGGTAAGCTAGTAGAGGTCGGTCGGCTGACATGTAGATCAAGAAGAGTAAAGGAGGAAATGTGTAGCTAAGAAGTCTCCTACGAGATCGCCGTTAGTGAAGACGGAGGCGATCTCCGACTCCTCTGGCACATAATCGCCTGTCGCCTAGAGGAGACATGAGCGCCAATCGCCTAGAGTGTACGTGATCGGCGGGAATGCACGTAGTATGTGGTCAAGATACTGGATCAACCAGAGTGGGTTCCAACAACCACGCGTATCAAGGTGTGGGTTAAGCCTTAGATACGCTGTGCATGCGAAGCTCTACGCTTGAGCAAAAGAGATCACCCTTAGTGTTGCATGCATGGGCGCACGAGGAGTGATGCTGATCTACTCTTGGAAATGTGAAGCTACCGACGTCACCGAGTCATGTGGAGATGATACCTTGGACGTAACATCGTGGAATGAAGAACCTTCAGGAAGGCGTGGCGATGTGTCGTCGGGCATCGCCAGGGCGCGAGGCATGCGGGCATGGCCAGGGTGAGAGGCATGCGGGCATCGCCAGGGCGCGAGGCATGCGGGCATCGCCAGGGTGAGAGGCATGCGGGCATCGCCGGGGCGCGAGGCATGCGGGATCGCCAGGGCGCGAGGCATGCGGGCATCGCCAGGGCGCGAGACATCGGTCGTCCGCTAGGATGAGTCATCGGTGAAGAGTCATCGCGCGAGAGGTCATCGGTAGATAGTCATCGCGCGAGCGGTCATCGGTGGAAGATTATCGCGCGATGTCGAGTTGCACACAGATAAAGTGGGACCCAGACTTCCAGCATGAAACGTCCTGCACGCACGCCACGTAGACAAAAAGAGTGGTTCAGAATAGTGACATCAGAAAGCTGGCATGCGCAAGAGACACTCGTGGTCGTACTGTTCAGTGAAAGGTACACTCAAACTTTCCTGCAGAGGGGGTGGTGGCAGCAGCATGTGTAACATCCCGCAAAATAAAACCATACATACATGTATAATGAAAATAAAGGTAAACAAATAATATTGAAGAGTACATGATAATATATATATATATATATATATATATATATATATATATATATATATATATATAAGTAATGAAGTTGCTCCTCTTAGGGAGTTAAATACATAACCAGGTCAAATGTTTTCAAAATTTAAACGAAATTCAACCAAATACAACAAGACCGGCGGTCTCCATACATGAACCGGCGATCTGGTAACAGAAGGCCCAAAACAGGCGATCTGCAGCAGGACATAAATCCGGCGATCACCACCAAGAGATAGAAAACCGGCGATCTCTTCCTCGGCGACCACTCACTAAGGAGCTCTACATCCTGGAAGATCATCTGCTCCTGTGTAACAATTACACGATCATCACAGTTTTAAGAGAACAGCCACAGAACCAAAACACGCAGGGTAAGCTAGATATTTTAAAGAGAGTTTAAATAAGAACATTAAAATCAAGGTAAAAACATTTTTCAAGATATCCATGTAAAACTTAGAGTTGCTCATACCCTTCACCTGATCGCCCAGAAACCACACATTTCACAATATTTCCCAGAGTCGTTCTATTTCACAAACAGCATCAAGTGTCTATAAATTTCAAGTTCCTCATTTCACATGTCAGACCACCACTGACCCAGCACACAAGACACTTGACACTACTTCCGGAAGACTCGTGCATTGACTAGACTCATAGATCTGCACCTGTCATACTGCCCACTGTGAAATCACACACATTCACAGGGTCGCCGTGAAATCACACACATTCACAAGCGTATAATGAATCTCAATATCATCACCATCCAAGCATGACAGGGTTAATCCACACCACAGGTCGAGCTCGTTCTCTTTCAAACAACTCACCCATACGTATGAACCTCCTTCGACTCTCAACGCCTGAATAACTTCATCTATATGAATTCATTATCTCAGGAGAGTCAGGATATCATGACGAATCACCGGTCAATGCACATCCTACACGATCTTACACGGTATTTTCTTTCCTGAAAATACTATGCCTCGATCCCACATTCACAACATTCAACACATCATACCACTCTCAACTAGATGATTCAATCACCGCAATAGTCATTTCAAAGGTTCATGTTTTCGAATATGTCATTTGAATCTCAAACAATTTTCAAAGCAACACCAGAAACAGAGAGTTCGCAAACAACGCCAAAACCGGCGATCTAGTTCAAAAACAAGGTATTTCGAAGACTGTATATAAAACCGGCGACCACGTCGCCCAAACACATAGAACAGAGCATTCACGAAGATGAAAACGAAACCGGCGACCACGTCGCCCTCACTTCAGAAATAGCTAAACTATGGCTTGTATTTAAATGAAGTCTAGCTTCCCTTACCTGGACTTGCGCACACACCTAGAGTTCCGAAACCCAACGAAGCTTGAAGAACGCCTTGGCTCTGTTTTTGCGTCTGGTTGAAGGACTTGCAGAGAACTGCCCAGGTGCTCTAATGGTGGCTGTCGCTCGTTGTACTCTCGTGTGAAGGTGCTAGAATTGCAGCGCGAAGGAGACAACTGGAGGAGAAGGGAGGTAACTCACTCTTTCTCTCTTTGAAGGCTGTAACGTTTCTTTCTCTCAGCAGTGGGTTTCTGCATCTTAAACCAACTTATCCACCAAAAGCAGCTGCCACCACCCACTCTGCAGAGAAGTCTGAGTGTACGTTTCCCTGAACAGTACTACTAAGCGTGCCTCTGCGCAGGCTAACACTCTGAGGTCACTATTCTGAACCACCCTTTTTATCTACGTGGCGCGCGTGCAGGACTTTCCATGCTGGAAGTCTGGGTCCCACCTTCTCTGTGTGTAACTCGATGACCTTTCACCGATGACCACAGGCGCGAAGTCTATCCACCGATGACCTCTCCTGTAAGGACCTGAAATTTATTGGAATGAAAGAGTATGTTTTAAGTAAATTCTAAGTATGTTTTATCTAAGTTAAAAAGGAAGGAAAGTGTAGTCTGGAAAAAACTATAAGAGTTCCTTGTTTATACATCATCGCCGGTCGCCTGCTACACATGAGCGCCAGGTGGACGTCGCGCGGGCGCGAGAGGCATGCAGGCATCGCGCGGGCGCGAGAGGCATGCAGGCATCGCGCGGGCGCGAGAGGCATGCAGGCATCGCGCGGGCGCGAGAGGCATGCAGGCAACGCGCGGGCCCGAGAGGCATGCAGGCATCGCGCGGGCGCGAGGCATGTGGACGTGGCCAAGGCGCGAGAGTTATGAGGGCGTCGCCAGGGAAGACATCGGTCGTCTCTCAGAGGAAGACATCGGTCGTCTTCCAGGGCGAAGGAGACATCGGTCGTCTTCCAGGGCGAAGGAGACATCGGTCGTCTCCCAGAGGAAGACATCGGTCGTCTTCCAGGGCGAAGGAGACATCGGTCGTTCGCCAGGATGAGTCAGCAGTGGAAAGTTATCGCGCGACGTCGAGTTTCACACCTTGAAGGTAAGACCCAGACTCCCAGCATGAAGCGTAGTGCACGCACGCCACGTAGACAAAAAGGGTGGTTCAGAATAGTGACATCAGAATGTTGGCATGCGCGGGAGACACTCACGGTCGTACTGTTCAGAGCAGTGGCTGGCATGCACAAACGACAAACAGTGGCAGTACTGTTCAGAGCAGTGGTTCTCAGACTTCTCTGCAGAGTGGGTGGTGGCAGCTGCTTTTGGTGGATAAGTTGGTTTAAGATGCAGAAGACCAACTGCTGAGAGAAACAAGAAACGTCGCAGCCTTCAAAGAGAGAAAGAGTGAGTTACCTCCCTTCTCCTCCAGTTGCCTCCTTCGCGCTGCGATTCTAGCACCTTCACATGAGAGTACGACGAGCGACAGCCACCATTAGAGCACCTGGGCAGTTCTCTGCAAGTCCTTCAACCAGACGCAAAAACAGAGCCAAGGCGTTCTTCAAGCTTTGTTGGGTTTCGGAACTCTAGGTGTTTGCGCAAGTCCACGTAAGGGAAGCTAGCCTTCATCTTTACTACGAGCCATAGTTGAACCATTTCTGAAGTGTGGGCGACGTGGTCGCCGTTTTCACTTTCGTCTTCGTGAAATGCTCTGTGTTGTGTGCTTGGGCGACGTGGTCGCCTGTTTTAATATACAGCCTTCGAAATACCATATTTTGAACTAGATCGCCGGTTTTGGCGCTGTTTTGCGAACTCCTTGTGTTTGATGTTGTTTTGAGAACTGCTTGAGATTTACATGAGATATTCGAAAATATGAATCCTTTGAAATGGCTATTGCTGTGATTGAAATCATTCTTTTAAGTGTGGCATGATGTCTTTGAATGCTGTGAATGTGGGATCGAGGCATAGTATTTTCAGGAAAGAAAATACCGTGTAAGATCTTGTGGTAGGTGCATTGATCAGTGATTCCTAAGGGGATATCCTGACTCTGCTGAGGTAACGGAATCACGTAGAGGAAGTTACTCAGTTGTTGAGAGTCGAAGGAGGTCTATATGATGGGCGTCTCGTGTGAAAAAGAACGAGCTCCGTCTGTCCTATGGATTAACCCTGTCATACCAGGAGAACTATGGTAACATTGAGATGATATATGCGCATGCTGTGTGGATTCACAGCGACCCTGTGTGGATTTCACAGTGGTGTGGTATGACAGGTGCAGATCTCTGAGTCTAATCAACGCACGAGTCAATCCGGAAGTAGTGTCAAGTGTCTTGTGTGGTGAGTCAGTGGAAAGTCTGACATGTGAAATGAGAAACTTGAATATTGATAGACACTTGATGCTGTATTGTGAAATGGAATGACTATGGGTGAATGTCGTGACATGTGATTTTGGGCGATCAGCTGAATGCTATGAGCAGCTCTACGTTTTACATGGATATTTTGGAACTTGGTTTACTTGGATCTTCATGTTCTTGATTTAAACTTCTTTTAAATTATCTAGCTTACCCTTTTATCTGTTATGGTGGTTGTTTTCTCAAAACTGTGATGATCGTGAAATTGTTACACGGGAGCAGATGATCTTCCAGGAAGAAGAGCCCTCTAGTGAGTGATCGCCGAGGAGGGGATCGCCGGTTTTCTGTCTCTATCGGGTGATCGCCTGTGTCTACCTCCATCGGGTGATCGTCTGTTTTTTTTTGTCTTGATAGGAGATCGGTCTCGTCCGATAGGAGATCGGTTTCTTCCGACAGAAGATCGCCTGCTTTGTTTTTTTTTTGTATTTTGTTTATGTTTCTGGAAAATTTTACCGAATTTGTATTAAACTCCCTAAGAGGAGCAACTTCATTTCATATATATAATATTTTGTTCATAGAATCTATTTGTTACCTTTAAGTTCATTATATACATTTGTATAGTATTTTGGCGGGATGTTACATTAATGGTATCAGAGCAGTTCGCCTTAGGATGACCTGAGGGCTGTGGATCCATTGTGTTTCTTCTGCTCATAAAATTTATTTGAGTTTTAAATAACCACTATAGTGGAAGGTTTTCAAACGTTTTAGTTTTGAACTCTTGCGTGTGCTTGGGTGAACGTGTGCCTAACTGAAAATCTTAGTATTAAGAATAAGAAGGTCTTGATAAAGTGGCGAGGGTGCACACTCATAACTGGATCAAGATAATTCTTAATCCTAATTCCAAAGGTTTGATGTTTAGCCTACATTGAATTCTGGTGTGATTTTTGAGTGTTCTTGAATTTGACTGAGGTGGTAGTTTGGACTGATGTTTGCACACCAGTAACTGTTCTGGTGTTTTGTGTGAAGTTATAATTGTTATGATTCTGTTGATGAACTCAAATTCTAGATGGCTTTGAGATGCTGACCTTTGTAAGGTCTAGCTGTTACCCCTTGAATGAATTGATTCTTATCGATTTCATTCTTATAGTTGTAGGGAATATAGAAGCCAATAGATTCAGAAGATGGCACGTAGACCTGCTACCCCACCCCAACCTTCCTCAGAGATGAGTCAGATCGCCAAGGCCATCGAGATGATGGCGACTGCCATTCAGCAGCAGAATGCGGCGATGGCTCAGAACCATCAAGCTACAATGCACCACTGGGAGACTGCTCGGTCGGCTGAAACAAACTCCCACGTCGGTCAGCCCCAAGAACAGATGGGACTGGCCGAGTTCATGAGGCACAACCCACCTAAGTTCAGTGGGAATGCTACCCCTGACCAGGCAGATCAGTGGGTCAGGGAGGTGGAGAAAATCTTTAGGGCGACCTCCTGCCCTGAAGAGAAGAAGCTGTTGTTTGCCACGTATCTGCTATCAGGAGAAGCTGAGTTCTGGTGGATGGGAGCTCAGCAGATGTTGGAGGCCCGAGAGGATGTTCTGGATTGGGAGAGCTTCAGGGTGAAGTTCTTGGAGAAATACTTCCCAGACAGCGCCAAGTTTGCAAGGGAAGCTGAGTTCTTAAAGTTGGAGCAGGGGGACATGTCAGTAAACGCCTATGCTGCCCGTTTTGAATACCTCGCCCGGTTCTATACCCAGGCGACCTCCGAGGCCTGGAGGTGCAGGAAGTTCGAGGAAGGGCTGAAGCATGGGCTGAAGAAGACCATAGCCCCGATGTGCATCAGGGAGTTCCACGCATTAGTGGAGAAGGCGAAGATGGTGGAGACCCTGGAAAAGGGTGAGTCTCGGGTGATCAGGTCACACCCAGGAGGTCCTTCCAGTGGGAGAGCTAAGGCACAGCACCCACAAAGCAAACCCTATGCGAGACCTCCATCACATCGGGCAGGAGCAGCACCTCCCCAGTTCCAACAGCAACAACCTTGGAAACCTAAGTGTCTTCACTGTGGTGGACCACACGCCTCCAATGCTTGTTTCAAGAAGACTTCAGAGAGGAAATGTTTCGTCTGCCAAAGGACAGGGCACGTTGCTAGAGAGTGCCCTAGCAGGAATGGGGCGACCCAACCCAGTGGCTCCCAACAGTTGAGAAACGAGGGCGGCAGACCTCAGGCAACAGGGAGGGTGTTCGCCATGTCTGGAGCAGAGGCAGCTCAGTCAGGTAACCTCATCCAAGGTATTTGTTTTATTGCTGGTAGAGGTGTAAGGACCTTGTTTGATTCTGGAGCGACACACTCCTTTGTGTCAAGCCTGTGTGTAGCCGAGTTGGGCCTCCTAGTGAAGGAGTTACCTTTCGAGCTGTTGGTCTCTACACCTGCGTCAGGACAGGTGTCGACCTCTACAGTGTGCCCTGAATGTCCAGTGATTGTAGAAGGACGCAGATTCAAGGTGAACTTGATCTGCCTACCTCTTCAGGACCTGGATGTCATCCTGGGAATGGATTGGTTAGCTGCCAATCACGTTCTCATAGACTGTGGTAGGCAGAAGGTAGCGTTTCCAGACCCCCAAGAACCGGATGTGTTGTCAGTTCAACAAGGGCGATCAGAGCTGGAAGGAGAGACGAGGTGCTTCGTAATGCTCGCCCGGTTGGAAGTGGAGAATAAAGGGGACGTAAACAGGATACAAGTGGTGAAAGATTTCACAGATGTATTCCCAGAAGAGGTGCCTGGGTTACCCCCTAAGAGAGAAGTGGAATTCTCTATTGACTTGGTACCTGGAGCTGGACCAGTGTCAATGGCACCTTACAGGATGGCACCAGCCGAGTTAGTGGAGTTAAAGAAGCAAGTGGAAGAGTTGCTGGAGAAGCAGTTCATCAGACCCAGCGTATCTCCATGGGGAGCTCCAGTGCTCCTAGTCAAGAAGAAGGATGGAGGGTCTCGGCTGTGTATAGACTACAGGCAATTGAACAAATTGACCATCAAGAACAAGTACCCCCTACCTCGGATTGATGATTTGATGGACCAAATTCATGGGGCCTCGGTGTTCTCCAAGATTGACCTGAGATCGGGGTATCACCAAATCTTGGTAAAAGCTGAAGATGTTCAGAAGACAACTTTTAGGTCTCGATATGGGCACTACGAGTATGTAGTGATGCCTTTTGGAGTCACCAATGCTCCAGCTCTATTCATGGACTACATGAATAGGATCTTTCGCCCTTTCTTGGATAAGTTTGTGGTGGTCTTCATAGATGACATCCTCATTTATTCAAGGACCGAGGAAGAGCATGAGGAACACCTGAGGACAGTATTGGAAATACTGAGAGAGAAGCAGCTCTATGCCAAGTTCTCCAAGTGTGAGTTCTGGCTGAGGGAAGTCAACTTCTTAGGACACGTGATATCTGCCCAGGGGATCTCGGTAGATCCAGCCAAGGTAGAGGCAGTGCTGCAATGGGAACGTCCTAAGACAGTGACTGAGATAAGGAGCTTTGTGGGGTTGGCGGGCTACTATCGGAGGTTTATTGAGGATTTTTCCAAAGTAGTGGCTCCTTTAACACAACTGACCCGCAAGGACCAACCCTTTGCTTGGACCGACCGATGTGAGCAGAGCTTCAGGGAACTAAAGGAGAGGTTGACCAGTGCTCCAGTGCTGGTGATTCCAGAAGTAGGAAGACCTTTTGATGTCTTCTGTGATGCCTCACATCAAGGCTTGGGATGCGTCTTGATGCAAGAGAAGAGAGTGGTTGCATATGCTTCAAGGCAACTCAAGGTGCATGAGAGAAACTACCCTACTCATGATTTGGAGTTGGCAGCGGTAGTGTTTGCCTTGAAGATCTGGAGGCATTATCTTTATGGAGCTCGGTTCCAGGTATTCAGTGACCACAAGAGCTTGAAGTACCTGTTCGATCAGAAGGAACTAAACATGAGACAAAGAAGGTGGATGGAATTCCTAAAGGACTACGACTTTCAACTCATGTATCACCCAGGGAAGGCCAATGTAGTGGCAGATGCCTTGAGTAGGAAGTCTATACAAGTCGCCACCATGATGATGGAAGAGCAGAAACTGATCGAGCAGTTCAGAGACTTAAACCTTGGAGTGGAATTTCACGTGAATCACATTAGTTGTAGTAAGCTGACTATAACTAATGACTTCCTTGGGATGTTGAAGGATAAACAATTGGAGGACCCTAGCCTGAAGCGCACTGTGGAGTCACTAGGGACAGATCAGGCGAGAGGCTTTGAGATGGGCGATGATGGGATCTTGAGGTTTGATGGCAGAATTTACATACCTGCAAATGATGAATTGAAGAAGATGATCCTAGAGGAAGGTCATAAGAGCCGCCTCAACCTTCACCCAGGCATGAACAAGATGTACCATGACTTGAAGGAGTCATTTTGGTGGTCAGGCATGAAGAGGGACGTCGCCCAGTACGTGGCAACCTGCTTAACGTGTCAAAAGGCGAAGGTAGAGCATCAAAGACCTGGCGGGCTGTTGCAGCAACTGGATATCCCCGAGTGGAAGTGGGACAGCATTGCCATGGATTTTGTCACCCATTTACCCAGATCGGTAAAGGGTCATGATGCAATCTGGGTCATCATTGATAGGCTGACGAAGAGTGCCCACTTCCTCCCAGTAAATATGAAGATGCCCATGGCCAAGTTGGCACAGCTGTACATCAAGGAGATTGTGAGGTTGCATGGAGTGCCTTCCAGCATCATTTCAGATAGAGATCCCAGGTTCACTTCACGGTTTTGGCAGACCTTGCAAGAGTGTTTGGGAACCAAGTTGAGGATGAGCTCTGCATATCATCCCCAAACAGATGGTCAGTCAGAGAGGACGATCCAATCTTTGGAAGATCTGCTGAGGGCATGCGTTTTAGATCAATTGGGAGGTTGGGAGGAGGTGTTGCCACTAGTGGAGTTTACCTATAACAATAGCTACCACGCCAGCATTGGGATGGCACCATATGAAGCCCTGTATGGGAGGAAATGCAGAACTCCCTTATGTTGGTACCAGGAGGGCGAGGCAGTCTTGGTTGGGCCAGAGTTGATTCAGCAGACGACCGATAAGGTGAAGCAGATACAAAGTAGAATGAAAGCCTCTCAGAGTAGGCAGAAGTCCTATGCAGATCAGAGGAGAAAGCCTTTGGAGTTTGCTGCTGGAGATCACGTGTTCATGAAAGTGACACCAACCAAGGGTGTAGGGCGGGCGATCAGGTCAAAGAAGTTGTCCCCTAAGTTCGTGGAACCATATCAGATCTTAAGAAGGGTTGGCCCAGTGGCGTATGAGATCGCCCTACCTCCCCATCTGGCGAATCTGCACAATGTGTTTCACGTGTCACAGCTGAGGAAGTACATGGCAGACCCTAGTCATGTGCTGGATGTAGACGACGTGCAGATTAGGGATGACTTGTCCTTTGAAGCCAAACCAGTCAGGATTGACGATCGACAATGTAAACAGCTCAGGGGCAAGACCATCGACATGGTGAAAGTGGTGTGGGATGAGAAATCGGGGGATTCTACTTGGGAGTTAGAAGAACCCATGAGGGAGGCTTATCCATACCTCTTTTCCTTGTAATCCAATTTTCGAGGACGAAAATTTTTGTTGTTGGGGAGAATGTAAGGACCTGAAATTTATTGGAATGAAAGAGTATGTTTTAAGTAAATTCTAAGTATGTTTTATCTAAGTTAAAAAGGAAGGAAAGTGTAGTCTGGAAAAAACTATAAGAGTTCCTTGTTTATACATCATCGCCGGTCGCCTGCTACACATGAGCGCCAGGTGGACGTCGCGCGGGCGCGAGAGGCATGCAGGCATCGCGCGGGCGCGAGAGGCATGCAGGCATCGCGCGGGCGCGAGAGGCATGCAGGCATCGCGCGGGCGCGAGAGGCATGCAGGCAACGCGCGGGCCCGAGAGGCATGCAGGCATCGCGCGGGCGCGAGGCATGTGGACGTGGCCAAGGCGCGAGAGTTATGAGGGCGTCGCCAGGGAAGACATCGGTCGTCTCTCAGAGGAAGACATCGGTCGTCTTCCAGGGCGAAGGAGACATCGGTCGTCTCCCAGAGGAAGACATCGGTCGTCTTCCAGGGCGAAGGAGACATCGGTCGTCTCCCAGAGGAAGACATCGGTCGTCTTCCAGGGCGAAGGAGACATCGGTCGTTCGCCAGGATGAGTCAGCAGTGGAAAGTTATCGCGCGACGTCGAGTTTCACACCTTGAAGGTAAGACCCAGACTCCCAGCATGAAGCGTAGTGCACGCACGCCACGTAGACAAAAAGGGTGGTTCAGAATAGTGACATCAGAATGTTGGCATGCGCGGGAGACACTCACGGTCGTACTGTTCAGAGCAGTGGCTGGCATGCACAAACGACAAACAGTGGCAGTACTGTTCAGAGCAGTGGTTCTCAGACTTCTCTGCAGAGTGGGTGGTGGCAGCTGCTTTTGGTGAATAAGTTGGTTTAAGATGCAGAAGACCCACTGCTGAGAGAAACAAGAAACGTCGCAGCCTTCAAAGAGAGAAAGAGTGAGTTACCTCCCTTCTCCTCCAGTTGCCTCCTTCGCGCTGCGATTCTAGCACCTTCACATGAGAGTACGACGAGCGACAGCCACCATTAGAGCACCTGGGCAGTTCTCTGCAAGTCCTTCAACCAGACGCAAAAACAGAGCCAAGGCGTTCTTCAAGCTTTGTTGGGTTTCGGAACTCTAGGTGTTTGCGCAAGTCCAGGTAAGGGAAGCTAGCCTTCATCTTTACTACGAGCCATAGTTGAACCATTTCTGAAGTGTGGGCGACGTGGTCGCCGTTTTCGCTTTCGTCTTCGTGAAATGCTCTGTGTTGTGTGCTTGGGCGACGTGGTCGCCTGTTTTAATATACAGCCTTCGAAATACCATATTTTGAACTAGATCGCCGGTTTTGGCGCTGTTTTGCGAACTCCTTGTGTTTGATGTTGTTTTGAGAACTGCTTGAGATTTACATGAGATATTCGAAAATATGAATCCTTTGAAATGGCTATTGCTGTGATTGAAATCATTCTTTTAAGTGTGGCATGATGTCTTTGAATGCTGTGAATGTGGGATCGAGGCATAGTATTTTCAGGAAAGAAAATACCGTGTAAGATCTTGTGGTAGGTGCATTGATCGGTGATTCCTAAGGGGATATCCTGACTCTGCTGAGGTAACGGAATCACGTAGAGGAAGTTACTCAGTTGTTGAGAGTCGAAGGAGGTCTATATGATGGGCGTCTCGTGTGAAAAAGAACGAGCTCCGTCTGTCCTATGGATTAACCCTGTCATACCAGGAGAACTATGGTAACATTGAGATGATATATGCGCATGCTGTGTGGATTCACAGCGACCCTGTGTGGATTTCACAGTGGTGTGGTATGACAGGTGCAGATCTCTGAGTCTAATCAACGCACGAGTCAATCCGGAAGTAGTGTCAAGTGTCTTGTGTGGTGAGTCAGTGGAAAGTCTGACATGTGAAATGAGAAACTTGAATATTGATAGACACTTGATGCTGTATTGTGAAATGGAATGACTATGGGTGAATGTCGTGAAATGTGATTTTGGGCGATCAGCTGAATGCTATGAGCAGCTCTACGTTTTACATGGATATTTTGGAACTTGGTTTACTTGGATCTTCATGTTCTTGATTTAAACTTCTTTTAAATTATCTAGCTTACCCTTTTATCTGTTATGGTGGTTGTTTTCTCAAAACTGTGATGATCGTGAAATTGTTACACGGGAGCAGATGATCTTCCAGGAAGAAGAGCCCTCTAGTGAGTGATCGCCGAGGAGGGGATCGCCGGTTTTCTGTCTCTATCGGGTGATCACCTGTGTCTGCCTCCATCGGGTGATCGTCTGTTTTTTTTTGTCTTGATAGGAGATCGGTCTCGTCCGATAGGAGATCGGTTTCTTCCGACAGGAGATCGCCTGCTTTGTTTTTTTTTGTATTTTGTTTATGTTTCTGGAAAATTTTACCGAATTTGTATTAAACTCCCTAAGAGGAGCAACTTCATTTCATATATATAATATTTTGTTCATAGAATCTATTTGTTACCTTTAAGTTCATTATATAAATTTGTATAGTATTTTGGCGGGATGTTACATCTCCCGCGAAGGCTATCCACCGATGACCTCTCGTGCGAAGACTATCCACCGATGACCTCTTGCGCGAAGGCTATCCACCGATGACCTCTCGCGCGAAGACTATCCACCGATGACCTCTTGCGCGAAGGCTATCCACCGATGACCTCTCGCGCGAAGACTATCCACCGATGACTTATCCTGGACGATGACCGATGTTCCTCTCTTACCGGCGATGACGGACGTTCCTCATCCCGGTGATGACTGGTTCCTCATCCTGGCAGACAACCGATGTCTCACCCTGGTGGACCACCGATGTCTCTCCCTGGAAGACGACCGATGTCTACATGGCTCTTGTCCTGGCGATGCCCGCATGTCCCGCGCCTGGCGACGCCCGCATGCCTTGCGCCCTGGCGATGACTGCATGCCTCGCGCCCCGGCGATCATGTGTAGTAGACGACCGGCGATCATGTATTAACAAAGAACTCTTATAGTTTTCTAGACTGCACTTTCCTTCCTTTTTAACTTAAATAAAAACATACTTAGAATTTATTTAAAATAATCCTTTTTATTCCAACTTAATTTTTCAAGGTCCTTACAGCATGCCTGGACAAGTAGGCTTGGATTCAAAAACCCACTGCGGAGAGGCAAAGAAAGTTACAGTAGCTCAAGAGTGAAAGAGTGAGTGCGTCTCTATCCCTCTCTTTTCTCTCCTTCGCGCTGCAATTCAGGCATCCTCAAGCACCAGTGCGACGAGCGACGACTGCCCTTGGAGCACCTGGGAGGTTCTCTGCGAGTTCTACAAGCCAGACGAAAAAACAGAGCCAAGGCATTCTTCAAGCTTCGTTGGGTTTCGAAGCTCTTGGTGTTTTGCGCAAGTACAGGTAAGGGAAGCTAGCTTTATCTTCAATAAAAGTCGTAGATTAGCTGTTTCTGAAGTGAGGGCGACGTGGTCGCCGATTTCATTTTCATCTTCGTGATGCTGTGTTCTATGTGTTTGGGCGACGTGGTCGCCGGTTTTAAATACAGATTTCGAAATCCTCTGTTTTTGAATCAGATCGCCGGTTTTGGCGTTGTTTTACGATCTCCCCTGTTTTTGGTGTTGTTTTGAAACTGTTTGAGATTTAAATGTGATATTCGAAAATACGAAGCTTGGAGTAAGTTTTGCTGTGATTGAAATCATTCATTTAAGTGTTGTATGATGTGTTGAATGTTGTGGATGTGGGATCAAGGCATAGTATTTTCAGGAAAGAAAATACCGTGTAAGATCGTGTAGGATGTGCATTGATCGGTGATGTCTATAATGAGATTATCCTGACTCTCCTGAGATAATGGATTCATATAGATGAAGTTATACAGGCGTTGAGAGTCGAAGGAGGTTCATATGTATGGGTGAGTCGTGTGAAAAAGAACGAGCTCGGCCTGTTATATGGATTAACCCTGTCATACTGTGAGAATGGTGAACTTGAGATCGAGAATGTGTTGATGCGCATAGCTGTGGAAACATTACAGCAGTTTAGTATGACAGGTGCAGATCTCTGAGTCTAGTCAATGCACGAGTCTTCCGGAAGTAGTGTGAAGTGTCTTGTATGGTGAGTCAGTGGAAGTCTGATGTGGGAAATGAGAAACATTGAATTGATAGACACTTGGTGCATTATGTGAAATAGAACGACTCTTGAAAATATTGTGAAATGTGTGATTTCTTGGCGATCAGGTGAAGGGAATGAGAAACTCTATAGTTTTACGTGGGTATCTTGAATTTGTTTTATCTTGATTTTAATGTTCATATCTAAACTCTCTTTAAAATATCTAGCTTACCCTGCGTGTTTTGGTTCTGTGGCTGTTTTCTTAAAAACTGTGATGATCGTGTATAATTTACACGGGAGCAGATGATCTTCCAGGAAGTAGAGCTCCTTAGTGAGTGGTCGCCGGGGAAGAGATCGCCTGTTTCTATCTCTTTGCGGTGATCGCCTGAATTCTGTCCTGATAGCAGATCGGCTGTTTTGGGCCTTCTGATAGGAGATCGCCGGTTTATGTATGGAGACCGCCGGTTTCAATGTATTTGACTATATTTTGTTTAAGTGTTTAGAAAAATTTGACCGGTTATGTATTAAACTCCCTGTGAGGAGCAACTACATTTTATATAAATACGTATGTTCACTTAAATATTATGGTCTTACCTTTAATTCATTTTATATTTATGAAAAGAAATTGGCGAGATGTTACAATCGCCGGTTTTAATGTTGATTTCGAACTTCCCTATTTTAGTGTCGTTTGAAATTGTTTGAGATTGAAATGTGATATTCGAAAATCTGAACCTTGGAATGATTGTTGCTGTGATTGGAATCGTTCATTTAAGTGTTATATGATATGTTGAATGTTGTGAATGTGGGATCAAGGCATAGTATTTTCAGGAAAGGAAATACCGTGTTGAGATTGGTATTAGAGTGTATTGATCAGTGAGTATCCTGTGAATGAGACGATCCTGACTCTGCTGATATAATGGAATCACATAGATGAAGTTATTCAGTTGTTGAGAGTCGAAGGAGGTTCATATGTATGGGTAAGTTGTTTGAAAGATAACTAACTTGACCTGTTATATGAATTAACCCTGTCATACCGGGAGAGTGATGATATTGAGATTATGTTTATGCGCATGGCTGTGTGGATTTCACAGCGACCCTGTGTGGATTTCACAGTGGTGTGGTATGATAGGTGCAGGTCTCTGGATGCTAAGTTCAACGCACGAGTCTTTCGGAAGTAGTGTCAAGTGTCTTGTGTGATGAGTCAGTGGAAGTCTGACGTGAGAAATGAGAAACATTGAATTGATAGACACTTGATGGAATTATGTGAATTAAACGACTCTTGAGGAAATTGTGAAATATGTGATTACTTGATGGTCATGTGAAGGGAATGAGAAAGTTGATGGTTTTTACGTGGATGTCTTAAATTTGTTTTATCTTGATTTTAAAGTTTCATATCTAAATTCTCTTTAAAATATCTAGCTTACCCTGCGTTCTTGTTTTGTGGATGTTTTCTTAAACCTGTGATGATCGTGTATGATTTTACACGGGAGCAGATGATGTTGCAGGAAGTAGAGCTCCTCAGTGAGTGGTCGCCGGAAGGAGATCGCCTGTTTCTGTTTCTGTTAGGCGATCGCCTGTTTTCTGTTTCTGTTAGGAGATCGCCTGTTTTTCTATTTTGCTGTATTTTGTTTAAGTTTGGAAAACTGACTGGATATGTATTAAACTCCCTGTGAGGAGAAATTTCATTATACATATATATATATACATATGTTCACTTCGATATTATTGTTTTACCTTTATTTCATTATATAAATATGAAAAGAATTTGGAGGGATGTTACATTAATGGTATCAGAGCAGTTCGTCCTTAGGATGACCTGAGGGCTGTGGATCCATTGTGTTTCTTCTGCTCATAAAATTTATTTGAGTTTTAAATAAAAAAAAAAAACTATAGTGAAAGGTTTTCAAATGTTTTCTGATTGAAATCTTGCTTGTGTTTTAGTAGATATTGGCTCTAAATGAAAAATTTTGGTATTAAGAGTGAAAGGATCTTGACAAAGTAGTGAGGGTGCACACTCATAACTGAATCGAGATGTTCTCAATCTTAATTCTAAAAGTTTGATGTTGAGCATATATCCACTTCTG
This sequence comes from Phaseolus lunatus, assembly GCA_013389735.1. NCBI lineage: Eukaryota > Viridiplantae > Streptophyta > Magnoliopsida > Fabales > Fabaceae > Phaseolus > Phaseolus lunatus. The sequence goes on along the minus strand of CM023866.1, from coordinate 27,775,247 downwards.
GTGTGTTTTATCCCAATTATTAAGTGTGGTGATATTTGATTGGTAGTTTGTACCCATGACTGTTCGGTATTATGCTTTCTATTTTGAGCATTATGATTCTGTTGATGAACTCAAATTCTTAATGACTTTGAGATGCCGACCTTTGTAAGGTCTAGATGTTACCTCCTGAATGAATTGATTTCTTATCGATCACATTCTTGTAGTTGTAGGGAATATAGAAACCAATAGTTTCTGTAACATCCCGCCAAATTGTTTTTTTTTTATTTATTTGTAAAACGAATTAAAGGTAAAACATTAATATTGAAATGAACATAATTATATATATGTAATGAAGTTTCTCCTCACAGGGAGTTTAATACAAAATCAGCCAGTTTCCAAAAGCGTAAACAAAATACAGCAAGTAAAAGACAGGCGATCTCCTATCAGAAGACCCAAAACAGCCGATCTGCTATCAGAATAGAAAATAGGCGATCACCACGTAGAGACAGAAACAGGCGATCTCCTCCCGGTGACCACTCACTGAGGAGATCTACTCCCTGGAAGATCATCTGCTCCCGTGTAAAATACACGATCATCACAGTTTTAAGAGAAAACAGCCACATAACAATACAAAGGGTAAGCTAGATATTTTTAAACTTTAAATTATGAACTGGACAACCAACATAGATCAGCCTTTTTAAACATTCACAAAAGTCTATCACTTTCTCATTCATATCACACAGCCATCAAGTAATCACAGATTTCACAATTTCCTCAAGGGTCGTTCAATTCACATAATTCAATCAAGTGTCTATCAATTCAATGGTTCTCATTTCTCACGTCAGACTTCCACTGACTCATCACACAAGAAACTTGACACTACTTCCGGAAAACTCGTGCGTTGAACTTAGCATCCAGAGACATGCACCTGTCATACTGACCCACTGTGAAATCACACACATTCACAGGGTCGCCGTGAAATCACACACATTCACAAGCGTATAAATGAATCTCAATATCATCACTATCCTAGCATGACAGGGTTAATTCATATAACAGGCCGAGCTCGTTCTTTTTCACACGACTCACCCATTTATATGAACCTCCTTCGACTCTCACCAACTGAATAACTTCCTCTATGTGATTCCATTATCTCAGCAGAGTCAGGATCGCCTCATTCACAGGATACTCACAGATCAATACACTTCATAACCAAATCTCAACACGGTATTTCCTTTCCTAAAAATACTATGTCTTGATCCCACATTCACGACATTCCACACATCATATAACACTTAAATGAATGATTCCAATCACAACAACAATCATTCCATGGTTCATATTTTCGAATATCACATTTAAATCTCAAACAGTTTCAAACAACACAAAAACAGGGGAGTTCGAAAAACAACGCCAAAACCGGCGATCTCGTCCAAAAATAGGGGATTTCGAAATCTGTATTTAAAACCGGCGATCACGTCGCCCAAACACATAAGAACAGAACATCATGAAAAAGGGGTTTAAAAACCGACGACCACGTCGCCCAAACACATAGAACAGAGAATCACGAAAAAGAATATGAAACCGGCGACCACGTCGCCTTCACTTCAGAAACAACAAATCTACGACTTTTATTGAAAATAAAGCTAGCTTCCCTTACCTGGACTTGCGCAAAACTCCAAGAACTCCGAAACCGAACGAAGCTTAAAGATGCTTTCACTCTGTTTTAGCGTCTGGTTTGTAAAACTTGCAGAGAACCTCCCAGGTGCTCCAAGGGCAGTCGTCGATAGCTAAGCAGGAACGTGATAAGGCCTGAATGGCAGAGTGAAGGAGAGAAAGGAGAAGGATGAAGGTAACTCACTCACTCACTCTGTCACTCTTGAACCACAACACCTTCTTTGCCTCTCAGAAGTGAGTTTTTAAATCTTAAACCAACTTGTCCACAAAAGCCGCTGCCACCACCCACTCTGCAGGAAGCTTGCGTGCACGCTGCCCTGAATAGTACGACCACGCGTGACTCTGCGCATGCCAACATTCTGAGGTCACTATTCTGAACCCCCCTTTTTGTCTATGTGTCGCGCGTGCAGTACGTCTGATGCTGCGAGCCTGGGTCCCACCTTATCTGCGTGAAACTCGACATCACGCGATAACCTTCCACCGATGACCGCTCGCGCGATGACTATCCACCGAGGCCTCATCCTGGAGGACGACCGATGTCTCTCCCTGGGAGATGACCGATGTTTCTCTCATACCGGCGATGACTGATGTGCCTCATCCCGGTGATGACTGATTCCTCACACTGGCAGACAACCGATGTCTCACCCTGGCAGACCACCGATGTCTCTCCCTGGCAGACCACCGATGTCTCACCCTGGAAGACAACCGATGTCTCAACCTGGCAGACCACCGATGTCTCACCCTGGCAGACCACTGATGTGTCTCCCATCCTGGTTGATGACCGATGTTCCTCTCATCCTGTTGGCGATCTCTTATCGCCCTTGTGTGTGACGAGAACACATCGCCTTACTTTGCTCACCGATGTCATATCGTCACACCTTGCTGAAGGTTCTCCATCCCACTATGTTACGTCCAAGGTATTACCTCCACATGGCTTGGTGACATCGGTAGCTTCACATTTCCAAGAGTAGATCAGCACTACTCCTCGTGCTCCCATGCATGCAACACTAAGGATGACTTCTTATGCTCAAGCATAGAGCTTTGCATGCACAGCGTATCTAAGGCTTAACCACACCTTGATACGTGTGGTTTTGTGGAACCCACTATGGTTAATCCAGCATCTTGACCACATACTACGTGCACTCCCGTCGATCACGTACACCATAGGCGATTATGTGCAAGAGAGGTCGGAGATCGCCTCCGTCTTCAATAACGGCGATCTCGTACAAGACTTCTTAGCTACACTTTTCTTCCTTTACTCTTCTTGATCCACATGTCTTCCTCGAGCACATCCACGTGATTACCTCACGATAAAGTCATCGCACCTGACTACTTGGTTAATACAATGGTCAGCCGACCGACCTCTACCAGCTGACCCCAGACCTTGGGCGACGTCCGATGTCCGACTACTACGAAACTTCATTTACCAGCTCTTTGTATTTTAAATAATAACATCTTCTGGAATTATTTAAATATAACACTTTCATTCCAATTAAAGTTTCTAGGTCCTTACATTCTCCCCAACTAGAAAAATTTTCGTCCTCGAAAATTGAATTACAAGGAAAAGAGGTATGGATAGGCTTCTCTCATGGTTTCTTCTAAATCCCGAGTTGTATCACCCGATCTGTTATCCCACACCACCTTCACCATGTTGATGGTCTTACCTCTGAGCTGCTTACTCTGCTGATCATCAATCCTGACTGGTTTCGCTCCAACAACAAGTCATCCCTGATCTGCACATCGTCTACTTCCAACACGTGACTAGGGTCTGCAAGATACTTCCTTAACTGTGACACGTGAAAGACATTATGCAGATTTGCTAATTGGGGAGGTAGGGCGATTTCATAAGCCTCTAGACCGATCCTCCTTAAGATCTGATATGGCCCGACTAACTTAGGAGACAGCTCCTTTGATCTGATAGCTCGTCGTACACCCTGGGTCGGTGTCACTTTCATAAATGCATGATCTCCAACTACAACTCCAAAGGTCTTCTCCTCATTGTCAACATCATCACTGCCTCTACAAGGGTTATTATCCTTGTCCTCATGAGCAACATAGAGTGGCTCCCTCAAAGTTATTCCCTTCATATTTTCCAGATCCACAAGGGTTTCCCAACCAAACGATTCTTGCTCACCTTCTTAGCAACTTCAACTTTGGGGATGGATGATGATTCACTTTCTAAGGTAGAGCAATCCGACGAAGATCCATCTACTACTGACATTAGCTGCAGTCACAACACCTTCCCGCCACTCATCATACCACCAGGCATACACTGCTGATTCAACTCAAGAGGGCGACCTGAATGGCGTTCAGGAGGGCATGGCTTGACTGTTAAGCGGTCTGAACATCGCATACCCAAATTAATCAGTAGCTGCCACTCTAGACGAAGGGACCCATTCCTCTAGTTTCTGTGGTCCCTCTTTATCAAGCCAGTCATCGTACTGCACCTTCAGCAGCGTTGGAGACACACTCCAGATTTTGCATCTAAACCAGCATTCTCTAACGCCACTATCTTGCCATGTTCAGGAGTGTAAGGACCTGTAAAATTAAATTGGAATAAAAAGGAATATATTTTAAATGAATTCTAAGTATGTTTTTATTTAAAATAAAAAGGAAGGAAAGTGTAGTTTAGAAGACTATGAGATCGCCTGGTTAGTACATGATCGCCTATCGCCTAGACTACACATGATCGCCGGGCGCGAGAGGCATGGAGGCATCGCCAGGGCACGAGGCATGTGGGCATCGCCAGGGCGCGAGGCATGTGGACGTCGCCAGGGCGCGAGGGGCATGCGGGCGTCGCCAGGGATAGACATCGGTCGTCCGCCAGGATGAGACATCGGTGGATAGTCATCACGCGAGCGGTCATCGGTGGAAGATTATCGCGCGATGTCGAGTTTCACACGAATAAAGTGGGACCCAGACTCCCAGCATGACACGTCCTGCACGCGCACCACATGGACAAAAAGGGTGGTTCATGATAGTGACATCAGAAAGTTGGCATGCGCAAGAGACACTCGCGGTCGTACTGTTCAGGGAAGTGGTTGGCATGCACAAGAAGACAACCGTGGCCGTACTGTTCAGTGAAACGTACACTCTGGCTTTCTTGCAGAGGGGGTGGTGGCAGCAGCATGCGTGGACAAGTAGGCTTGGATTCAAAAACCCACTGCGAGGAGGAAAAGAACGTTACAGAGACTCAAGAGTGAAAGAGTGAGTGCATCTTCATCCCTTCCTTTTCTCTCCTTCGTGCGGCGATTCAGGCATCCTCAAGCACAAGTGCGACAAACGACGACTGCCCTTAGAGCACTTGGGAGGTTCTCTGCAAGTTCTCCAGACCGGGACACTAAAACAGAGTGAAAGCATCTTAAAGCTTTGTTGGGTTTCGGAGCTCTTAGAGTTTTGCGCTAGTCCAGGTAAGGGAAGCTAGCCTTATTTCCAACAAAAAAAAACCTTATAATAGATGTTTGAGATGATGGGGCGACGTGGTCGCCGGTTTTTCAACTTTTATTGCATAAATCTCTGTTTTTGAACGAGATCGCCGGTTTTGGCGTTGTTTTTCGAACTCCCCTGTTTTTGGTGTGTTTGAAACTGTTTGAGATTTAAATGTGATATTCGAAAATCTGAACCTTGGCATGAGTTTTTCTGTGACTGGAATCGTTCATTAAGTGTTGTATGACGTGTTGAATGTTGTGAATGTGAGATCAAGGCATAGTGTTTTCAGGAAAGAAAATACCGTGTAAGATCGTGTTGGATGTGCATTGATCGGTGATTCTATAATGAGATATCCTGACTCTGCTGAGATAACGGAATCACATAGAGGAAGTTATTCAGTTGGTGAGAGTCGAAGGAGGTTCATATGAATGGGTGAGTCGTGTGAAAAAGAATGAGCTCGGCCTGTTATATGGATTAACCTTGTCATACTGTGAGACTGATGAAATTGAGATCGAGATTGTGTTGATGCGCATAGCTGTGGAAACATTACAGCAGTTTAGTATGACAGGTGCAGATCTCTGAGTCTAGTCAATGCACGAGTCTTCCGGAAGTAGTGTCAAGTGTCTTGTGTGATGAGTCAGTGGAAGTCTGACGTGAGAAATGAGAAACATTGAATTGATAGACACTTGATGCATTATGTGAAATAGAACGACTCTTGAGAATATTGTGAAATATGTGTTTAGTTGATGGTTTACTTGGGTATCTTGAATTTGTTCTATCTTGATTTTAAAGTTCATATCTAAACTCTCTTTCAAATATCTAGCTTACCCTGTGATTTTGGTGTTGTGTTTGGCTTTTCTTAAACCTGTGATGATCGTGTATAATTTACACGGGAGCAGATGATGTTACAGGAAGTAGAGCTCCTCTGTGAGTGGTCGCCGGAAGGAGATCGCCTGTCCCTTTTTCTGTTAGGCGATCACCCTTCTTCTGTTTTCTGATAGGAGATCGCCGTTCTCTGATAGGAGATCGCCTTTTGCTGTTAGGAGATCGCCTGTCTTTCTATTTTAATGTAATTTTGTTTACGTTTTTGGAAAATTGACCGAATTTGTATTAAACTCCCTGTGAAGAGAAACTTCATTACAGATATATAATTTTATTCACTTCAATCTATTTGTTACCTTTATTTTCATTATATAAATATGAATAGTATTTTGGCGCCCACCGTGGGGCCGGAGTAAAACAAGGTCCCATACACGAGAGTGAGAGAAAAACCACGGAAGATGAGGAATACAAGACATGGGTCCATTCCACCAAACGGAGGCGACAGCGTTACCATGCAACAGCTGATGGAAACGATGCGCGCCCTCCAAGAAACGGTGGCGGAATCTCAAGCGCATCAAGCGCGTATGCAGGAAGACCTGGCCGCCTCACAGGCCAGGAACGAAGAGTTACACCGAGCAAATGAGGAGCTGCGCTTGAATTTGCAGCACATACAACAAGCTGGAGATCGTGGGGAAGATGATCGAGCCCCACCAGTGCCTCCAAGGGCCTTTCCCATGCCCTTCTCCCAAGCAATCATGAACACGGTGGTTCCAGCTACCTTTGTAGGACCCAAAACCGTGTTCACCGGGAAGGAAGATCCTGAAACGCATCTCACTGCTTTTCACACGCAGATGATGTTGTCAGGAGGGTCCGACGCAGTGCACTGTAAACTCTTTATGGCCACACTGACAGGAACTGCTCTAGAATGGTTCGTGAGTTTTCCAGAAGGACATATCACGTCTTTCGCTCAGTTCTCCGTGCTGTTCAGGGAACAATATCTTGTCAACAGGGCCCCCCCACCAGTGTCTTACGATCTTTTTGATGTAAGGCAGCATCAGAGGGAGTCCCTCAAAGATTACCTCAATAGGTTTGGGGCGATGGTGGTAAGGTTGCACACCAAGGATGAAGACATGGTGGTGCACGCCTTCAGGAAGGGCGTATTGCCAGGGCCTTTCAGTGAGTCTCTAATACGCAGCCGCCCCAAAACCTTCAGCGACATAAAACGGCGTGCTGTGGCCCACATTGTCGCTGAGGGGGAGCTCAGTGAGAAGAGAGAAAGTGCAGCTTCGTTAAGGCCCCGAGCGCCTAGCCGGCCTCAACTGCTGCGCGTACATGAGGCGACCACGAAGAAAAAAGCTCAAGGGAAACAGAAGCCCTACGAGCCCCGAAAACCACAGCCTAGGGCGCGAAGCAAAGATGACATGCCCCCTAGGCATGAATTCGTGGTGGAGTTGAAGGAATTGATTGCCATTCCTAACGTGGCAGAAAGATTGAAGGTGCCCCCAAAGAGTGACAAGAGGTTGGGGCCCAATAAAAATGCATGGTGCGAATTCCATCAGGCTTTTGGGCACCCCGTTCGAAATTGCCTGGCTCTGGCTCACCAATTGGACGAGTTGGTGAAGAGTGGGTTTTTGAACGACTATCTGAAGGAGGCGTCGGAAGGTGAGACAGTTGCTGCACCAAGGGCAGACCAGGGGCATGAAGTGCCCATTCATGGGGAGATCCACACTATATCAGGTGGGTTCTCAGGAGGAGGATGCACCTCTTCACAACGAAAGAAGTATGCGCGTTCAGTGATGGTGGTGGAGGCCTGCGAGGAAGATCACTTTCCGGACATTGACCTCGTCTTTACAAAAGCTGATCGCCGAGATGTTGTTCCCCATGACAACAATCCGGTGGTTATTTCAGTAGTCACTGCCGCGCGAAAGGTGCACCGGGTGCTGGTCGATCAGGGGAGCTCGGCCGATGTGATGTTCTGGTCGACCTTCAACAAACTACAGTTGTCCCCTGATCAGCTGCGACCCTACGTCGGCTGTTTATATGGGTTCGCAGGAGATCAAGTAGAAGTGCGGGGATACATAGAGTTGAGGACCACGTTCACTGACGGAATAGCGTCCCGCATAGAGAACATCAGGTACCTTGTAGTGAACGCTCCCTCTGCCTACAATATACTTCTGGGCAGACCGGCCCTGAACCGGTTGGGGGCCGTGGTGTTTACAAGGCACATGAAGATGAAGTTGCCATCGATGGAGGGGAGGGTGGTAACCATCAAGTCGGACCAAAAGGAGGCTAAAAGGTGCTATGAAAATAGCCTCAAGACGAAGAGGGGAGTCTGCATGGTGACCACCTCACCACCGGGAGGAGGAACCAATGAGACAGATATGCCTCGAGGTGATGTCGGGGTCACCCGAGCAGAGGTCGCCCGGACGAGGTGACCAGAACCCGCGGAGGAGGTCGTGGAGAAGGAGATCGGAGGAAAGATCTTCAGGCTGGGTAAATCCCTATCTCAGGAGACCCAGGATCAAGTAGCGGGAGTTATCGGAAAGCATCTGGACGCTTTCGCTTGGTCCCCCTCAGACATGCCTGGCATAGACCCTGATTTCCTATGCCACCGTCTGGCGCTGAATCCCCAAGCCAGACTGGTCCGCCAGAGGAGACGGAAGTTCAATGATGAGCGAAGGCAGGTAGTCAGGGAGGAAACACACAAATTGCTGAAAGCAGGTCACATACGGGAAATACAATACCCTGAGTGGCTTGCGAACGTCGTCCTGGTAAGGAAAGCTAACGGGAAATGGAGGATGTGTGTGGACTTTACAGATCTTAACAAGGCTTGTCCAAAAGATTCCTATCCTCTGCCCAACATAGATGCGCTGGTGGACAGTGCTTCAGGCTGCAAGTTGCTCAGTTTCTTAGACGCTTTCTCTGGGTACAATCAGATCAAGATGCACCCGATGGATGAGAACAAGACGGCGTTCATGACAGAGCTGTCTTGTTACTGCTACACAGTCATGCCGTTTGGCTTGAAGAATGCGGGTGCCACATACCAGAGGCTGATGGACAAGGTCCTCGCCCCCATGTTGGGACGCAATGTGCAGGAATATGTAGATGACATGGTAGTGACGTCCCAGGCACGAGATCAGCATATTGACGACTTGGAGGAGCTGTTCAACACTATAGCAAAGTACAGGTTAAAGTTGAATCCCGAAAAGTGCGTCTTTGGGGTGGAGGCAGGCAAGTTCCTTGGGTTTTTGCTCACGGAAAGAGGGATTGAGGCCAACCCAGATAAGTGTGCAGCAATCATAGCCATGAGGAGCCCGACGTCAGTCAAAGAAGTGCAACAGTTGACAGGTCGGATGGCTGCACTCTCCCGGTTCGTGTCAGCCGGGGGAGATAAAGGTCACCCTTATTTCCAGTGCTTAAGGAGGAATAGCAGATTCACCTGGACGGCAGAATGTGAGCAGGCTTTCCTCAAGCTCAAAGAATACCTGGCCAGCCCACCAGTTTTGTGCAAGCCTCAACTCGGCACACCCCTGCGTTTGTACTTTGCAGTTACAGACAGGGCAGTGAGTTCTGTCTTGGTACAAGAACAGCAACAGAGCCAGAAGCCCATTTATTTTGTCAGCAAGGTGCTACAGGGACCCGAGACGAGATACCAAGCCTTAGAGAAGGCAGCATTAGCAGTGGTGTTCTCAGCCAGGAGATTACGCCACTATTTCCAAAGCTTCACAGTGGTGGTGATGACAGATCTGCCGATATGTAAGGTCTTGCAGAAGCCCGATGTGGCAGGAAGGATGGTGCGTTGGGCAGTTGAGTTGTCAGAATTTGACATCCAGTATGAACCCAGGGGCCCGATCAAAGGACAAGTCTACGTTGACTTTGTGGCAGAGATGTCTTCAACTGAAGCCCAGCAAGAGGGACCCAATTTCAAATGGGTATTGTCAGTAGATGGGTCCTCGAATCAGCAAGGCAGCGGAGCGGGGGTGATCTTGGAAGGACCCAAGGGGTTGTTAATAGAGCAGGCCCTGCGGTTCGCGTTCAAAGCCAGCAATAACCAGGCGGAGTATGAGGCTTTGATCGCTGGGATGTTATTGGCAAAGGAGATGGGAGCGCAGAGCCTTATAGCCAAGAGTGACTCGTTGTTGGTCACCGGTCAGGTGGCCGGAGAATACCAGGCCAAAGACCCTCAGATGGCCTCTTACTTGGAGTATGTCCAGAGATTGAAGAGTTCATTTGAGATATTTGAACTAGTACACGTGCCCAGGGAGCAAAATGCCAGAGCTGACTTGTTGGCCAAACTCGCCAGCTCAGGCAAGGGGGGCAGACAGAGGACAGTCATCCAGGAGACCCTGAGGGCGCCTCGTACCTATACAGCTGATAACTTGGTGGGAGTCCATCAGATCAGCCAGTCAGATGGCAAGAAGAGGAGTCATCGGTCGTTGACTCAAGAAACTTTAAAAAAGCCACGAGTCAACGCATGCATGCTATTGGGGGTGGAAGCGCCACAGATCTGTCTATTACAAAATGGTGAGACATGGATGACGCCCTATAAGCGTTACATAGCGGATGGAATGCTCCCAGCAGAGCCGGAGGAGGCAAAAAAGATAAAGAAAAACTCGTCCAAGTACACGCTCATTGAAGGCGAGTTGTACAGACATGGGTTTACTCACCCCATCTTAGTCTGCGTGCATGGCGAGCAGTGTGTGAGGATAATGGCGGAGCTCCATGAAGGTATCTGCGGTAGTCATATCGGAGGCCGAGCGCTGGCCTCTAAGGCCGTACGAGCAGGGTACTATTGGCCGACAATGAGGGAAGATTGCACTAAGTATGCACAGCAATGCAAGCAGTGCCAGTTGCATGCTGATTGGCCTAAGGCACCACCAGAAGAGCTCAGGTCGATTTACAGCCCTTGGCCGTTTCATACCTGGGGAATTGACATCTTGGGGCCTTTCCCTTTGGCGATAAGGCAGATGAAGTACCTCGTGGTCGCCATAGAATATTTCACGAAGTGGATTGAAGCTGAGCCAGTAGCACAGATTACAGCATAAAAGATCCAACACTTCGTGTGGAAGAACATAGTTTGCCGTTTCGGCGTACCAAAACGCTTGGTGTCTGATAATGGCACTCAGTTTGCGAGCCAACAGTTGGGAAAGCTATGTACAGAATTGGGAATCAAGCAGGTGTTTGCATCAGTCGAGCACCCACAGACCAATGGGCAGGTCGAATCAGCCAACCGAGTCCTCCTCAGAGGATTGAAGAGAAGGCTGGAGAAAGCAAAGGGAAGGTGGGCTGAGGAGGTTCCCAGAATAGTATGGGCTTACCATACTACTCCCCAGTCCACTACTAAGGAGACTCCCTTTAGTTTGGTGTATGGTTCAGATGCCATGATCCCTGTGGAGATCCAGGAGAGCTCGCCACGTTTCCAGAACTTTGTGGCTGAGGAATCCAATGAAGAGAGGAAGGTGAATCTTGATCTTTTGGATGAAGCCAGGGAAGAAGCTGGAATCAAGGCTGAGGCGATAAAAAGGAGAGTGAGCTCAAACACAGTTCCAAGCTGAGAGCTCGGCAGTTCCAGGCGGCAGACCTTGTCATGCGGAAGGCATCTCCATACCAGATAGAGAACAAGCTATCCCCCAAGTGGACTGGTCCTTTTAGAGTGACAGAGGCCCTAGGGGATGGAGCATATAGGCTTGAGACTTTAGAAGGAGGTCCGATTCCTCGAACATGGAATGCGACTCACTTGAAGTATTATTTCAGTTAAAGCCATGTAATCTTGTACGCAACACAATACAGGGGACACTCTTTTTTCCCCTCTAAGGGTTTTTAATGAGGTCACCCAATAAAATTCAGTTAAAGATATATGTTTTTAATGTGTTTGTACAATGATGTTAGAACCTGTCACGTGAAGTTAGAGGTCTCGTAAGTGGAGAGGTAGGTTCGTAGAGAACACCTCCACTTCGAGTGAGAACTTCCAATGTGAAAGAAGGGTTCGCCCAGAGAAATCCTCCTCGCCTGTGAGCGATGTGAGGTCAGTTAGAACCTGTCACGTGAAGTTAGAGGTCTCGTAAGTGGAGAGGTAGGTTCGTAGAGAACACCTCCACTTCGAGTGAGAACTTCCAATGTGAAAGAAGGGTTCACCCAGAGAAATCCTCCTCGCCTGTGAGCGATGTGAGGTCAGTTAGAACCTGTCACGTGAAGTTAGAGGTCTCGTAAGTGGAGAGGTAGGTTCGTAGAGAACACCTCCACTTCGAGTGAGAACTTCCAATGTGAAAGAAGGGTTCGCCCAGAGAAATCCTCCTCGCCTGTGAGCGATGTGAGGTCAGTTAGAACCTGTCACATGGAGTTAGAGGTCTCGTAAGTGGAGAGGTAGGTTCGTAGAGAACACCTCCACTTCGAGTGAGAACTTCCAATGTGAGAGAAAGGTTCGCTTGGTTAAATCCTCCATCGACCATGAACGATGACAGGTCAATCAGAACCTATAAGTGGGGTTAGAGGTCTCGTAAGGGGAATGGGGAGTTCATAAGGAACACTTTCCCCCCTAAGTGAGAACGCCCAATTTAAGGTAAAGGTTCATTAATGAAGTTAGCAGAAAGACGTGTTACTTGAGGTTCATTTTGCAGGTGCATTATTTGTGATCGTGAGCCCATCAAATACGAAGCACGACGAAAAGATGAACAATGCATAAACAAAGTTTTATATTGCAAAGAGGATAATTACAAGACGTTCAGCTAAAATACAACTGTTTCGAGGACCTATCTGGGCACTATTTGCCCGTCGACCACCTGCAGAGTTGCGGAGTATGGTGAGAGGTCCATCTCAGGATGCACGCAGGCAACCTGAGCAAGGGCATCACCAAAGCCTTCCCCATAGGCGTCGGCGGCGTCATCAATAAGCTCAGCCTCGGTCTTCTTCAACAGTTCGATCTGTTGGGCAAGTTCCTCCTCAACCTTGCCCAGCTGAACTTCTCGATCGGTCGCCCTCTCCTCCAGCTTGGCCATTTTAGCTTGAGCCCCCTCTGCTTGCTCTTCCAGTTCAATAATCTTGTTGCGGAGGGGGAGTATCTTAGCTTCAAGTTGGAGGGCCTCCTGCCCCTTAGAGAAAAGAAGCTTCTTGGTCTCCTTCTCGGATTGACGGAGACTACCCAGTTCTTGATTGAGGGCAGTCTCTCGCGTGGTCGCTTAACGAAGTTGGAGATCCTTTTGTTCCAGCTCCCTCTTTAGTTGGGCGGTCTCCTCTAGCAGCTCCGCCTCAACACTACCCTTGACCAGCAAGGAGTTGGAAGCGGCCAAGAACTCCCCGAGACCATGGCTGAGGAGGTTCTCAAGAGAGTTTCTGTCCATGGCCTCCAAGACAGCTCTGCCGGGCATTTGAGCGAGCGACCTTTGGAGCAGAGAAGGCAGTTCTGGGGCAGAAGGCATCGGACCAGAGGAAGGAGCACTCTCCCCACCCCCCTCAAGTGTTAGGATTGGCTCAGGAGGGGAGGAGGCGCTGGGAGGGTGCTCTCTAAAGGAAGAAGGGTGCCCTTCTGTGGCTGAAGAGACCTCTGCGGCTGTCTCCACCCTTTTCCTTTTGAAGACGAGGCCGGAGCAGGTGTCCTCGTCGTCAGAAACCTCCACAGGGGCTGCCCTCTTGGATTTTTCAGCGATGGGTTCCAGGGCAACACCCGCGGGTGATGACGGACCTGCAGGGGCTGAACCGCTAGCATTGCGGTGACTCAGCACATCTGCCAGCCTCTTCTTCTTATCAGCACTGAGTACCATGCCTGCAGTGAACGATTCGAAAGTATTAGAAAGGCAAAGTATTGAGCATGTGAACAGATAAATGCAAGATGAAGTTAGTGTACCAATGTACACGCTGAGAGTCTCAGCGTCATACTCATGCCTAATCAGCTGGGTGGAGTCAAACACCACCCCCCAGCTGGAAATGATTTGGCAGAGTTCTTGATCGGGGACTGTCAACTCCTTGAGCTTGCGTGGCTTTTTGAACTTCAACTCCCCCACCCAGTATAAGGGAAATCCATCGAGCATGGTGGGGTCGTAAGAGCTGCAGCAGACTCGGAAGAACTTTCCCTTGAAGTTCTTGTACGACTGCGAGAAGAGCGTTAGGAGGACTCTCCCGGCCACCCCATTCAAGCTCACCCAAAGCCTCTTGCCGGGGCTCTTCGCCTCGAAGAAGTAAAGGAAGACATCGACAGAGGGGGTGAACCCTAGATTATTGCAGAGGATGGAGAACGCCCTGATAAAGGCCTAACTGTTGGGGTGCAGTTGAGCGGGCACCACGTTTAACTCTATGAGCAAAGCCCTTTCAAATCCTGTGAAAGGGAGACGGACTTTGACTCTTTTGAAGATGGTGGCGTAGAAGAAGAAGAAGGGTTCCCCATTGTTGCAACGATCATTGGCGCATACGGGCTCGTTTACTGGGCAGGGGCGCACAGAGACGTACGCGTCCGTTTCCCTACCGAAGACGCGTCCTTTAATCTCATTCTCATCATCCCGGTGCTTGCGAAGATCTTCGCAGGATGTGAGTTTGGAGGTTTCTGCAAGAAGATCCTCAGAAGCCCAGGGGTAGAGGGCCTTGTAATCGACCGCTACCGTTGGAGGAGGGTTGGAAGTGATTTTGGTTCTGGCCATCTCGAATCTAAACAAATGAGAGGCAGGAAAAGAAGAAAGGCTCAGAAGAAAACAATGGTGGACGAAGACTCAAAGGTAGAATGAACCCAGGAAAGAAGAACAAAACCCTAGAATGTATAAGCCGCACGCAGGCCCGAAACAGTTACAGCATACCATATGGATGATCAAGTTCACATTATGAAGGAGAAGAAGACATAAAAATCATACCTTTGGTTGATGAAGAGCGGAGAAGCGTGAAGGGTCTGTTGGGAAGAAGAGAGCGTGCGCTGGAAGATAGAGTATGCAGAAGTGAGAATGCAAAGTGATGAAACAGTGAAGTGGCGCGAGGTTTTGAAGAGGTTTAACGTAGCCCTAGGGAGCGTAAACGTTATGAATCTCAAACCGTTGATACGGCCACGTGTTAGTAGATGAAAGGGGGTTGGTGAAGTGTCTTCTCAGCGTACTGTTCATGTACTTACGCGCAGAGCCACGTAGGCCGCCCAAGACAATGACTTAGTCCCTACGCTGGAACAAGTTAACAGCTCGAGACTAGGGGGGCTTGTGTATCGATCAGTCCTCGCCTATCACTTAGTCTCTTCGCTGAAACAAGTTAACAGCTTGAGACTGGGGGGCTTGTGTATTGACCAGTCCTCGGAAATCAGCTGGGTCCCACAGCATGGGTCAAAGCCACGTGGAATGGAGCCCACAGGGGGTATTGAACAGAGAGGGGTGACGAGTCATCAGCCTACAGAGAGGGGTGACGAGTCATCAGCCTGCAGAGAGGGGTGACGAGTCATCAGCCTATAGAGACGGGTGAGTAGTCGTCAGATTACCAGGATGGGCGGAGGTGTCATCGTCACTCAGCAGGTCGAGGAGTCCTCGGCGACAGTGTGTGGCGAGGTGACATCGGCCTTGGGTGATTTGAACAGCATAAACAGAACAGTTAAGATTGGTTCCCAGAGGGGGCCAATGACCAGTTGAATACCCAGAATTAGGGAGAGGCCTGGATCACGAAGTGCCTATGCGGGTAGCAGGGAGAGCACAGTTGGGTGTAGAGTCCTGAGGGGACAAGTACTCACCAGAGCTAGGGTTTTCCCAGTAAAGCTACATGCATGGCACGTGAACAGTGAAGGCACTCCCAGAACAGGTGGCCCCAGAGATTAGGTGCACAAGGAGGCATCCAGGTGGTCACCCTGTGAAAGTTTGCACTCCAGAGAAGGAAACCTTATGTGCTAGATTACCCTAAGATTGGGTGATAGCGGCGCAAGGGTATTCCAGTAAACCCTAAATATGGCTAGCAGCGCAGTAAACCCTAATTAGGGCTAGCGGCGCAGTAAACCCTAGACTATATAAGGGACAGTAAAATACTTCACAAAGGTATGCAGTTTCTAGACCTAAACACACAGAGAGAAACTTATACACTTGGTGTCCTTGCCCTACACTGACTTGAGCGTCGGAGTGCAAACGGCCTCTAGGGCGCCCCCTCTCTCTTTTGCAGGTGCAGATTGCTTCGAAAGAACCAAGCACATATCAACGTGAGGAAGGAGGCGTGTGAGTGTCGTGAGTCAACCGACAGGCGGGTCAACCGGCAAGAACAAACTCCCTGTGAGGAGAAACTTCATTACAGATATATAATTTTATTCACTTCAATCTATTTGTTACCTTTATTTTCATTATATAAATATGAATAGTATTTTGGCGGGATGTTACAAGGAGCCTTTAACTTCAACCCACCATTCCCACACTCATCTTTCAAATCCCCATCAACAAAACAACCCTATTCTGCGTGAAACCTTCCCTCTTAGGAGGTAGTCCAAGTATTTCTTCTGGAAATACATCCATGAAATCTTTCACCACATGTATCCTGCTTACGTCCTCTTCACTCTTCACTCCCCCTTTAGCTAGGATCACAAAACACGTCGCCCCTTCTTTCAACTCCGACTTCACATGCTGAGCAGATATCACACCTGACCCTTGGAGATCGGGAAACACCACCTTCTGGCTACCGCAATCTGTGAGAACGTGATTGGCAGATAGCCAATCCATTCCTAGGATAACATCCAGATCCTGAAGAGGTAGACAGATCAAATTCACTTTGAACCTGCGTCCCTCTACTATCACTGGACATTCAGAGCAAACTGGGGAGGTCAAAACCTGTCCTGATGCAGGTGTAGAGACCAACCGTTCAAACGGTAGCTCCTTCACTAGAAGGCCCAGTTCGGTTGTACACCGATTTGACACAAGAGAGTGTGTCGCTCCAGAAACAAACAAAACTCTAAAGTATCCACCAGCTATAAACAAGCACCTTGTACTAGGTTACCTGACTGAGATGCCTCCGCTCCAGACATGGCAAACACTCTCCCTGCTGCCTGAGGTCTGCTGCCTTCGTTCCTATACTGCTGGGAACCACTGGGTTGAGTCGCCCTATTCCCGTTAGGACATTCTCTAGCAAGGTGTCCCGTCTTTCGGCAGATGTAGCATCTTCTCTCTGAATTTCTCTTGGGGCACACATTGGATGTGTGTGGTCCACCACAATGGGAACATCTGAGTTTCCAGGGCTGTTGCTGCTGAAACTGGGGCGGTGCTGCTTCTGCCCCATGCTGTGGAGGTCTCGCATAAGGCTTATTCTGCTGTTGCTGCACCTTGGCCTTCCCACTGAAAGAACCCCCTAGGTGTGACCTGATCACCCGAGAGTCACTCTTCTCCAGTGTCTCCACCATCATCTCCTTCTCCACTAAGGCGTGAAATTCTCTTATGCACATAGGTGCTATGGTCCTCTTCAGCTCATGCTTCAGTCCTTCTTCAAATTTCCTACACCTCCAAGCCTCAGAGGTCGCCTGGGTATAGAATCGGGCGAGATACTCAAACCAAGCAGCATAAGCATTCACTGACATCTCCCCCTGCTCCAATCTGAGGAATTCTGCTTCCCTCGCAAATCTTGCACTATCTGGGAAGTATTTTTCCAGAAATCTCACCCTAAAACTCTCCCAGTCTAACACTTCAGCTCTGGCTTCCATCATCTGCTGAGCTCCCATCCACCAGAACTCGGCTTCTCCAGATAGCAGATAGGTAGCGAATACCAATTTCTTCCCTTCAGGGCAGGAGGTCGCCCTAAAGATTTTCTCCAACTCCCTGACCCACTGATCTGCTTGATCAGGGGTAGCATTCCCACTGAACTTGGGTGGGTTGTGCCTCATGAACTCGGTCAGTCCCATCTGATCCTGAGGCTGACCGACGTGGGAAGCTGTTTCAGCCGACCGAGCAGTTTCCCAATGGTGCATTGCAGCCTGATGATTCTGAGCCATTGCTGCATTCTGTTGTTGGATGGCAGTTGCCATCATCTCAATAGCCTTGGCAATTTGGCTCATTTCCGAAGAAGGTTGGGGAGGGGTAGGCTGTCTAGGAGCCATTCTTCTCTGTAGAAGATTAGGAAACTATTGGTTTCTATATCCCCCCTACAACTATAAGAATGAGATCGATAAGAAATCGATTCATTCAGGAGGTAACATCTAGACCTTACAAAGGTCAACATCTCAAAGTCATTTAGAATTTGAGTTCATCAACAAAATCATAATACTCAGAACCTCAAGCAAAACACCAGAACAGCTACTGGTATACAACCATCAATCCAAACAACCACTTTAAATCAATTACTAAAAACACTCAACAAAATGAAATAATTCACACCCGAATTCAATATATGCTAAACATCAAACCTTTAGAATTAAGATTGAGAATCATCTCGATCCAGTTATGAGTGTGCACCCTCACTACTTTATCAAGATCCTCTCATTCTTAATACTAAGATTTTCAGTTAGGGCATATATTCACTAAAGCACACACAAAATTTCAATACAAAAACGTTTGAAAACCTTTCACTATAGTTGTTATTTAAAACTCCAATAAATTTTGTGAGCAGAAGAAACACAATGGATCCACAGCCCTCAGGTCATCCTAAGGACGAACTGCTCTGATACCATTAATGTAACATCCCGCCAAATTGTTTTTTTTTATTTTATTTTATTTGTAAAACGAATTAAAGGTAAAACATTAATATTGAAATGAACATAATTATATATATGTAATGAAGTTTCTCCTCACAGGGAGTTTAATACAAAATCAGCCAGTTTCCAAAAGCGTAAACAAAATACAGCAAGTAAAAGACAGGCGATCTCCTATCAGAAGACCCAAAACAGCCGATCTGCTATCAGAACAGAAAATAGGCGATCACCACATAGAGACAGAAACAGGCGATCTCCTCCCGGTGACCACTCACTGAGGAGATCTACTCCCTGGAAGATCATCTGCTCCCGTGTAAAATACACGATCATCACAGTTTTAAGAGAAAACAGCCACATAACAATACAAAGGGTAAGCTAGATATTTTTAAACTTTAAATTATGAAATGGACAACCAACATAGATCAGCCATTTTAAACATTCACAAAAGTCTATCACTTTCTCATTCATATCACACAGCCATCAAGTAATCACAGATTTCACAATTTCCTCAAGGGTCGTTCAATTCACATAATTCAATCAAGTGTCTATCAATTCAATGGTTCTCATTTCTCACGTCAGACTTCCACTGACTCATCACACAAGACACTTGACACTACTTCCGGAAAACTCGTGCGTTGAACTTAGCATCCAGAGACATGCACCTGTCATACTGACCCACTGTGAAATCACACACATTCACAGGGTCGCCGTGAAATCACACACATTCACAAGCGTATAAATGAATCTCAATATCATCACTATCCTAGCATGACAGGGTTAATTCATATAACAGGCCGAGCTCGTTCTTTTTCACACGACTCACCCATTTATATGAACCTCCTTCGACTCTCACCAACTGAATAACTTCCTCTATGTGATTCCATTATCTCAGCAAAGTCAGGATCGCCTCATTCACAAGATACTCACAGATCAATACACTTCATAACCAAATCTCAACACGGTATTTCCTTTCCTGAAAATACTATGTCTTGATCCCACATTCACGACATTCCACACATCATATAACACTTAAATGAATGATTCCAATCACAACAACAATCATTCCATGGTTCATATTTTCGAATATCACATTTAAATCTCAAACAGTTTCAAACAACACAAAAACAGGGGAGTTCGAAAAACAACGCCAAAACCGGCGATCTCGTCCAAAAATAGGGGATTTCGAAATCTGTATTTAAAACCGGCGATCACGTCGCCCAAACACATAAGAACAGAACATCATGAAAAAGGGGTTTCAAAACCGGCGACCACGTAGCCCAAACACATAGAATAGAGAATCACGAAAAAGAATATGAAACCAGCGACCACGTCGCCTTCACTTCAGAAACAACAAATCTACGGCTTTTATTGAAAATAAAGCTAGCTTCCCTTACCTGGACTTGCGCAAAACTCCAAGAACTCCGAAACCGAACGAAGCTTAAAGATGCTTTCACTCTGTTTTAGCGTCTGGTTTGTAGAACTTGCAGAGAACCTCCCAGGTGCTCCAAGGGCAGTCGTCGATAGCTAAGCAGGAACGTGATAAGGCCTGAATGGCAGAGTGAAGGAGAGAAAGGAGAAGGATGAAGGTAACTCACTCACTCACTCTGTCACTCTTGAACCACAGCACCTTCTTTGCCTCTCAGAAGTGAGTTTTTAAATCTTAAACCAACTTGTCCACAAAAGCCGCTGCCACCACCCACTCTGCAGGAAGCTTGCGTGCACGCTGCCCTGAACAGTACGACCACGCGTGACTCTGCGCATGCCAACATTCTGAGGTCACTATTCTGAACCCCCCTTTTTGTCTACGTGTCGTGCGTGCAGTACGTCTGATGCTGCGAGCCTGGGTCCCACCTTATCTACGTGAAACTCGACATCGCGCGATAACCTTCCACCGATGACCGCTCGCGCGATGACTATCCACCGAGGCCTTATCCTGGAGGACGACCGATGTCTCTCCCTGGGAGACGACCGATGTGTCTCTCATACCGGCAATGACTGATGTGCCTCATCCCGGTGATGACTGATTCCTCACACTGGCAGACAACCGATGTCTCACCTTGGCAGACCACCGATGTCTCTCCCTGGCAGACCACCGATGTCTCACCCTGGAAGACAACCGATGTCTCAACCTGGCAGACCACCGATGTCTCACCCTGGCAGACCACCGATGTGTCTCCCATCCTGGTTGATGACCGATGTTCCTCTCATCCTGTTGGCGATCTCTTATCGCCCTTGTGTGTGACGAGAACACATCGCCTTACTCTGCTCACCGATGTCATATCGTCACACCTTGCTGAAGGTTCTCCATCCCACTATGTTACGTCCAAGGTATTACCTCCACATGGCTTGGTGACATCGGTAGCTTCACATTTCCAAGAGTAGATCAGCACTACTCCTCGTGCTCCCATGCATGCAACACTAAGGATGACTTCTTATGCTCAAGCATAGAGCTTTGCATGCACAGCGTATCTAAGGCTTAACCACACCTTGATACGTGTGGTTTTGTGGAACCCACTATGGTTAATCCAGCATCTTGACCACATACTACGTGCACTCCCGTCGATCACGTACACCATAGGCGATTATGTGCAAGAGAGGTCGGAGATCGCCTCCGTCTTCAATAACGGCGATCTCGTACAAGACTTCTTAGCTACACTTTTCTTCCTTTACTCTTCTTGATCCACATGTCTTCCTCGAGCACATCCACGTGATTACCTCACGATAAAGTCATCGCACCTGACTACTTGGTTAATACAATGGTCAGCCGACCGACCTCTACCAGCTGACCCCAGACCTTGGGCGACGTCCGATGTCTGACTACTACGAAACTTCATTTACCAGCTCTTTGTATTTTAAATAATAACATCTTCTGGAATTATTTAAATATAACACTTTCATTCCAATTAAAGTTTCTAGGTCCTTACAGTTTCAAAATCTGAAATGAAGAAAGATGGCACGTAGACCTCCTACCCCTCCCCAACCTTCTTCGGAAATGAGCCAGATTGCCAAGGCTATTGAGATGATGGCAACTGCCATCCAACAACAGAATGCAGCAATGGCTCAGAATCATCAAGCTGCAATGCACCATTGGGAAACTGCTCGGTCGGCTGAAAGAAATTCCCACGTCGGTCAGCCTCAGGAACAGATGGGACTGACCGAGTTCATGAGGCATAACCCACCCAAGTTCAGTGGGAATGCTACCCCTGATCAAGTAGATCAGTGGGTCAGGGAGTTGGAGAAAATCTTTAGGGCGACCTCCTGCCCTGAAGAGAAGAAATTGGTATTCGCCACCTATCTGCTATCTGGAGAAGCCGAGTTCTGGTGGATGGGAGCTCAGCAGATGATGGAAGCCAGAGCTGATGTTTTAGATTGGGAGAGCTTCAGGGTGAGATTTCTGGAAAAATACTTCCCAGATAGTGCAAGGTTTGCGAAGGAAGCAGAATTCCTCAGATTGGAGCAGGGGGAGATGTCAGTGAATGCTTATGCTGCTCGGTTTGAGTACCTCGCCCGATTCTATACCCAGGCGACCTCTGAGGCTTGGAGGTGTAGGATGTTTTAAGAGGGACTGAAGCATGGGCTGAAGAGGACCATAGCCCCGATGTGCATCAGGGAATTTCACGCCTTAGTAGAGAAGGCGAAGATGGTGGAGACTCTGGAAAATCGTGATTCTCGGGTGATCAGGTCACACCCAGGGGGTTCTTTCAGTGGGAAGGCCAAGGTGCAGCACCCACAAAGCAAGCCTTATGCGAGACCTCCACCACATCGGGCAGGAGCAGTTTCGCCCCAGTTTCAGCAGCAACAAACATGGAAACCCAGATGTTTCACGTGCCAAAAGATGGGGCACATTTCTAGAGATTGCCCTAGCAGAAATAGGATGACTCAACCCGTTGGTTCTCAGCAGTTGAGGAATGGAGGCAGTAGACCTCAAGCAGCAGGGAGAGTGTTTGCCATGACAGGAGCAGAGGCGTCTCAGTCAGGTAACCTAGTGCAAGGTGTTTGTTTTATAGCTGGTCGAGGTGTAAAAGCCTTGTTTGATTCTGGAGCGACACACTCCTTTGTGTCAAGCCTATGTGTAGCCGAGTTGGGCCTTCTAGTGAAGGAGTTACCGTTTGAACTGTTGGTCTCCACACCTACGTCAAGACAGGTGTTGACCTCTACAGTTTGCCCTGAATGTCCAGTGATAGTAGAGGGACGCAGGTTCAAAGTAAACTTGATTTGCCTACCTCTTCAGGACCTGGATATTATCCTGGGAATGGATTGGCTATCTGCCAATCACGTTCTCATAGACTGCGGTAGTCAGAAAATAGCGTTTCCAGACCTCCAAGAGTCAGATGTGATATCTGCTCAGCATGGGTGGTCGGAGTTGGAAAAAGGGGCGAGGTGCTTCGTGATCCTAGCTCGGTTGGAAGTGAAGAATGAAGGGGACGTAAGCAGGATACATGTGGTGAAAGATTTCATGGATGTATTTCCAGAAGAAGTACCTGGATTACCTCCTAAGAGAGAAGTGGAATTCTCTATTGATTTGGTACCTGGAGCTGGACCAGTGTCAATGGCACCTTACAGGATGGCTCCAGCCGAGTTGGTAGAATTAAAGAAGCAAGTGGAAGAGTTGTTAGAAAAACAATTCATCAGACCTAGTGTATCTCCATGGGGGGCTCCAGTGCTCCTAGTTAAGAAAAAGGATGGAGGGTCTCGGTTGTGTATAGATTACAGGCAGTTGAACAAGTTGACCATCAAGAACAAGTACCCCCTACCTAGAATTGATGATTTGATGGATCAATTACATGGGGCCTCGGTGTTCTCAAAGATTGATCTGAGATCGGGGTACCACCAAATTTTGGTAAAAGCTGAAGATGTTCAAAAGACAGCATTTAGGTCTCGTTATGGGCACTATGAGTATGTGGTGATGCTGTTTGGAGTAACAAACGCTCCAGCTCTGTTCATGGATTTCATGAATAGAATTTTTCGCCCTTTCTTGGATAAGTTTGTGGTAGTCTTCATAGACGACATACTCATTTATTCAAGGACCAAGGAAGAACATGAAGAACATCTGAAGACAGTATTGGAGATCCTGAGGGAGAAGCAATTATATGCCAAATTCTCTAAGTGTGAGTTCTGGTTGAAGGAAGTCAACTTCTTAGGACATGTAATATCTGCCCAGGGTATCTCGGTGGATCCAGCCAAAGTGGAGGCAGTGCTTTAGTGGGAACGTCCTAAGACAGTTACTGAGATAAGGAGTTTTGTGGGTTTAGCAGGCTACTAACGGAGGTTCATTGAGGACTTTTCCAAGGTAGTGGCTCCTTTAACACAGTTGACCCGCAAGGATCAACCTTTTGCTTGGACCGACCGATGTGAGCAGAGCTTCATGGAACTAAAGGAAAGGTTGACTAGTGCTCCAGTGCTGGTGATCCCCGATGTAGGAAGACCTTTTGATGTCTACTGTGATGCTTCACATCAGGGTTTGGGATGTGTTTTGATGCAAGAGAAAAGAGTGGTTGCATATTCTTCAAGGCAACTCAAGGTTCATGAGAGAAACTATCCTACTCATGATTTGGAGTTGGCGACTGTGGTGTTTGCCTTGAAGATTTGGAGGCACTATTTATATGGAGCTCAGTTTCAGGTGTTTAGTGACCACAAAAGCCTGAAATATCTGTTTGATCAGAAGGAGTTATATATGAGACAAAGGAGATGGATGGAGTTCCTAAAAGACTATGACTTCCAACTGATATATCATCCAGGGAAGGCCAATGTAGTGGCAGATGCCTTGAGTAGGAAATGAATACAAGTATCAACCATGATGATTGAAGAGCAGAAATTGATTGAGCAGTTTAGAGATTTAAACTTTGGAGTGGAATTTCATGTAAATCACATTAGTTGTAGTAAGCTGGCTATAACTAATGACTTCCTTGGAGTGATAAAGGATAAGCAGTTGGAGGACCCTAGTCTGAAGCGTACTGTGGAGTCACTAGGGACCGACCAGGCTAAAGACTTTGTGATGGGCGATGATGGGATCTTGAGATTTAATGGAAGAATTTGCATACCTGTAAATGAAGAGTTGAAGAAGATGATCCTAGAGGAAGGTCACAAGAGTCGCCTTAGCCTACATCCAGGCATGAACAAGATGTACCATGACTTGAAGGAGTCATTTTGGTGGTCGGGCATGAAGAGAGACATCGCCCAGTATGTTACTACCTGCTTGACGTGTCAGAAGGCAAAGGTAGAGCATCAAAGACCTGGCGGTTTGTTACAGCAATTGGATATCCCTGAATGGAAATGGGACAGCATCGCCATGGATTTTGTTACCCATTTACCCAGATCGGTAAAGGGTCATGATGCAATCTGGGTCATCATTGATCGGCTGACGAAGAGTGCTCACTTTCTTCCGGTGAATATGAGGATGCCTATGGCCAAATTGGCATAGCTGTACATCAGAGAAATTGTGAGGTTGCATGGAGTGCCTTCTAGCATTGTTTCGGATAGAGATCCCAGGTTCACTTCACGGTTTTGGCAGACCTTACAAGATTGCTTGGGAACCAAGTTGAGAATGAGCTCGGCATATCATCCTCAAACAGATGGACAGTTAGAGAGAATGATCCAGTCCTTGGAAGATCTGCTGAGGACGTGTGTCTTGGATCAATTGGGAAGTTGGGATGAGGTGTTGCCGCTGGTGGAGTTTACTTATAATAACAGTTACCACGCCAGTATTGGGATGGCACCATATGAAGCCCTGTATGGGAGGAAATGCAGAACTCCCTTATGTTGGTACCAGGAGGGCGAAGCAGTCTTGGTTGGGCCAAAGTTGATTCAGCAGACGACCGAGAAGGTGAAACAGATACAAGGCAGAATGAAAGCTTCTCAAAGCCGGCAGAAATCCTATGCAGATCAGAGGAGAAGACCTTTGGAGTTTGCTGCTGGGGATCATGTGTTTATGAGAGTGACGCCAACCAAGGGTGTAGGACGAGCTATCAGATCAAGGAAGTTGTCTCCTAAGTTTGTTGGACCATATCAGGTCTTAAGGAGGATCGGTCCAGTGGCTTATGAAATCGCCCTACCTCCCCAATTAGCAAATCTGCATAATGTCTTTCACGTGTCACAGCTAAGGAAGTATCTCGCAGACCCAGTCACGTGTTGGAAGTGGATGCTGTGCAGATCAGGGATGACTTGTCGTTTGAAGTGAAACCAGTCAGGATTGACGATCAACAGAGTAAGCAGCTCAGAGGCAAGACCGTCAACATGGTGAAAGTGGTGTGGGATGAGAGATCGGGTGATTCAACTTGGGAGTTAGAAGGAACCATGAGAGAAGCCTATCCCTACCTCTTTTCCTTGTAATCCAATTTTCGAGGACGAAAATTTTTCTTGTTGGGGAGAATGTAAGGACCTAGAAACTTTAATTGGAATGAAAGTGATATATTTTAAGTAAATTCTAAGTATGTTGTTATTTAAAATATAAAGGAAGGAAAGTGTAGCTTAGAAGTCTACGAGATCGCCGTTGTTGAAGACGGAGGCGACCTCTGACTTCTCTGGTACATAATCGCCAATCGCCTATGGTGCACATGATCGCCGAAAGTGCACTCAGTATGTGGTCAAGATACTGGATCAACCATAGTGGGTTCCAAAAACCACGCGTATCAAGGTGTGGGTTAAGCCTTAGATACGCTGTGCATGCGAAGCTCTATGCCTAAGCATAAGAAATCGTCCTTAGTGTTGCATGCATGGGCGCACGAGGAGTACTGCTGATCTACTCTTGGAAATGTGAAGCTACTGACGTCACCAAGTCATGTGGAGATGATACCTTGGACGTAACATAGTGGGATGAAGAACCTTCAGCAGGGCGTGGCGATGTGTCGTCGGGCATCGCCAGGGCACGAGGCATGCGGGCATCGCCAGGGCGCGAGGCATGTGGGCATCGCCAGGGCGAGACATCGGTCGTCCGCCAGGATGAGTCATCGGTGGAAGATTATCGCGCGATGTCGAGTTTCACACAGATAAGGTGGGACCCAGGCTCCCAGCATGACACGTCCTGCACGCGCGACACGTAGACAAAAAGGGTGGTTCAGAATAGTGACATCAGAGAGTTGGCATGCGTAGAGACACACGTTGTCGTACTGTTCAGGGAAGCGTGCACGCAAGCTTTCGTGCAGAGTGGGTGGTGGCAGCGACAATTGTGGACAAGTTGGTTTAGATTCAAAAACTCACTTCTAAGAGGAAAAGAACGTTGTAGTGGTTCAAGAGTGACAGAGTGAGTTTACCTTCATCCTTCTCTTTTCTCTCCTTCGCGCTGCGATTCAGGCATCCTCAAGCACCAGTACGACGAGCGACGACTGCATTTGGACACCTGGGAGGTTCTCTGCAAGTTCTCCAAACTGGATGCTAAAACAGAGTTAAGGCATCTTTAAGCTTCGGTGGGTTTTGGAGCTCTTGGTGTTTTGCGCAAGTTCAGGTAAGGGAAGCTAGCATTTTCGTTTATAAAAACTTTAGGCGAGTAGGTTCTGAAGTGAGGGCGACGTGGTCGCCGGTTTCATATTCTTTTTCACAATGCTCTGTTTTTATGTGTGGGGCGACGTGATCGCCGATTTTAATGTTGATTTCGAACTTCCCTGTTTTAGTGTCGTTTGAAACTGTTTGAGATTGAAATGTGATATTCAAAAATCTGAACCTTGGAATGATTGTTGCTGTGATTGGAATCGTTCATTTAAGTGTTATATGATGTGTTGAATGTTGTGAATGTGGGATCAAGGCATAGTATTTTCAGGAAAGGAAATACCGTGTTGAGATTGGTATTAGAGTGTATTGATCAGTGAGTATCCTGTGAATGAGACGATCCTGACTCTGCTGATATAATGGAATCACATAGATGAAGTTATTCAGTTGTTGAGAGTCGAAGGAGGTTCATATGTATGGGTAAGTTGTTTGAAAGATAACTAACTTGACCTGTTATATGAATTAACCCTGTCATACCGGGAGAGTGATGATATTGAGATTATGTTTATGCGCATGGCTGTGTGGATTTCACAGCAACCCTGTGTGGATTTCACAGTGGTGTGGTATGACAGGTGCAGGTCTCTGGATGCTAAGTTCAACGCACGAGTCTTCCGGAAGTAGTGTCAAGTGTCTTGTGTGATGAGGTAGTGGAAGTCTGACGTGAGAAATGAGAAACATTGAATTGATAGACACTTGATGGAATTATGTGAATTGAACGACTCTTGAGGAAATTGTGAAATATGTGATTACTTGATGGTCATGTGAAGGGAATGAGAAAGTTGATGGCTTCTCTCTGTGCGGGCCGCATGCTCCCAGGAGAGCGACAGGTGTGGCTGGTCTAAACTCACTCGCCAGACGCATCCTGCCTGCATGGCCTCGCCGCACGTACTCTGAGTGGGCATCATGCGAGGTGCATGCGTAACGTTCTCGCTGGGAACCTTGGTCCCAGCTTAACACGCATTGGCAATAACCCCGATGACCGATCGCCCTCTGCATGCATTTACGACCGATCGCCCTCTGCACACACTTATGACCGATCGGTGCCCCATTACTATCCACCGATGACCGTGCGGTGGCTCATGATCTTCCACCGACGTCCGTGCGGTTCCTCATTACTCCATCGACGGACCGATGCTTCATCCCTTCACGCACCCTGTTTCCAGGCGCTCATCTAGGAAACGCTCTAGGGGTGGCGGCCACTGGGCAACTGACCATCGATCTCCTTCCTGAGGGATCTCCTCCCTGATTCTCCTGCTATCTCGTTCCACGTGGCACCCTGTGATTGGTCCACGTGGTCATCTGTTGCTGACGTCATTGACTAACAATGACCGACGGGATCACAAGCCCCCCAGTCTCGAGCTGTGAACTTGTTCTCAGCGAAGAGACTACGTGGTCGATGGCAAGCTCATTCCTTCTTCTGTGAGCTTCCTCCCTTGCAACTTCTTCTCCTGTGTAATCTCTTTTTTCTGCGACATAACTTGTGTATAAACTTCTCAGCTGTAAAGGCTTTCTGTTACTGACCTCAATTGGATGAAATCTATCTGCTTCAGCTGCTTGTTTCTCTCTCCATCCTTAATTCTCTCTGCATGCGACTAACTGTTAGCTAGCTTAGGCATTCGCACGATTGCCCCTTTAGACTGGGTTTCTGACTCGATCACGATTGTCTGTTACTTTAGCATTGTCTTCAACATAACTTCATGCTGGATGACTGACTTAACGGGGCCTAAATGCTTTGGCTTAACGCAGCAGAACTTGCTTCTACCACCGACCACCGACTAGCATGTTAACGCACCACCGATCAGTCATCGCGCTTCTGGCTTTGCTACACTTCTCTGCCACTCCAGCGCTCAGTGCATAGAGGGCCTGAACACCAACTATGATGCCTATGTTTTGGGGAAGAAAAGTGCTTCTCGATGATCCCTCTTGCCTCAACCTCGCTGTAAGAAGTCGTGGCTGAGGTCTTCCTTCTCTCACCTCAGCCTCGCTGTACAAAGCCGAGGTGAGGACTTTCTGCTCTCGCCTTAGCCTCGCTGTACAAAGTCGAGGGTGAGGTCTTTCTCACCTCTGCCTCACTGTACAAAGCCGAGGGAGAGGACTTTCTGTTACCTCAGCCTCGCTGTAAGAAGTCGAGGTGAGGACTTTCTCCTGCCTCAGCCTCGCTGTACAAAGTCGAGGGTGAGGACTTTCTCGCCTTTGCCTCGCTGTGCAAAGTCGAGGGAGAGGACTTTCTCTCTTGCCTTAGCCTCGCTGTATAAAGTCGAGGGTGAGGACTTTCTCTCCTCTGCCTCACTGTACAAAGTCGAGGGAGAGGACTTTCTTATCTCGCCTCAGCCTCGCTGTACAAAGTCAAGGTGAGGTCTTTCCTCTTGCCTCAGCCTCGCTGTACAAAGTTGAGGGTGAGGACTTTCTTGCCTCAGCCTCGCTGTACAAAGTCGAGGTGAGGTCTTTGCTCTCGCCTCTGCCCCACTATACAAAGTTGAGGGTGAGGTCCTTCTCGCCTCTGCCTCGCTGTACAAAGCCGAGGGAGAGGACTTTCTCTTGCCTCAGCCTCGCTGTAAGAAGTCGAGGTGAGGACTTTCTCTTGCCTCAGCCTCGCTGTACAAAGTCGAGGGTGAGGACTTTCTCGCCTCTGTCTCGCTGTGCAAAGTCGAGGGAGAGGACTTTCTCTCTTGCCTCAGCCTCGCTGTATAAAGTCGAGGGTGAGGACTTTCTCTCCTCTGCCTTGCTATACAAAGTCGAGGGAGAGGACTTTCTTATCTTGCCTCAGCCTCGCTGTACAAAGTCGAGGTGAGGTCTTTCCTCTTGCCTCAGCCTCGCTGTACAAAGTCGAGGGTGAGGACTTTCTTGCCTCAGCCTCGCTGTACAAAGTCGAGGTGAGGTCTTTGCTCTCGACTCTGCCCCACTGTACAAAGCCGAGGGAGAGGACTTTGTCTCTTAGTGGGTGCATGCTCCCAGGAGAGCACCAGGTGTGGCTCTCTAAGCGCACTCACCAGGGCATCTTGCCTGCATGGTCTCACCGCACGCCTTTTGAGTGGGCGCATGCTCCCAGGAGAGCACCAGGTGTGGCTGTTTAAGCGCACTCACCAGGCGCATCCTGCCTGCATGGTCTCGCCGCACGTCATCTGATTGGGTGCATGCTCCCAGGAGAGCACCAGGTGTGGCTGTCTAAGCGCACTCACCAGGCGCATCCTGCCTGCATGGTATCACCGCACGCCCTTTGAGTGGGTGCATGCTCCCAGGAAAGCACCAGGTGTGGCTGTCTAAGCGCACTCACCAGGCACATCCTGCCTGCATGGTATCACCGCACGCCCTTTGAGTGGGCAACTCCTCTTCTTCTGGTTTGGAATCACGCGAAGTGCATGCGTAACGCTCTCGCTAGAAGCCTGGGTCCCAGCTTAACACGTGTTGGCAAGACCTTGATTACCATGCACCGACCGATCTCTCTGCATCTGGAATCATGCGAGGTGCATGCGTAACGCTCTCGCTGGGAGCCTGGGTCCCAGCTTAACACGTGTTAGCAAGACCTCAATGACCATGCACCGACCGATCTCTCTGCATCTGGAATCATGCGAGGTGCATGCGTAACGCTCTCGCTGGGAGCCTGAGTCCCAGCTTAACACGTATTGGCAAGACCCCGATGACCATACACCGACCGAGTGCTCACTCCCTACATGCACCGACGGCTGATCGCGGTCTGCATGTACTGACGGCTGATCGCGCTCTACATCCAGGCGCTTATCTAGGAACTGATCTGTGGGTGGGTGCCACTCGGTAACTGACCACCGATCTCTCGCACTTGCGCCTGGGGCAAGGAGAACTTTAAACTGGGAACACTCGCACACTTTATGTACTGAAATCTCTTCTTATTGGGTGGCCTTATTAAAAGGTACCTCTTGATCTGCTCAACTGTTTACAGTAGAAATACTGAAGGTGTGTACAGCGCAAGAACGCATCTACTTTACAACTTAACTGAAGTAGAAACTTAAGTGTGCAGCGTTCCACATCCTGGGGATAGCTGCTCCATCCAGAGTCTCCATCCAATAAGCTCTACTCTCCAACACCTCAACTACTCTGGACGGGGTCTCTTTTCTTCGGCGATGACCGCCCTGGCTACGCCTGACTCATGAGGGGCGATCATGCCCTCTGCTTCAGCTTCCACCTGGGCTACCTGGGAGCCCCCCAGCGTAGCATCTTCCATCATCTCACGTCCCCATGCGCAGGGACTTCGTGTTGCTGATCACCTACCATGGACCCCGAAGCGCGATCACCTGGCGCCTCTCTTCTCAGAGATCTCTGCCTCTGCTACCATGTGCGCCACCGCGCGTCGCCGAATCTCAGCGAAGGTGGCAGGGTGGCTCCTGATGAGCGATTCACTAAAAAGGCCAGGCAGCACGCCTTTCTTGAACACATGCACCAGCATGTCCTCGTCCTTGCTGGGCAATCTCACCACGTGCGCGCCAAAACGGCTGAGGTAGTCCTTCAGCGACTCCCCCTGGTACTGGCGCACGTCGAACAGATCATAGGACACCACTGGTGGCGCTCTGTTGACGATGTACTGCTCTGTGAACAACTTTGTAAACTGATGGAAAGAGACGATGTGGCCCTCTGGCAGGCTCACGAACCACTCCATAGCTACTCCGCTCAGCGTGCTCATAAACATCTTGCAGTACACAGGATCTGAGCCTCCAGACAGCATCATCTGAGTGTGGAAGGCTGTCAAATGCGCTTCTGGATCTTCCACCCCCGTGAACGACGCCTTCACTCCCACCAAGTTGGGAGGCACCACTGTGTTCATGATCTCGGGGGAGAAAGGCGTAGGGAATGCTCTAGGAGGCGATGGCGGCATCGACGTCCCATCTTCGACTGCGCGCTCCCTCTGCGCCAGCAACTCCCTACGCAATTCTTCATTTACGCGGTTCAACTCCTCACTTCTGCTACGCGATGCAGTCAGCTCTGCATGCATCTTCTCTTGCTCAACTCTTGATGCCGCGACATCATCTTGCAGCGCGCGCATCATCCCCATGACCTGCGCCATGGTAACAGCACCTTCTTCAGCAGGTGGCGTAGGTGAGGTTCGTCTGGTTCTTCTACTCATCTTCTCAAGAACTTCAACGAAAGCTTCAAGAAACTTCAAGAAAGTTCAAGAACTGCGACGTGGATGGGAACAAGATTCACACGGGCCCCACGGTGGGCGCCAAATGATCCTGCCGCGGACTTGAACGTGGAGTATGTGCCTCGTCACTCCTTCGTCTAGCCTTCTGCACCTGCGTGTTCTGCAAGAACGCTCCAAGAACCTCCTCCGGGACTCCCGACGATGCCTGCAAAACAACACAGACGGCGCCTCTAGCGGCCATGTGCACTCCGACGCTCAAGTCAGGCAACAGGAACACCAAAAACTATCACTGAATCTCTCTCTCTGTTACTCCATTCTGTATCACTGTGCAACGTGTATAAACGCTCCCACAATGACCCAGAAGAGTGAGTGGTAACTCTGTGTAACTTGTGTGTAAACTGTGTAAGCTTGTAATCTGAAAAGAACTCTCTCTACCTTACATGACGTGGAGTGCTTTATACCTGGGCCGCAACTCTCTCCCAGATGGTGACACGTGGAGGCATGCAGCTGGCATCTACCGTACACGTGTCACACCTGGAGGGCTTCTGCGCTTCTCTCTGTGCGGGCCGCATGCTCCCAGGAGAGCGCCAGGTGTGGCTGGTCTAAACTCACTCGCCAGGCGCATCCTGCCTGCATGGCCTCGCCGCACGTACTCTGAGTGGGCATCATGCGAGGTGCATGCGTAACGTTCTCGCTGGGAACCTTGGTCCCAGCTTAGCACGCGTTGGCAATAACCCCGATGACCGATCGCCCTCTGCATGCATTTACGACCGATCGCCCTCTGCACACACTTATGACCGATCGGTGCCCCATTACTATCCACCGATGACCGTGCGGTGGCTCATGATCTTCCACCGACGTCCGTGCGGTTCCTCATTACTCCATCGACCGACCGATGCTTCATCCCTTCACGCGCCCTGTTTCCAGGCGCTCATCTAGGAAACGCTCTAGGGGTGGCGGCCACTGGGCAACTGACCATCGATCGCCTTCCTGAGGGATCTCCTCCCTGATTCTCCTGCTATGTCGTTCCACGTGGCACCCTGTGATTGGTCCACGTGGTCATCTGTTGCTGACGTCATTGACTAACAATGACCGACCGGATCAGAAACATAATAAAACTGTTTTGTTTCTTGGATATCTTGGTTTCTTTCTTTGTGATTCTTCATTGGCTTTCTCAATACCCTTCAAAATTTGTGAAAATCTTTTATAAACAATTCACCCCCACTCTTGTTTAAGGCCTAAAATTCTGACAAACTTGAAATAGCATAAATAAAGCAATCCATTTTTTTCTTACGTGCTCTACTGTTGTTCCTTCTTCTTCCCTTTCAATCACTTTCTCCAAATCGCCATCAAAAGCTTTTCTACTCTTCTTGGACATGCATTCAGAATGTTGGGTATTTTACCCTTTCTCTTCTGAAGCAGATATGGTTTTACCCTTTTATCCCCCATGTGCTTTTACTTTTTTACCCTTAGTAATTTCTCTGCCATTTTCTATAAACAGGCACTTGATTAGAAGTATTGCCACTGGATTTGGACTATTGTAAAAGAGCTAACAATGCTTGATATTGCTCAAAAGTAAAACCAATTTACGGAGGCTGCACTTCTAACTTTGAACCTTCATGATTCTGCTCATCATTATTAGAATATTTTTTGAAGAAGAAGTCATTTCCTGAATATCAGAAATACGAATCATGTTTCCTTGTGAGAACTTCTCCTCGAAATTATTCCATATGTCAAAGGCATTGTCCATATAAATTATGCTCTATGCGATGGATGGAGAAACAACCTTAAGCATCCAAAAAACAACCAGCATATAGGCTCTCTGCCATGCTGGAAACAAAAAGTTGGTATAAGTGGGAGCTTGCATGGTTCCATTATGAAACATATCTTGTTCTTTGAAATGAGGCTCATTTGAAATAAATGAGACTAATGATGATAGTTTGGTTACTCAAATATGATAGGGACAATTAGAAAGGAATGATTATTAGATGAACTAACATGGTAACGTGAACAAAGATCTTGTGAGCGATCAACAAAAGAATAGAGAGAAACAAAAGATAAAAAGGAAGGCAAAAAATATGAGAAGGAATATTTCTTCTATTTTTCTATTAAAATCAAAGAAGAGGATAAGAATATATACAAGCAGTACACCCCTTGTAGGTCTAACTAAAGAG
This sequence comes from Phaseolus lunatus, assembly GCA_013389735.1. Taxonomy (NCBI): domain Eukaryota; kingdom Viridiplantae; phylum Streptophyta; class Magnoliopsida; order Fabales; family Fabaceae; genus Phaseolus; species Phaseolus lunatus. The sequence goes on along the minus strand of CM023866.1, from coordinate 27,740,965 downwards.
GGTTAATGTGATGGAAGACCATCATAGGATTTGATAGAATATGTGCTTTCATGACCAAATTCTTTTCTTGAATTTTGGAGAGGATTGGCGAAAGCTTCAATGGAGGAGATGAACAAGGATGACTCATATAGAGGTATGGTTTCCTTGAAGGTGCATGAGAGGTAGGGAGACTGATTGATTGGGCCATATCACTTGAGCTAGGTGAAGAAGAAGATTAAAGTGTCTATCCTAAAGAGGAAAAGACAAGAGTGAGAAGACTAGCAATCTTGGCAACAAACAATTCAATCATTCATTGACCTTTGAAAAATGAGAGTCAAGCACCTCAATTTATAGGAGAGAGGGCTAAAAATTTTGGAGCCAAAATTTGAAAATTCAAAATAAAACTCTCTAATGAGAAGGTGCCATATGGAGTCATGCTTTCCATGTTTAGCTCACACCTTCCATGCTAAATCCTCTCCACTCTTAGGTTTCCATGTGGATGTCCATGTGCTCCATGCCAAGGTGATTTTCATTCTCCAATATACCCTATACGTTTAAGGGTTACATTGGGCTCAAAGAAGTCCAATTGTTACCCTAACTAGACCTATTTTACTATTGGCCCAATACAAGCCAAAAAACCTATGCTACCTGGCCCAATTATTTGGTCTAATTATTATATGCAACTAGGCCCAATACATGGCCCATGAAATCCTAAACAACTTTATACAATTTATTTAAGCTAAAGTTTGGCCAAAAATAATGCTGACTAGTCAGCAAAAACTCAATCTTCTTGTGTTCTTCTGACCAAAGCTTTAGTTTATGTTTTGATGACTTGGAGGTCATCTTGGATATGTTTGTACATTCCTTCACCCTAGAGTTGTCCTCTTGATTGGGCCTATAAAAAGAAACAAAAGCCCAATTAGACTCATATTTGCAAATAAATCCATAAACAACCTTCAGGTCTTCATTCTCCTTATTATGTGGTTGTGTGTGGCTGGAGGCACTGCCGTCAAGATTGATGGAGGACCATGCAGCCACCTAAATCATCAGGCTCGGAAGATAAGAAATGTTGAATGAAAGATTCTCTTTCTGAAGCCTTGTAAATTTGTATAGAGTAATTAGGAATTTCTAATTCAGTATTTAAAATTTTGTATTAAAATTTTGTAGCCTTATATTTGGGCCAAATTTTAAGATTAAAATAGAAGAGATTGAAGGGAAGTCCAAATGGCATCCATATAGGCACCACATGGACAACTACATGGAGCCTTCACCTTTCCTTTCCCAAAGTGATTAGTCTTCTTCCACGTGGAGAAAGGGACGTCTCTTACTTGCCTTCTCCTCTTTCTTAATGCCACTTGTAACATACTGAATGGAGAGTTTGGAGGTGTGTGAATTGCAACATGGCAACTCATGAATAGAGAGTATTTTGGGTGCCACATGTCACTCCATGATTGGAGAGTTTTTAGAGTTTCATTAGTCACTTTTGGCTCTATAAATAAAGTGCGTTTTTATTGTACAAATAAGACTTGAATTAAGTAAAGAATGTCTGCCTAAATGGTTTTTAGAATTTCTCTCAAGTTTCACTTTTCTTTTTCTCTCACTCTCTAAGTGTAGAATCCTTAGAAAAAGCTAGAAGGTTGGCCTAACCTCTTTCCTAGCACAGATAAGTGCCATATTTCAATAATATTGTATATTAAAATACAGACACTTCTGGATATTAATCGGTAAAATAACTATAAAATAACTATTAAAATACAGACACTTATGAATTTAAGCCTTTTTACATATTTTTTTATTTTAATTTGAATAAAAATGATTTATCCCAAATTTGTGATAATTTAAGGATTCTAGGGAATGATGGAGATAAATGGGCAAAAGAAGAATATACAAAGCTAAAAAAGGAAAGCTGGAACGCACCAGCACTCACCCAGGCTCTCCCAAACTTGCCCAAGCTAGAAGCTCCCAAAGGATCACACCTAGGAGAGATCACTCCAGTGACGTTAGGCCCTTTTTCGTGCAACTCGCCCAAGCGAGAAGTCACTTAGCCCAAGCCCAACTTGGTTAAATATGAGGTGTGAGGCACAACCTTAGACATCCAGTGGGGAGAATAGAAGGTGTTAGAAACCCTAAAGGAGGTAGCCGTTAAGGAGAAACAACTTCTATCTTCTTTTCTTTCTTTCAATGCTTTTAATAGCCAACATGAGTGGCTAATTCTACCCTTTGGAATTAGGAGTAATCTGTTCAAAGTCTTATGTATTGAGGTGATATTTAACTATAATTGTTCTTGCCAGTTGACTCTCCTGTCGTTGACTCTACGAAAATCACGCGCCTCCTTTCCACACCTTTGATTATGCTTTACTATCTCGAAACAACCTGCACCTGCAAGATTGAAAGGGGCGCCCTAGAGGCCGTTCGCACTCTGACGCTCAAGTCAAAAACTAGGGCAAGCACACTAAGAGTATTCAGTATCTGTGTTAGGTCTAGAAATTGCATACCTTTGCAAAGTATTTCACTACCCTTTATATAGTCTAGGGTTTCCTCTGCACCGCAACCCATATTTAGGGTTTACAGGAATACCCTTGCACCGCTATCACTCAGACTTAGGGTAATCTAGCACGTAAGGTTTCCTTAACTGGAGTGCAAACTCTAACAGGATGGCCACCTGGGTACCCCCTCATGCACCTAGTCTCTGGGGCCACCTGTCCTGGGCGCGCCTTCACTGTTCACGTGCCCCATGTAGCTTCACTGGGAAACCCTAGTTCTGACGAGTACTCAACCCCTAAGGACTCTGCACCTAATTGTGCTTTCCCTGCCACACGCATAGGCACTTCGTGACTTAGGCCTCTCCTTACTTCTGGGCATTTTACTGATAATCGGTCTTCCCTTAAGACCCATCGTAGATGTTCTAGTTCTGTTATTCGAAACATCCAAGGCCGATGTCACCTCGTCACACCCAGCTACCGAGGACTCATCAACCTGCTGAGTGACGAGGACACCTCAGTTCACTCTGGTGGTCGACATGCTGATGACTAATCATCCCATTAGTCCCTACTACTTGTGGGACCCAGCCCACGTGGCTCTGGCCCATGCTGTAGGACCCAGCTGACGCGGCTCACCTTTGCTAGCTGTTCTCGGTGTCCGAGGATTGGTCGGTACACAAACCCCCCAGTCTCGAGCTGTTAACTTGTTCAGCAAAGAGACTAAGTCATCGGCTCGGGCGACCTACGTGGCACTGAGCGAAAGGACATGAACAGCACGCTAAAGGGACATCTCACCAACCCCCTCTTAATCTGCGCACACATGTCTAGATCAACGGTTAGGGTTTCTTAACGTTTGCGCTTCGTTGCCTACGTTAAACCCTTTCAAAACCCCGCGCCTCAACACTGTTTCATCACTTTTCATTCGAACCTCCATATCTTCTAACTTCTCTTACACGCTTCTGTCCTACTCCAACCCCCGCAACTCCTCATCTTCGCTTACTCAAAAGGTATGGTTTTTAATCTTCTTCTCGCCTTTGTTTTATGATTTCGCTATCCTTTACATGCCATAACTGCGCTGGGTCTGTTTATGATTTCTGCATTTTAGGGTTTCTGTTCTTCTTTCTCATTTTCGTTCTTCTTCTGAGAGTCTTTGTCCGCCACTTGTTCACGACATCACTTTCTTCTAAACCCCTTTCTCTTTCTCCTTGCCTCTCATTTGTTTTAGATTCAAGATGGCCAGAACCAAAACCACCTCCAAACCTCCTCTAGCTGTTGACTACAGGGCCCTCTACTCCTGGGCCTCAAAGGATCTCCTTGCCGAAACCTCTAAGCTTACTACCTGTGAGGACCTAAGAAAACACAGGGACGACGAGAAGGAAATCAAGGGGCGCGTCTTTGGCAGGGAGAGTGACGCGTATATTTTGGTTCGACCCTACACTGAGGGTGAACCTGTATGCGTTGATGATCGCTGCAACGACGGGGAGCCCTTCTTCTTCCTATATGCTACCATCTTCAAACGGGTTAAGGTTCGCCTACCCTTCACCAGATTCGAGAGGGCCCTACTTACCGAGCTCAATGTGGCGCCTGCCTAGCTGCACCCTAATAGTTGGGCCTTCATTAGGGCCTTCTCCATCCTCTGCAACAACCTGGGGTTTCCTCCCTCGGTAGATGTCTTCTTGCACTTCTTCGAGGCGAAGAGCCCTGGGAAAAGGCTTTGGGTAAGCCTTAATGGAGTGGCAGGAAGGGTTCTACTAACCCTCTTCTCGCAGTCCTACAAAGGCTTCAAGGGGAAGTTCTTTTAAGTCTATTGCAGCTCATACGACTCCACCATGCTCGATGGGTTCCCATTATACTGGGTGGAGAAGTTGAAGTTCAAGAAGCCCCACGGACTCGGGGAGCTGACGCCCTTTGGTCGCGATGTGTGCCAACTCCTTTCTAGTTGGGGTGTGGTGTTCGACACCACCCAGCTGATCAGGCACGAATATGATGCTGAAACCCTCAGCGTCTATATCGGTATAATTGCCTTCATCTTATATCTGTCAACACTTGTGTTTTTTGAATGCCACTTCTCACTCTTTACTTGTTGTTCATCGCAGGTATGGTATTAGACGCTGAGAAGAAGAAGAGGCTAGTCACCTTGCTGGATCGCCGCACAGCAGGTGGCTCATGCCCTGCTGGCCCTTCTTCACTCGTCACGACTGCCCCAGGACCCACTTCTGATAAGTTAAAGAGGGCAGCCGCAGTACTGATCTCTGAAGATGAGGACATGTGCTCCGACCTCGTCTTCAAGAGGAAAAGGGTGGAGGTTGCTGCAGAGACCTCTTCTGCAACAGAGGGGCAACCTCCATCTTTCAGGGAGCATCCTCCCAGTGCCTCTTCTCCCCCTGAGCCACTCCTGGTGCTTGAGGGTGGGGGAGAGAGTGCCCCCCAATCAAACCAAGCACCTCCTACCCCCGAACTCCCTCCTCTCCTCCAGCGGACCCTCGCCCACTTGCCTGCTAAAGAAGTGATGGAGGCCATGGACAGGAATTCACTAAGGGACCTCATCAGCCACGACCTTGGTGAATTCCTCGCTACCTCCAGCATCTTGCTGGTTAAAGGGGATGCCGAGGTGGAGCTTCAAGAGAAAGTAGCCAGGTTAGAGAAGGAGCTGGAGCAGAAGAAAGACTTGGAGCTCCAAATGCAACTGGCTTCCAAGCGTGAGACTGCCCTGAACCAAGAGCTGAGCAGTCTCCGCCAATCTGAGAAGGAGGCCAAAAAACTTCTCTTCACCAAAGGGCAGGAGGCCCTCCAGCTTGAGGCCAAAATTCTCCCCCTCCACAACAAAGTTATCGACCTGGAAGAGTAGTTGGAGGGGCTCAAACTAAAATGACCAAGCTGGAGGAGAGGGCTACCAATCAGGAAGTTCAGTTGGGCAAGGTTGAGGAAGAGCTTGCCCAATAAGCTGAGCTGTTCAAGAAGACTGAGGCGGAACTAACTGAAGACGCTGTTGACGCCTACGGGGAGGGGTTTGGCGATGCCCTTGCTCAGGTTGCCTGCGCGCATCCTGAGATGGACCTCTCGCCCTTCTCAATGTCCATGCAGGTAGTCGACAGGCAAATAGTGCCCAGATAGGTCTCTTGGATAGCTTTATTTTGTGGCTGGACTTCTTGTAATTATCTTGTGTAATCGCTCTTCCAATCTAATAATATAACAATATTTAACTTTGTGCACATAACTTGTCTTGATCAACTTACTTTATTGGCGCTTCACATTTCCTTTGCACAATCTGCATATTTGGTACTCAATGATTGCTTGGAAACTTTAGCATACTTAGCTTATAGCTTCGACTCCAGGAAATGTAGCACGCTTAACTTTGATGAGAGTTGATGAGTGTAATTCCCCTTAGGATAAGAAACCACCTTAATCAACCCTGGTGTTCTCACTCGAGTGGGGAGGTATCATCTGCGAACCCCTCTCTTCCACTTCGAGACTTCTAACACACATGCTATTCCTTGGCTGACCTCTCATCGCCCATAGGCATGTGTGGGTCTCCCTGGCAAACCCTGCTGTTTACCATGGCTGTTTTCACTCAAGGAGGTGGTGTTCTCTATGAACCTTCCCTTTCCCCCTTCAAGACTTCTAACACTGACTTGTACTTACTTGACCTCTCCTCGCCCGAGGCAAGGGAGGACTTCGCTGGCATGAGTCGTCCTTGGTGTTCTTGCTCGAAAGCGGGGGCGTTCTCTACGAACCTTCCTTTCCCACTTCCAACACTTCTAACCCAAACTAACGAGTCCTTACTGACCTCACATCACCTAAAGGCAGAGGAGGATTTAACTGGTGAACCTTTCTATTCAAGTTGGGGGTTTTCACTCGAAGGGAGAGGTGTTCTTCACAAACCTACCTTTCCTCTTACGAGACCTCTAACCCGAAATGACAGGTTCTGACTAACCTCACATCGCTCATAGGCGAAGGAGGGTTTTGCTGGGTGAACCTTTCTGTTCAAGTTGGAAGTTCTCACTCGAAGAAGAGGTGTTCCTTACGAACCTACCTTCCTACTTACGAGACCTCTAACCGCACATGACAGGTTCGAACTGACCTCGCATCGCTTGCAGGCGAGGGAGGATTTAACTGGTGAACCCTTCTGTTCAAGTTGGGAGTTTTCACTTGAAGGGGAGGTGTTCTCTACGAACCTAACTTCCCACTTACGAGACCTCTAACCCCAAATGACAGGTTCGTTCTGACCTCTCCTCGCTCATAGGTGAAGGAGGATTTCGCCGGTGAACCTTTCTGTTCAAGTTGGGAGTTCTCACTCGAAGAGGAGGTGTTCCTTACAAACCTACCTTCCCACTTACGAGACCTCTAACCCCAAATGATAGGTTTGATCTGCATTGTACAAACACATTCAAGAATATATCTTAATTGAAAATTTTATTGGGTGACCTCATTAAAAACCCTTAAAAGGGAAAAAAGAGTGTCCCCTAAACTGTGTACAATGTTACATAGTCTTAACTGAAATAAAACTTCAGGTGAGTCGCATTCCATGTACGAGGAATTGGACCACCTTCTAGAGTCTCAAGCCTATACGCTCCATTCCCCAGGGCCTCTGTCACTCTAAAGGGACCAGTCCACTTAGGGGATAGCTTGTTCTCTATCTAGTAGGGAGATGCCTTCCGCATGACTAGGTCGGCGACCTGGAACTGCTGAGCTCTCAACTTGGAACTGTGCTTGAGCTCAACCCTCCTCTTCAACGCTTCGGCTTTGGTTCCTGCCTCTTCCCTAACTTCATCCAAAAGATCTAAATTTACCTTTCTTTCTTCGTTGTATTCCTCAGCCACGAAGTTCTGGAAACGTGGTGAGCTCTCCTGGATCTCTACAAGGATCATGGCGTTTGAACCGTACACCAAGCTGAAAGGGGTCTCCTTGGTGGTGGACTGAGGAGTGGTATGGTAGGCCCATACAATTTTGGGAACCTCCTCAGCTCAAGTCCCCTTCACCTTCTCCAGCCTTTTCTTCAGTCCTCTGAGTAGGACTCGGTTGGCCGACTCGACCTGTCCATTAGTCTGAGGGTGCTCAATTGATGCAAACACCTGCTTGATTCCCAACTTTGTGCATAGCTTCCCCAACTGTTGGCTTGCAAACTGGGTGCCATTATCAGACACCAAGCGCTTGGGTACGCCAGAGTGTCACACTATATTCTTCCACACGAAGTGCTAGATCTTGTGGGCTGTGATTTGTGCTACTGGTTTAGCCTCGATCCACTTCATGAAGTATATTATGGCGACCACAAGGTACTTTGCCATATAGCCAAAGGAAAGGGCCTTGTGCCAATCTGCGTGTAGCTGACACTATTTGCACTACTACGCATATTTCGTGCAATCTTCCCTCATGGTTGGCCAGTAATATCGTGCTCGAATGGCCTTAGATGCCAAAGCACGACCTCCTATGTGGCTTCCACATATTCCTTCATGGAGTTCTGCCATTATACGCACACACTGCTCGCCATGCACGCACACCAGAATAGGGTGTGTGAGCCCATGCCTGTACAACTCCCCATCAATCAGTGTGTACTTGGTTGAGTTCTTCTTTACTTTCCTTGCCTTTATTGGCTCCATTAGCAACATCCCATCAGCTAAGTAGCGCTTATAGGGCGTCATCCATGTTTCCCCACTCTGCAACAAGCAGACCTGTGACGACACCTCCTCTAATGCCAGATACGCGTTGACCGTTGGCTTCTTCAAAGTTTCCTGCGTCAACGATCGATGACTCCTCCTCCTACCACCTGTTTGGCTGATCTGGTGGACTCCTACTAAGTTATCAGCTGTGTAGGTGCGATGTGCCCTTAGGGTCTCCTGGATGACCATCCTCTACCCTTCCCCCCTTGCCCGAGCTTACGAGTTTTGCTAACAAGTCAGCTCGGGCATTCTAATCTTTGGGTACATGCACCAATTTAAAAGCCGCAAAGGAACTCTTCAACACCTGGACATACTCTAGGTAGGAGGCCATCTGAGGATCTTTGGCCTGGTACTTTCCTGCCACCTGACCTGTGACCAATAGGGAGTCACTCTTTGCCAGAAGACTCTGTGCTCCCATCTCCTTTGCCAACAGCACTACGGCGATTAGAGCCTCATACTCAGCTTGGTTGTTATTGGCCTTGAAGGCAAATCATAGAGCTTACTCAATCAATAGCCCCTTTGGTCCTTCCAAGATCACCCCAGCTCCACTAACTTTTTTATTAGAAGACCCGTCTACCGAGAGCACCCATCCGAAGTCAGGTCCATCCTGCTGGGTTTCTACTGAGGACATCTCGGCTACAAAGTCAGCATAAACTTGGCCCTTGATAGGGCCTCTAGGCTCATATTATATGTCGAATTCAAACAATTCCACTGCCCATCGTACCATCCTCCCTGCCACATCTAGCTTTTGTAAGACCTTCCGAATGGGGAGGTCTGTCATCACCACCACTGTAAAGCTCTGGAAGTAATGGCGAAGCCTACGCGCAGAGAACACCAAGGCCGCCTTTTCTATGGCCTGGTATCTCACCTCGGGCCCTTGCAGCACCTTGCTAACAAAGTAGATAGGTTTTTGGCTCTGGTCCTACTCCTACACCAAAACTGAACTTACTGCCTTCTCAGTGACGGCGCAGTACAAACGCAATGGGGTGCCGATCTGGGGTTTGCACAGCACTGGCGGGATGGCCAGATATTGTTTCAACTTGAGGAATGCTTCTTCACACTTCTTGGTCCACAAGAACCTGTTGTTCCTCCTCAAGCATTGAAAATAAGGGTGGCCCTTATCACTCCCAGCTGACACAAACCTGGAAAGAGCAGCCATCCGACCTGTCAGTTGTTGCACTTCCTTGACCGACTCGGGCTCGTCATGGCTAAGATCGCCGTACACTTGTTTGGGTTGGCCTCGATTCCTCGTTCGGTGAGCAAAAAACTGAGGAACTTACCTGCTTCCACCCCAAAGACGCACTTCTCTGGGTTAAGCTTCAACCCGTATTTAGCTATGGTAGTGAATAGCTCCTCCAAATCAGCGACGTGCTGATCTCTCACCTGGGAGGTTACCACCATATCATCTACGTAGGCCTGCATGTTGCGTCCTATCATGGGTGCAAGGACCTTGTCCATCAGCCTTTGGTAGGTAGCACCTGCATTCTTCAGCCCAAATGGCATGACTGTATAGCAGTAGCAGGACAGCTCAGTCATAAATGCTGTCTTGCTCTCGTCCATGGGTGCATCTTGATTTGGTTATAACCGGAAAAAGCATCCACGAAGCTGAACAGCTTGCAACCCGAGGCGTTATCTACCAGCGCATCAATACTCGGCAAAGGATAAGAATCCTTTGGACATGCCTTATTGAGGTCGGTGAAGTCCACGCACATCCGCCACTTCCCATTGGCTTTCTTCACCAATACCACATTCGCTAGCCACTCAGGGTACTGGATTTCCCGTATGTGACCAGCCTTGAGCAGCTTTTGTGTCTCTTCCCTGATCACCTGTCTCCTTTCTTCGTTGAATTTTCTCCTCCTCTGACGGACAGGTCTAACTTGGGGATTTAACGCTAGGCAATGACATAAAAAATCTGGGTCAATACCTGGCATGTTTGAGGAAGACCAAGCAAAAGCATCCAAATGCCGCCCTATGGCTCCTGCTACTTGGTCCTGCGTATCTTGGAGTAGGGATTTGCCGAGTTTGAACATTTTGCCTCCAATCTCCCTCTCTACTACCTCTTCTACTGGTTTAGGCCGTCTCTCTCGGGCGACCTTTGCTCGCGCGACCCCGATCTCTCCTTGGGGCAGGTCAGTATCAGCACACTCTCCACTCGGTGGTTGGGTGGTCACTATACCAACCAGTCCTCGGACACCGAGAACAGTTAGTAATGGTGAGCCACGTCAGCTGGGTCCCACAGCATGGGCCAAAGCCACGTGGGATGGACCCCACAGGTAGTATGAAATAGCGGGATGATTAGTCATCAGCGTGTCGATCACTAGAGTGGGCTGATGTGTCCTCGTCACTCAGTAGGATGATGAGTCCTCGGCAACAGAGTGGGACGAGGTGACGTCGGTCTTGGGTGTTTTGAACAACAGAGCTAGAACGTCTGATGTGGGTCCTGAGGGAAGACCAATTATCAGTAAAATGCCCAGAAGTAAGGAGACGCCTAAATCACGAAGAGCTTATGGGTGCAGCAGGGAAAGCATAGTGAGGTGCAGAGTCCTGAAGGGTCGAGTACTCATCAGGATTAGGGTTTCCCAGTAAGGCTACATGCACGGCATGCGAACTATGAAGACGCTCCTAGGACAGGTGGCCCCAGAGACTAGGTGCACGAGGGGGTACCCAGGTGGCCATCCTATTAGAGTTTGCACTCCAGTTAAGGAAACCTTATGTGCTAGATTACCCTAAGGCTGGGTGATAGCGGCGCAAGGGTATTCCTGTAAACCCTAAATATGGGTAGCAGGGCAGAGTAAACCCTAGACTATATAAAGAATAGTAAAACACTTCACAAAGGTACGCAGTTTCTAGACCTAAACACAGACACTGAATACACTTGGTGTGCTTGCCCTAGTTTTGACTTGAGCGTCAGAGTGCAAACGGCCTCTAGGGCGCCCCCTTTCTCTCTTGCAAGTGCAGATTGTTTTGAGAGAACAAAGCACATTTCAGGGTGAGGAAGGAGGGGCATGATTGTCGTAGAGTCAACCGTAAGGAGACTCAACCGGCAAGAACATTTGGCGCCCCCCGTGGGGCCGAAGTAAAACAAAGTCCCATACACAAGAGAAAGAGAAGAAACCACAGACATGAGGAATACCAGAAAAGGATCTGTCCCGCCAAATGGGGTGAGAGCGTCACCATGCAACAGCTCATGGAAATGATGCGCGCCCTCCAGGAGACGGTTGTGAAATCCAGAGCGGATCAGGTGCGAATGCAGATGGACCTGGCCGCATCACAGGCCAGGAACGAGGAGTTACACAGGGCAAACGAAGAATTGTGCGTGAACCTGCGTAATTTGCAGCAAGCAGGGGATCGCGTGGTGGACGATCGGGCTCCACCAACACCGCCAAGGGCTTTCCCCATGCCCTTCTCCCAAGCAATCATGGACACGGTGGTCCCAGCCATCTTCGTGGCCCTAAGACTGTGTTCACGGGGGTAGAGGATCCCGAAGTGCGTTTTACAGCGTTTCACACGCAGATGATGCTGTCAGGAGGGTTTGATGCGGTGCATTGCAAGCTCTTCATGACCATGTTGATGGGGACAATGCTAGAGTGGTTTGTTAGCCTGCCTAAGGGACACATCACGTCCTTCGCACAGTTCTCCACGCTGTTCAGAGAGCAGTATATCATCAATCGGGCTCCCCCACCGGTGTCTTACGACCTCTTGGATGTTAGGCAATATCAGAGGGAGTCCCTAAAAGATTACCTCAACCAAGTTGGGGCAATGGTGGTGTGGTTGCACACCAAAGATGAAGATATGGTGGTGCACGCCTTCAGAAAGGGGATATTGCCATTGTTGAACCAAGTGGTGTTCAATGTTTTGAAGAATCCAAATCCTTTGAAGGATGTTGAAGCCTCTGCTTTGCTTGATGCTATTGTGCTGGTTTATAGCTTTGTTCTGGGGTAGTTTAATGTTGTAATCCACCCTTAGATTAAATCTTAAAGCAATTAGCATCTCAATCTTTAACAAAGCAAAATGTTTTTTAAGCTAAGTTGAAACAATCGATTGTTCTGTCGAAACAACCGATTGTTTACACTTAGGTGTTTTGAGAAAGTTTGAAAACTGTTTTTGAATGGTGAAAACTGTTAAGTAACAAAACAACCGATTGATTCGAGAAAACAATCGATTGTTTGTTTTGGAACCATAACAGAAAAACTTTTTTCTTTGATTGAGCTTTTAAATGCTTTAAAACTGAATACGCTCTAGTCATTAAATGCTTTGACCAATATTTTTAAAGCAATTAAGAGTTTGTTAAGATTTGATAACAAACTATATCTTGGTATAAATTCAGAAAAACTATTTTTAAGAAAGAGAGAATCTTTTTGACAAAGTTTTTCTAAGAGAGTTTTTAAAAGTGCTGAGATAGCTTAAGAGTTTTGTGATTGATCAAGGTGCTGGAATAGGATTCTACTTGTATTGATTTCAAATATTCATCTGTAACAAGTGTAATCTTTGTAAACTGCTGAAACAATTTGTCTGTGTGTTTTTGATGAGATTGGCTGTGTGTTCTTGAGGTGTTCAAGATCAGCAATCTTAGTGTTGGCCAAGGAGAGTGTGTTTCTTGAGGTTGTTATGTAAGTGATCAAGGTGTGATTGCTTAGTGGATTTCCTCAAGGTTTCTGAGAAGACTGGATGTAGCTCTGGATTGGAGTGAACCAGTATAAACAACTGTGTACAATCTTTCTATCCCTATCTCTTTAAATTCAGTTTGTTTATTGTTTGCTGGTATAAACAACCGATTGTTTCGAAGAAACAACCGATTGTTTTTTATTGTGTTACAGTTTTGCTTGCTGTTTTGGCTAACTAAATTGCTGAATCATTTGGTTTCTGAAATAAATTCATTCTAGCTCTGAAAAGTTTGCGAAAACCCCTTTAAAAAATTCACCCCCCCTCTAGTTTAAAGCCATCTTTTCTAACAATTGGCATCAAGAGCTTGGTTCTTGAAAGTCATTCAAGTTGATCCTAAAATCTTTTTAAATGGCTGATAGACTACCATTTGGGGAAGGTGCCTCAATAAACAGACCACCCTTGTTTTGTTGTTTGAATTACCAGTTTTGGAAAGTTAGAATGAAAATATTTATGGAATCTCTTGACAAAGGAATTTGGGATGCAATTGAAAATAGTCCTTTTATCCCAAAGTTTGAAAAAGATGGTTCTGTCATTGAGAAGCCATGGTCTCAATGGACTGATGCAGAAAGCAAAAAGGCCAAATTTGATTGCATTTCCAAAAATATTATAACCTCTACTTTAAATTCTGATGAGTTTTTTAGGGTCTCACAATGCAAATCATCAAAAGAAATGTGGGATACTTTGGAAGTCACTCATGAAGGAACAAATGAGGTTAAAAGAGCTAGAAAGCATGCTCTCATCCAAGAGTATGAGATGTTTAGAATGCTTAAAGGTGAAACAATAGTTGAGGTGGAGAAAAGGTTTACACACATCATCAATCACCTTATGAGCCTAGACAAGACATTTGACAAAGAAGAGCTAAACATCAAGATCTTGAAATGTCTTGATAGAGCATGGCAACCAAAGGTAACTGCTATTTCCGAATCTAAAGATCTAACATCTTTAAGTGTTTCTTCTTTGTTTGGAAAGCTTAGGGAACATGAGCTAGAGATGAATAGACTCAATGTTCAAGAGAGTGAAGATAAGCACATAAGAAGCATAGCCTTGAAAGCATCCAAACATAAGGGAAAGCAAGATTCAAGTGATGATAGTGATGAGGAAAATCTTAGTTTGCTGTCAAGAAAATTCAGCAAATTCCTAAAGAAAAACTGCAACAAAGACAACAACAAGGATAGGTATGGAAACAAGAAACCCAATGAATTTAATTCAAACAACTATACTTGTTTTGGTTGTGGTGAGCAAGGTCACATAAAGGCAGATTGGCCCAACAAGAACAAAGAGAAAAAGACAAGCTACAAGGAGAAGAAAGGCAAGACAAAAAGAGCCTACATAGCTTGGGATGAAAATGAGGTGTCATCATCAAGTTCTTCATCAAGTGAAGATGAAAAAGCCAACATATGTTTAGTAGCTGAGGATGATGATGATTCTTACAGTTCAAGTGAGGTAAGTTCATGTGCTTCCTTAAATGAACAAAATTATAGTGAATTGCTTGAAGATTTTCAAGAAACACATGATGATGCTAATAGATTGGTTCTTTCAAACAACCGATTGAAAGATCTTAACAGTGGGCTTGAAAAGAAAGTTAAATCACTTGAAGAGGATCTGAGAAAAGCAAAAAATGATTTTGAAAAATTGGAAAATCATTTCAAAAATTCCTCTTGCAAGTGTGATACTCTCATTTGCACAAATTGTGAAAATCTTGAGAAAAAGGTTCACTATCTTGTTGAAACAATGGACAAGCTTTCAAAAGGGAAGTCAAACTTTGAGAATGTCTTGGCATCTCAAAGCTGTGTTTTTGGAAAGGCTGGTTTAGGCTTTAATCCACAGAACAAGCAAGATAGGTTTTCAAAATCCTTTTTAAAAAAATCAGAAAAACAACCGATTGTTAAGATAAAACAATCGGTTGTTACATGCTTTTACTGCATGAAGAAAGGCCACTCTGTTAGATTCTGTAAAATTAGGAAGTATTATGTTCCTAAAGGTCTTATGAAATGGATTCCTAAGGGATGTGATGTTTCTAACAACAAAGTAAAGTCAAATGGACCCAATTTTGAAAGGGGACCAAATCTTGCTACTTGAATTAGTTTATGCAGGAAAAATAAAGAGAAAAGAGAAGAACTGAGCCATCTGATCAAGTTGTTGAAGAAAAAGGCAGTCATTGAAGTTGAATCGATGCTATGCAAAAGATCAAAATAGTGAAAAGAAGTTTTCTTGATCAACAAGCAATTGGATCATTGAAGAAACAACACAAGGATAAGACTTTCCTTTAATTGTTCTCAATCTTTGTTTCAAAGTTCTTTCTTGTGATTTATTTTCTTTTAAATCAATGTCATCTGCTTTAATCTGTTTCTGTTAATGGCTAAAGTTTCAAAATCAAGTTTTTTTTTTAAGTGCTGCAGAAAAACAACCGATTGTTTATTCAAAACAACCGATTGTTTTGAGTCTGACAATACTGTGACGAAATTGATTTATTTTTTTTATCCGTTGCAGATTAATTTCAAAAGGGAGAATTCTGGTCAAAAGATCTGTGTTGAAAGTTGAACATACTCAGAAAGAAGTTACAACAATCATAAAGGAATATATTCCAAAATCTTGGAAATTTAAGAGCCTTTATGACTAGTCAAAGATCACATGTGAAGACCATGTGATTTTCAGTTTCTTTTTCTGACATTTTCTGTGCAAAACAGAGTCAAGTCCTCTCTCTCTGGAAAATTAGGTACCCATTGAATGAAATTAAACTCAAATTGATTTTCTTATTGGTATAAAATCAAGTGCAGATTTCTTCCACAAGAACAACTAATTGCAACATCTCTTGCACCATCTCTTAAAAAAAAAAATTGGGAAGTGTGCTCTCCTCTGTTTTCATCTCTGTAGTCATGGAATCATCCCCTCCCACCTCCAAAAGAGTTAAAACCAGGGCTATAAGGTCTGGAGGAAGGTTAGAAGGTTGGTTTTCTATAGATAAGGATCTCATTGAGAAGTATAGATATGAGACAAGTATCAAGAAGATAAACAACCCCAAGGTTGTATGGTTTAATTGGCTGAAAAGTCAAAAGCTTGATAATGTGAGAAGGCTGCTCAAGGATCAATCTCTCAGAAAATTCCTAGAGATGAAGGGAAACATCTGTCCAGATTTGGTGAAGGTTTTCTAAACTAACTTGAAGTTTGAGGGAAACAGTCTAGTTTCTCATGTGAAAGGTGTGGAAATGGAGATAACTCATGAAGTTTGGGTTGCTGTTGCTGGGCTTAAGTTCTCTGGTCTGCGAATCAACAAAGGAAACCTTGGTGTGGTGGAGGATTTTAACAAAATCAAGTTCTACAAAAGTTGCTTGAAAAATAATCAATCTCAAGTTAGCACATGCTCGGTTGGAGGTTTGAAGCTTGATGAGAGGTTGCTTGCTCTCATTATAACTTGGATTATAACTCCAAGGGGGAGTAACCAATCTGTGTTAACTGAAGAAGATCTAGTTTACATCTTCTGCATCACCAAGAAAGTCAAGGTCAATTGGATTCATATAATCAAAGAACACATGCAAAAAGCCATGAGGTTAAGTGATTATCATTATCCCTATGCTATTTTAATATCTAAGTTTCTACTCTTTTTTGAAGTTAATCTTGAAAATGAAACTTCTGAGCTAGTCAAGTCAACTCAAGAGTTGAACAATGGATCACTCGGCAAGATGGGCTTTACAAAAGTAGGTGGAAAATAGATAAGTAAGGATGGTGATCATGGTGCCTCATCTAGTGGTGCTGCTCATTTTGAATGAGAAGAACCTGCTGATATGGATATTCAACATGAAGATCCAACTGGAGATTTTCAAAATGCAGAACCTAGTGCTGATGATGGACATCAAGGAGAAAGAATACAAACCATGTCTCCTTTTGAAAGACTCATGGTGAATAGGCTAGATAGCTTTGCGGAAAATCAAAGGAATCTAGTAATTTCCAAAGGATTGACACCAGGTTTGACAACATGGATGCAAGGTTTATGACTCTGGATGAACAGATTGAAGCTGTCCAGAATCAAATTTTTGATCTTCAGTTTGCTGATGAAGAAGAATGAAGGAAAAACAACCGATTGGTCATCGAAACAATCGATTGTTTTTGGCTGTTCTTTGCTGGTTTTAATATTTCTTTCCTTCTGCTGTTGTTGTTCTATTCTGATGTAATGGAAACAATATCTTGTTTTATCTCTTATCTTTGTCTATTTGTGAAGACAAATAGGGGGAGATATATGCTGTGTTTCAAGTTGTTTTAAGTTTCTGTTTTTCAAGTTGTTAAAAACTGTTTGGGTCATATGTATTTTGTCTCTGATATTAATTGTTTTTAGCTTTAAACTGTTTATCTGTATGCTAACATAATATCAGAAGTTCAGTGTATTGTTCAACATTCTATTGCAGGAACTGCTTCAGATTTAATCAGTACAACACAAACACCAGGGATTTGTCTTCATCAAATAGGGGGAGATTGTTGAACCAAGTGGTGTTCAATGTTTTGAAGAATCCAAATCCTTTGAAGGATGTTGAAGCCTTTGCTTTGCTTGATGCTACTATGCTGGTTTATAGCTTTGTTCTGGGGTAGTTTAATGTTGTAATCCACCTTTAGATTAAATCTTAAAGCAATTAGCATCTCAATCTTTAACAAAGCAAAATGTTTTTTAAGCTAAGTTGAAACAATCGAGTGTTCTGTCGAAACAACCGATTGTTTACACTTAGGTGTTTTGAGAAAGTTTGAAAACTGTTTTTGAATGGTGAAAACTGTTAAGTAACCAAACAACCGATTGATTCGAGAAAACAATCGATTGTTTGTTTTGGAACCATAACAGAAAAACTTTTTTCTTTGACTGAGCTTTCAATGCTTTAAAACTGAATACGCTCCAGTCATTAAATGCTTTGACCAATCTTTTTAAAGCAATTAAGAGTTTATTAAGATTTGATAACAAACTATATCTTGGTATAAATTTAGAAAAACTGTTTTTAAGAAAGAGAGAATCTTTTTGAAAAAGTTTTTCTAAGAGAGTTTTTAAAAGTGCTGAGATTGCTTAAGAGTTTTGTGATTGATCAAGGGGCTTGAATAGGATTCTACTTGTATTGATTTCAGATATTCATCTGTAACAAGTGTAATCTTTGTAAACTGCTGAAACAATTCGTCTGTGTGTTTTTACTGAGATTGGCTGTTGTTCTTGAGATGTTCAAGATCAGCAATCTTAGTGTTGGCCAAGGAGAGTGTGTTTCTTGAGGTTTTCAAGGTCATTCTCTTGGTTATTGTGTAAGTGATCAAGGTGTGATTGCTTAGTGGATTTCCTCAGGGTTTCTAAGAAGACTGGATGTAGCTTTGGATTGGAGTGAACCAATATAAACAACTGTGTACAATCTTTCTATCCCTATCTCTTTAAATTCAGTTTGTTTATTGTTTGCTGGTATAAACAATCGATTGTTTCGAAGAAACAACCGATTGTTTTTTATTGTGTTACAGTTTTGCTTGCAGTTTTGGCTAACTAAATTGCTGAATCATTTGGTTTCTGACATAAATTCATTCTAGCTCTGAAAAGTTTGCGAAAACCCCTTTAAACAATTCACCCCCCCTCTAGTTTAAAGCCATCTTTTCTAACAATTGGCATCAAGAGCTTGGTTCTTGAAAGTCATTCAAGTTGATCCAAAAATCTTTTTAAATGGCTGATAGACTACCATTTGGGGAAGGTGCCTCAATAAACAAACCACCCTTGTTTTGTGGTTTGAGTTACCAGTTTTGGAAAGTTAGAATGAAAATATTTATGGAATCTCTTGACAAAGGAATTTGGGATGCAATTGAAAATAGTCCTTTTATCCCAAAGTTTGAAAAAGATGGTTCTGTCATTGAGAAGCCATAGTCTCAATGGACTGATGCAGAAAGCAAAAAGGGCAAATTCGATTGCATTGCCAAAAATATTATAACCTCTACTTTAAATTCTGATGAGTTTTTTAGGGTCTCACAATGCAAATCATCAAAAGAAATGTGGGATACTTTGGAAGCCACTCATGAAGGAACAAATGAGGTTAAAAGAGCTAGAAAACATGCTCTCATCCAAGAGTATGAGATGTTTAGAATGCTTAAAGGTGAAACAATAGTTGAGGTGCAGAAAAGGTTTACGCACATCATCAATCACCTTACGAGCCTAGACAAGACATTTGACAAAGAAGAGCTAAACATCAAGATCTTGAAATGTCTTGATAGAGCATGGCAACCAAAGGTAACTCCTATTTCCGAATCTAAAGATCTAACATCTTTAAGTGTTGCTTCTTTGTTTGGAAAGCTTAGGGAACATGAGCTAGAGATGAATAGACTCAATGTTCAAGAGAGTGAAGATAAGCACACAAGAAGCATAGCCTTGAAAGCATCCAAACATAAGGGAAAGCAAGATTCAAGTGATGATAGTGATGAGGAAAATCTTAGTTTGCTGTCAAGAAAATTCAGCAAATTCCTAAAGAAAAACTGCAACAAAGACAACAACAAGGATAGGTATGGAAAGTTCGGCCGATGTGATGTTCTGGTCGACCTTTAACAAATTACAGTTGTCCCCTGACCAGTTGCGGCCCTACGTCGGCTATGTGTATGGGTTCGCAGGAGACCAAGTAGAGGTGCGGGGGTACATAGAGTTAAGGACCACTTTCACTGATGGAGTGGCCTCCCACATAGAGAGCATCAAGTATCTGGTGGTGAACGCTCCATCTGCCCATAACATGCTGTTGGGTAGACCAGCCCTGAATAGGTTGGGGGCGGTGGCGTCCACGAGGCATATGAAGATGAAGTTGCCTTCGATGGAGGGGATGGTGATAACCATCAAATCAGATCAAAAGGAGGCTAAGAAGTGTTATGAGAACAACCTCAAGACGAGAAGGGGAGTATGCATGGTGACCACCCAACCTCCAGGTGGGAGGTGTGATGACACTGACATGCCCCGAGGAGACATCAGGGTCACACGAGCAGAGGTCTCCCGAGCGAGGCGACCTGAACCGGTAGAGGAGGTGGTAGAGAAGGAGATCGGGGGCAAGATTTTCAAACTTGGCAAATCCCTTCCTCAGGAGACTCAGGACCAAGTAGCAGGAGTTATAGAGCGACACATGGACGCTTTCGCTTGGTCCGCTTCAGACATGCTAGGTATTGACCCAGACTTCCTATGTCATCGCCTTGCGTTGGATCACCAGGCCAGGCCTGTGAGACAACGGAGGCGTAAGTTTAACAACGAAAGGAGGCAGGTGGTCAGACAAGAGACGCAGAAGCTGCTCGACGCAGGCCACATACGGGAAATCCAGTATCCTGAGTGGTTGGCCAATGTCGTATTGGTCAAAAAGGCCAATGGAAAATGGAGGATGTGCGTTGATTTCACTGACCTCAACATGGCATGCTCGAAAGACTCTTACCCCTTACCTAACATTGACGCGTTGGTAGATAGCGCCTCGGGGTGCAAGTTGCTCAGTTTCTTGGATGCCTTCTCTGGGTACAATCAGATAAAGATGCACCTGAGAGATGAAAGCAAGACAACGTTCATGACTGAGCTGTCCTGCTACTGCTACACCGTCACGCCATTTGGCTTGAAGAACGCAGGCGCCACATATCAGAGACTGATGGACAAAGTCCTTGCCCCTATGCTGGGGCGCAACGTACAAGCCTATGTAGATGACATGATGGTGACCTCCCAGGTGCGAGATCAACATGTTACTGATTTGGAGGAGCTATTTAATACAATAGCTAAGTACAGGTTGAAGTTGAATCTAGAGAAATGCGTCTTTAGGGTAGAGGCAGGCAAGTTCCTTGGCTTCCTACTTACGGAGCGAGGGATTGAGGCCAACCCAAACAAGTGCGCAGCGATCATAGCCATGAGGAGCCCGACATCGGTCAAGGAAGTGCAGCAATTGACGGGTCGAATGGCTACCCTCTCCAGGTTTGTGTCAGCGGAAGGAGATAAGGGCCACCCCTATTTCCAATGTTTGAGGAGAAACAACAGATTTTCGTGGACCTCGGAGTGTGAACAGGCGTTCCTTAAACTCAAGGAGTACCTAGCTAGCCCGCCAGTATTGTGTAAGCCCCAACTCGGCACCCCGCTACGATTGTACTTCGCAGTCATAGAGAAGGCGGTGAGTTCTGTCTTGGTCCAGGAACAGGAGCAAAGCCAAAAGCCCATCTACTTTGTTAGCAAAGTGTTACAGGGGCCAGAGGGAAGATACCAGGCCAAAGAAAAGGCGGCCTTGGCAGTTGTGTTCTCAGCCCAAAGACTTCGTCACTACTTTTAGAGTTTCACAGTGGTGGTGATGACAGATCTGCCAATACGTAAGGTCTTAGAGAAACCAGACGTGGCGGGAAGAATGGTGCGATGGGCAGTCGAGTTTTCTAAATTTGACATACAGTATGAGCCTAGAGGTCCGATCAAGGGACAGGTCTATGCTGATTTTGTGGCCAAGATGTCCTCGACTGAGTCCCAGCAGGAAGAACCTAGCTTCAGGTGGGTGTTATCAGTAGATGGGTCCTCAAATCAGCAAGGTAGTGTAGCGGGGGTGATCCTTGAAGGGCCCAAGGGATTATTGATAGAGCAGGCCCTGCGATTCGCCTTCAAAGCCAACAATAACCAAGCAAAATATGAAGCCTTGATTGCTGGAATGCTGTTGGCTAAGGAGATGGGAGCGTAGAGTCTTATGGCGAAGAGTGACTCACTGTTGGTCATAGGTCAAGTCGCGGGAGAGTACCAGGCCAAAGATCCCCAGATGGCCTCCTACTTGGAGTATGTTCAGCAATTTAAGAGTTCTTTCGAAACCTTCGAGCTAGTGCATGTGCCCAGGGAGCAGAATGCCAGAGCTGACTTGTTGGCCAAACTCGCCAGCTCAGGCAAGGGGGGCAGGCAGAGGATTGTCATCCAGGAGACCTTGAGGGCGCCTCGTACTTATATAGCTAACAATTTGGTGGGAGTCCATCAGATCAGCCAATCAAACAGCGAGAAGAGGAGTCATCGGTTGTTGACCTAAGAAACTCTGAAGAAGCCACAGGTCAGCGCCTGCATGCCAATAGAGGAGGGGCCATCGCAAGTCTGCCTGTTACAGAGTGGAGAGACATGGATGACGCCCTATAAGCACTACATAGCCGATGGGATGCTCCCAATGGAGCCAATGGAAGCAAGGAAGATAAAGAAGAACTCGGCCAAGTACACACTCATTGATGGTGAGCTGTACAGGCATGGGTTTACCCACCCCATTCTGGTGTGTGTACATGGTGAGCAGTGTGCGAGAATAATGGCAGAGCTCCATGAAGGCATATGTGGGAGTCACATCGGAGGTTGTGCTTTGGCATCTAAGGCCATTCGAGCAGGGTACTACTGGCCGACTATGAGGGAGGATTGCACTAAGTACGCGCAGCAGTACAAGTAGTGCCAATTGCACGCTGATTGGTATAAGGCGCCACTAGAAGAGCTTAGGTCGATATACAGCCCTTGGCCATTCCATACCTGGGGAATTGACATCCTGGGGCCTTTTCCTTTGGCGGTGCGGCAGATGAAGTACCTCGTGGTCGCCATTGAATATTTCACGAAGTGGATCGAGGCTGAGCCAGTAGCACAGATCACAGCCCAGAAGATCCAGCACTTTGTGTGGAAGAATATAGTGTGCCGCTTTAGAGTACCCAGGCGTTTGGTGTCTGATAATGGCACCCAATTCGCAAGTCAACAGTTGGGAAAGCTATGCACAGAATTGGGGATCAAGCAGGTGTTTGCATCGGTCGAGCACCCACAAACCAATGGGCAGGTCGAGTCGGCCAATCGAGTTCTACTCAGGGGACTGAAGAGAAGGCTGGAGAAGGCAAAGGGAAGGTGGGCTGAGGAGGTTCCCAGAATTGTATGGGCTTACCATACTACTCCCCAGTCCACCACCAAGGAGACCCCCTTCAGCTTGGTGTATGGTTCAGATGCCATGATCCCTGTGGAGATCCAGGAGAGCTCACCACGTTTCCATAACTTTGTGGTGGAGGAGTCCAATGAAGAAAGGAAGGTGAATCTTGATCTCTTGGGTGAAGTAAGGGAAGAGGCAGGAATCAAGGCCGAGGCGTTGAAGAGGAGAGTCGAGCTCAAGAACAGTTCCAAATTGAGAGCTTGGCAGTTCCAGGTGGCCGACCTAGTTATGCGGAAGGCATCTCCATACCAGATAGAGAACAAGCTATCCCCTAAGTGGACTGGTCCCTTTAGAGTGACAGAGGCCTTGGGGAATGGAGCATATAGGCTGGAGACTTTAGAAGG
Organism: Phaseolus lunatus; assembly: GCA_013389735.1. Lineage (NCBI taxonomy): Eukaryota > Viridiplantae > Streptophyta > Magnoliopsida > Fabales > Fabaceae > Phaseolus > Phaseolus lunatus. The sequence continues at coordinate 27,717,929 of CM023866.1, read as the reverse complement.
TGGTCCGATTCCTCGTACATGGAATGCGACTCACCTGAAGTTCTATTTTAGTTAAAGCCATGTAATATTGTACACAGTTTAGGGGACACTCTTTTTTCCTTTTAAGGGTTTTTAATGAGGTCACCCAATAAAATTTTCAGTTAAAATGTATATCTGAATGTGTTTGTACAATGCAGTTCGAACCTGTCACTTGGGGTTAGAAGTCTCGTAAGTGGGAAGGTAGCTTCGTAGAGAACACCTCCCCTTCGAGTGAGAACTCCCAATGTGAACAGAAGGGTTCACCAGTTAAATCCTCCCTCGCCTATGAGCGATGTGGGGTTAGTTCGAACTTGTCATTTGGGGTTAGAAGTCTCGTAAGTGGGAAGGTAGCTTCATAGAGAACACCTCCCCTTCGAGTGAGAACTCCCAATGTGAACAGAAGGGTTCACCAGTTAAATCCTCCCTCGCCTATGAGCGATGTGGGGCCAGTTCGAACCTCTCACTTGGGGTTAGAAGTCTCGGAAGTGGGAAGGTAGCTTCGTAGAGAACACCTCCCCTTCGAGTGAGAACTCCCAATGTGAACAGAAGGGTTCACCAGTTAAATCCTCCCTCGCCTATGAGCGATGTGGGGTCAGTTCGAACCTGTCATTTGGGGTTAGAGGTCTCGTAAGTGGGAAGGTAGGTTCGTAGGGAACACCTCCTCTTCCAGTGAGAACTCCCAACTTGAAAGAAAGGTTTGCCAGTGAAGTCACCAGTGAAATCCTCTTTTGCCTACGAGTGATCAGAGGTCATTCATAGAGAACGCCTTCCCCACCAAGTGGGAACACCAAGGACGACCCGTACCAGTGAAATCCTCTTTTGCCCACGAGCGATCAGAGGTCAGATCGAGCCTTTCGGATGGGTTAGAAGTCCCGACAGTGGAGAGTAAGTTTGCATAGAACACCTCTTTGTCGAGGAAGAAATCCCAATTCGAGCAGAGGGTTCACCAGTGAGGCCCACCTTCACCTAAGGGCCATGAGTGGCCATATGAAGTTCATTATCTTGTCAGGTGCACACAGATAGAAGCTGAAGTCCTCGCAAGGCTAAGAGGTGTGGGGAAGGACGAGGTGGTGGAGTACTTTCCAGCAGAGAAGTCATCATAAAGTTTTACTCATAGCGGTTCGACAGAGTTAAACGTGCTGCCTATGGGTCATTTTGAGTCGAGCGTGATGCTTATGGTTTTATTCTATGCTGAGTGGTGAGTTCAACCAGGTATGCCAAACAGTCAAACAATAGCAGAGATGCAAATGCAAGTCAATTAAAGTACAAAGGAGAACAAGTATGGTAGACAAAATGATTATATTTTATTGAGAAAATGCTTACAAAAAATAATTACAAGAGGTTCAGCTATAAGATACAGCTGCTCAAGTAGACCTATCTGGGCACTATTTGCCTGTCGACTACCTGCGAAGTTACGGAGAATGGTGAGAGGTCCATCTCAGGATGCACGCAAGCAAACTGAGCAAGGGCATCGCTAAACCCTTCCCCATAGGCGTCGGCGGCATCTTTAGTGAGCTCGGCCTCTATCTTCTTAAGCAGCTTCGTTTGTGATGAAGACCAAGTAGAGGAGGCGCCTGAGGCCCAAGCCCATGAAGCCCAAGCCCAAGTTGGGGCCCAAGCCCAACCAATTAGCTCAACATCCTTCATGCCTCAAAGGATGACTAGGAGCAAGGCTAAAGCTTTGGGAGAAGAGCATCAATGGATGTCTCTTTTTGTAATTACTTGTGTATAGTTTTTAGTAGAACTTTAAAGGGAGGTGTAGGAATTAAAATAAGGGGTGTTAATGTACAAAAACAAGTCACACCTTCCATGTGACATAAAGAGTAGGTGTAGGTGTAGTTTTAGGAGGTGCCAAAGTAGAAATCAAGTCACACCTCCCTTGTGACATGTGTTTTGGCTCCAAATTCAAATGCTTCTCATTTGAATTTTCCCACTTTAATTTCAGCCCTCTCACACTATAAATAGAGGTGCTATGCTCATGTAAAAGGATATTGAAATTAGAAGAAAAGTTACTATACTCAAATTGTGAGTGAATTTTGTGAGACTTGTTCTCCTCTTCCTTGTCTCATCTTGTGAAGCTTTGGGAGCACTCAAGTGGCGGCAAATCTGCACTTATCTTGGATCATCACCTCCAAGTGGCGTGTCCATTCCCAATCCATGGCTACAACCACATAAGTTTCATCTTCTTTCATCTTCCATTGTCATTTCAATCGGTAGTTTTGATTCTATGTCTTGTTCTTGAATTTCAATCGGTTCTTTTGTTTCAATTTGTGTTTCTATTCAGTAATTCTGTTTTCCTTTCCAATTCTGTTCTGTTTTTGTGTTCTTCCTATATCAATTGTTGTGTACAAGGATATAGCACTCATAGTTGAGTTTGGTTCATCATTTTGGAAGGCATTGTCTCCATTGATGATTCCTTAAGCTTCCTTGAATTTGTGTGTTGTTTCAATTCTGTTTTTGTGCTTAATTTCAATTCTGTTTCCAGCTTTGTTTTGCACCATTCAAATCTGGATTCTGCACCTTAATTGTCATCCATTCATATCTCTATTTGTGTTTTAACCTTGGACCTTTGGAAATGAACCTTCACATCTACTTAACACTTGTTAAGTTAATGTCCAGTGGGGATTTTCCTTAGGTGACTCACTCTAAATTGCTAAGAATCTTGATCCTAATTCTAAGAAAGTGTCACAAATATAATGAACCTAAAATCAACTCACATCATGTGGTATCATGAGCTATGGTGATGTTTTGTTCTTGTTGAGTTGAATTGACACTTTCTATTCAAGCAATTTCCATTTTCCAGCACTTTATTTTTGTGCAGAATTTTTTTTTTTAGGTTCCTTGTTGTGTTAGTTATTCTGTTTTTGCTTTAATTTGAGTCTTTCCTTGCTGTTTTAATTGGTGCAAAATTAATTGTGTTTGAGTCATTTTTGCTTTTTGAATCCACACAAGTTTTGTCAAGTCATGTTTCTCCTAAATTGTCATCACTTCTATGTAGTACTTTTCTTGATAATTTTTGGTTGATTGCTTTTAATTTTGAGTGCAGTTTCTAATCTGTTTTGTTGAGCCTTTGGTGCATTTTTAATTTTAGATTTGAGTTCATGCTTGTGTGATAGATCCATACAAGTTCACATACATCAATTCTATTGTGTCTTTGAAGTTTCTTAATATTGTTTTAATTCCAAATTAGGCTTCCTCTGTTTTTGTTGAAACTGTGCTGGCTGTTTTTGTTTACAGAATTTAATTCCGTTTATGAAAAATTCTAAAATTCCGGATCTGAACAGATTGATGTGTTAGAAAAAGGTGAAAAAAAAAAGTGAGGAAAAATTCAAAATAGAAAAAAAATGATAAATCAAATACAATCAGTGTGCAATTCTGGCGCGAAAAAAACGGTGAAGTGGCATCAGATTTGAAAAAATTATCACAATTTATTGGTGCATCATTTTGGTGTGATTCCAGCGCCAAATTTGAGCTAAGATCTTGAAATTTCTGTGGTTTAAATTTCAAATTCAAATTTGAATTATCCAGCTCAGCATAATTTGTTTAAGTCACGCATTTTTGACACCTTAATATTCTGTAGTACTGTCTTGGTTTTGTTAATCCAATTCTAGTCCCATTCTCTAGGTTCTATTTGTGTACTACCTTTTATTGAGTGCCTTATTTTCTTTGCTTGTCATTTTTATTCAATATTCTTTTCCAAAGTTTTGTCATATCTTTACTTCCACTTTGGTTTAGCTTTTCTTGCTTATACCTTTTCTTGCTTGTCTTTCTTGTTTCCTCTAGTTTTGTGGTGAATTGTTCTTTGACTAAGTGTGGTTTGCTTTGGCATCTTTCACTTGAGGCTCATCCAATCCACAAGAGAGGCTTGGTAAAGGAAGGATATATTTTCTTGGAGTGGTTTGAGAGATTTTACATCATTGCCGCAAGCTATATTTGTTTTTCACCTTGTTTTTCTAACTTTGTTTTCTATAATAGTTTCTTCTTTGTGTTTTTGTGTTTCATTTTATCATGGCTAATCTTTCTAGTGGAGAATCATCTAAGCCTCACTCACCTCAAAAAGCATACCTAATTGGTGAATTAAAGGATGCTAAACTAACAATTGCACAAAAAGATGAGGCATTAAGACAAATGGAGGCAAGGCTCCAAAGATTGGAGTTGGACCGTGAAGAGATGCATCACCACCGTGAGAGAAGACAACACCATCATCATAGGCATACTTCAAGGTCTTCACAAAATTCTTATGGATATCATGAAGAAAATGCTTGGAGGATGCATCACCATCATGAAGATAGGCGCCAAAATGTGGCTAAGCCTTTTATGCCTTATGTAAAATTACCTAGTTTTAGTGGGGAAGGAGATCCTAATGTGTATTTAGGATGGGAGGCTAAGGTAGAGCAAATATTTTTTGTACATGAGGTCCAAGAAGACCAAAAGGTTAAGCTAGCCTCCCTAGAATTTATGGACTATGCCATGCAATGGTGGCACAAAACTCTCATGGACATTGGGCTAAACAAGAGGCCGCCCGTGGTATCTTGGGATGATTTAAAAGCTTGCATGCGCGCTAGATTTGTGCCTCCACACTTTAGGAAAGACCTATTGTTGAAGCTCCAACGGCTTCACCAAGGCACGCTAAGTGTGGATGCTTATTATAAAGAACTTGAAACGCTTTTAACTAGAGCCAATATGAATGAGAATGATGAAGCTAAAATGGCTAGATTTGTTAGTGGTCTTAGAAGGGATATCCAAGATGTTGTAGAACTTAATGAGTATTCTTCTTTAGAAAATTTGGTTCACCTTGCCATCAAGGTAGAAACTCAACTTGCAAGGAAAAATTCTTTTAAAAATACTCATAATGATGGCTTTTACAATTCATCTTGGAAAAAAAAGGAAAATCTTTTTCAAAAATTCCTTCAAAAGATTCTACTTTCAAACCTAGAGATTCTAAGCCTTCAACTTCTACTCCTAAATCACCAACTAAATCTTCAAGTAAAAAGTGTTTCAAATGTTTAGGCTATGGTCATATAGCGGCTAATTGTCCTTCCAAAAGGACTATGATGATGCGTGATGGGGTGGTTGTGAGTGAGCATAGTTCGGATTCCTCTAGACCTTCCACACCTCCTAGGTCCCCAAGTGAGCATGAGAGTGAAAGTCCACTTGAAGGCGACTTATTAGTAGTGAGACGAATGCTTGGCCAAGTTTTAAAACCTTTTGAAGAGAGCCAAAGAGAAAATATTTTCCATACAAGATGTCTCATTAATGATAAGTTGTGTTCTTTGATTGTGGATGGGGGGAGTTGCACAAATGTGGCTAGTACAAGAGTGGTAGATAAGCTTGGATTGTCTACTATCTCTCATACAAAGCCCTATAAACTACAATGGTTAAGTGAGGTTGGAGAAATCATAGTTAACAAACAAGTCCTCATTGCTTTTTCCATTGGTAAATACAAAGATGAGGTCTTGTGTGATGTTGTCCCAATGGAAGCAACACATGTTCTTTTAGGTAGGCCATGGCAATATGATAGAAAAGTTTTTCATGATGGCTTTACCAACAAAATTTCTTTTACCTTCCATGGGCACAAGGTCATACTTACGTCTCTTTCTCCAAAGGAAGTCCATGAGGACCAAATTAAAATGAAGCAAAAGAGAGAGCATGAAAATGATAAAAAAAGTTCCAAGAGAAGCCTTCTCATGACTACTCAAGAAGTTAAAAAGGTAATAGTTGCTCAAAAACCTATTTTTTTAGCTATTCCTAGTATTATTGATCGTGAGTCGGCTAAGGATAGTCCCACATGTTTGGACAATTTGGTGAAGGAATTTGAAGACGTGTTTCAAGATCCTCCTAATGGCTTACCACCTTTAAGAGGGATTGAACACCAAATAGACTTCATTCCCGGGGCTTCTTTACCAAATCGCCCAGCATATAGGACCAATCCCACAGAGACCAAAGAAATTCAACAACAAGTTGAGGGATTAATTGAGGGATGGGTACAAGATAGCATGAGCCCATGTGCTATGCCTGTCATCCTTGTTCCTAAAAAGGATGGGTCATGGAGAATGTGTACGGATTGTCGCGCTATAAATAACATTACAATCAAATATAGGCATCCCATTCCTAGGTTAGATGACTTGTTGGATGAATTACATGGGTCTAAAATATTTTCCAAGATTGATCTTAAGAGTGGTTATAACCAAATCCGGATTAAACCAGGGGATGAATGGAAAACCGCTTTTAAGACCAAATTTGGTTTATATGAGTGGTTGGTCATGCCTTTTGGCTTGACTAATGCTCCTAGTACCTTCATGCGACTCATGCATCATGTCTTAAGACCATTCATTGGCAAGTTTGTTGTGGTTTATTTTGATGATATTCTTATATATAGTTTGTCTTTGAAAGATCATGAGAAGCATGTTAGGGAAGTTTTAGAAACCCTTAGGAAGGAACATTTGTATGCTAATCTTGCTAAATGTATGTTTGCACTTGATCATATAGAATTCCTAGGGTTTGTTGTAAGTTATAAAAGTACGAAGTTTTCATGGACTTGCTAGCTTTTATAGGCGGTTTGTGAAAGACTTTAGTACTATTGCTGCACCTCTCAATGCTATAGTAAAGAAGGATGTGGTCTTTAAGTGGGGACAAGAGCAAGAAAAAGCTTTTGTGACTTTAAAAGAAAAATTGACTAAGGCCCCCATCTTAGCCCTTCCTAACTTTGCTAAAACATTTGAGATTGAGTGTGATGCTTCTAATATAGGCATTGGGGCTGTCCTCCTTCAAGAGGGCCACCCCATAGCTTATTTTAGTGAGAAACTCAAAGGGAGTCATATCAATTACTCCACTTATGATAAAGAACTTTATGCTCTTGTTCGAGCTTTGCAAAATTGGCAACATTATCTTTTTCCTAAGGAATTTGTGATCCATAGTGATCATGAGTCCCTAAAATATTTGAAAGGCCAAAGCAAGCTTAATAAGAGACATGCCAAGTGGGTGGAGTTTATTGAACAGTTTCCTTATGTGATCAAACATAAACAAGGTAAAATTAATGTGGTTGCTGATGCTCTTTCAAGAAGACATACCTTGTTAAATGTTTTGGATGTTCAATATTTAGGTTTTGATCACATAAAGGAACTATATCATGATGACTTAGATTTCTCACTCATCTATCAAGAGTGTTCCAAAGGAGGACACAAAGACTTTTTCTTACATAATGGTTTTCTTTTCAAAGGAAAAAGACTTTGTGTTCCCCATGGTTCTATACGACAATCTCTTGTTAGAGAGGCTCATGAGGGTGGGCTTATGGGACATTTTGGGGTTGCTAAGACTTTAGAAACATTGCATGAACATTTCTTTTGGCCTCACATGCGAAAATCCGTACATAACTTCTGTGATAAATGTATAGCATGTAGGAAGGCTAAATCTAAAGTCCATCCCCATGGTTTATATACCCCTCTTCCTATCCCATCAATGCCTTGGGTAGATATTTCAATGGATTTTATCTTAGGTCTTCCCAAGACATCGACAGGAAAGGATTCTATCTTTGTGGTAGTGGACCGCTTTTCTAAGATGGCTCATTTTATTCCTTGCCACAAAGTAGATGACGCTTGTTATATTGCAAATCTCTTCTTTAAGGAAGTTGTTCGTTTGCATGGGCTTCCTAGAAGTATTGTATCCGACAGGGATTCAAAGTTTTTAAGCCACTTTTGGAGGACCTTATGGGGCAAACTTGGCACAAAACTTTTGTTTTCTACTACTTGCCACCCCCAAACTGATGGTCAAACAGAGGTGGTCAATAGAACTTTGTGTCAAATGTTAAGATGCTTTATTTCCGGGAACCCAAGGGTTTGGGAGAATTTACTACCTCATATTGAGTTTTCTTATAATAGAGTAGTAAATTCTACAACTGCCCATTCTCCTTTTGAGGTTGTTTATGGGTTCAATCCTTTAACACCTCTAGATCTTCTTCCAATACCTATACTTGATGAGATTTTATGCAAGGATGGTTTTGAAAAAGCTTCTTTTATTAAAGACTTGCATAATCACATCAAGTTACAAATTGAGAAGAAAGTTGGCAAATATGCTGAAAATGCCAACAAAAGGCGTAAGGCATTAATCTTTGAACCTGGCGATTGGGTTTGGCTACACTTGAGGAAGGATAGATTCCCTACTCAAAGGAAGTCCAAACTTATGCCTCGAGGAGATGGTCCGTTTCAGGTCATCAAGAGGATTAACGATAATGCCTATGAGTTAGATATGCCTGATACATTTCTTGGAAGTAATTCTTTTAATATTAGTGATCTAACTCCCTTTTCTGCAGGTCTTCCAAATTCGTGGACGAATTCTCTCCAACCCGGGGAGCATGATGAAGACCAAGTAGAGGAGGCGCCTGAGGCCCAAGCCCATGAAGCCCAAGCCCAAGTTGGGGCCCAAGCCCAACCAATTAGCTCAACATCCTTCATGCCTCAAAGGATGACTAGGAGCAAGGCTAAAGCTTTGGGAGAAGAGCATCAATGGATGTCTCTTTTTGTAATTACTTGTGTATAGTTTTTAGTAGAACTTTAAAGGGAGGTGTAGGAATTAAAATAAGGGGTGTTAATGTACAAAAACAAGTCACACCTTCCATGTGACATAAAGAGTAGGTGTAGGTGTAGTTTTAGGAGGTGCCAAAGTAGAAATCAAGTCACACCTCCCTTGTGACATGTGTTTTGGCTCCAAATTCAAATGCTTCTCATTTGAATTTTCCCACTTTAATTTCAGCCCTCTCACACTATAAATAGAGGTGCTATGCTCATGTAAAAGGATATTGAAATTAGAAGAAAAGTTACTATACTCAAATTGTGAGTGAATTTTGTGAGACTTGTTCTCCTCTTCCTTGTCTCATCTTGTGAAGCTTTGGGAGCACTCAAGTGGCGGCAAATCTGCACTTATCTTGGATCATCACCTCCAAGTGGCGTGTCCATTCCCAATCCATGGCTACAACCACATAAGTTTCATCTTCTTTCATCTTCCATTGTCATTTCAATCGGTAGTTTTGATTCTATGTCTTGTTCTTGAATTTCAATCGGTTCTTTTGTTTCAATTTGTGTTTCTATTCAGTAATTCTGTTTTCCTTTCCAATTCTGTTCTGTTTTTGTGTTCTTCCTATATCAATTGTTGTGTACAAGGATATAGCACTCATAGTTGAGTTTGGTTCATCATTTTGGAAGGCATTGTCTCCATTGATGATTCCTTAAGCTTCCTTGAATTTGTGTGTTGTTTCAATTCTGTTTTTGTGCTTAATTTCAATTCTGTTTCCAGCTTTGTTTTGCACCATTCAAATCTGGATTCTGCACCTTAATTGTCATCCATTCATATCTCTATTTGTGTTTTAACCTTGGACCTTTGGAAATGAACCTTCACATCTACTTAACACTTGTTAAGTTAATGTCCAGTGGGGATTTTCCTTAGGTGACTCACTCTAAATTGCTAAGAATCTTGATCCTAATTCTAAGAAAGTGTCACAAATATAATGAACCTAAAATCAACTCACATCAGTTTGTTGGGCAAGTTCCTCCTTAACCTTGCCCAGCTAAACCTCTCGGTTTGAGCCCCCTCCAACTGATCTTCCAGTTCAATGATCTTGTTACGGAGGGGGAGTATCTTTGCCTCAAGCTGGAGGGCCTCCTGCCCCTTGGAGAAGAGGATCTTCTTGGTCTCCTTCTCAGACTGGCGGAGGCTGCCCAACTCCTAATTCGGGGCAGTCTCACGCTTGGCTGCTTGGTGGAGCTAGAGATCTTTCTGCTCCAACTCTTTCTCCAGTTTGGCAGCTTTCTCTAGCAGCTCTGCCTCTGCGTTGCCTTTGACCAAGAGGAAATTGGAGGCAGCAAGGAACTCCCGGAGGCCATGGCTGAGGAGGTCCCCCAAAGAGTTCCTGCCCATAGCCTCCATTGCAGCTTGGCCAGGCATCTAAGCAAGCGCCCGTTGGAGGAGAGGAGGCAGTTCAAGAGCAGAAGGCGCTTGGCCACACGAAGGGGCACTCTCCCCTCCACCCTCGAGCGCCAAGAGTGGCTCGGGGGGAGATGAGGCACTGGGAGGGTGCTCCTTGAAGGAAGGAGGTTGCCCCTCTGTTGCAGAAAAGACCTATGTAGCAACCTCCACTCTTTTTCTCTTGAAGACGAGACCGGAGCAGGTGTCCTCGTCTTCAAAAATTTCTACTAGGGCTGCCTTTTTTGGCTTGTCAGCAGTTGGTTCAGGGGCAGTCGCAATGGGCGAGGTAGGGCCAGCAGGGCCTGAGCCACCTGTAGTGCGGCGACTTATCACATCTGCCAGCCTCTTTTTCTTCTCAGCGTCTAGCACCATGCCTGCAATGGACAACAAGAAGGGGTGAGAAGAGTCAAGTATGAAACACAAAGTCAGGTATATGCGAGACAAAGACAATGTACCAAGGTAAACGCTGAGGGTCTCGGCATCATATTCGTGCCTAATCAGCTGGGTGGTGTCGAACACCACGCCTCAGCTGGAAAGAGTTTGGCACACTTCACGATCAAAGGGCGTCAGCTCCTCGAGTCCGCGAGGCTTCTTAAACTTCAACTTCTCCATCCAATATAGTGGGAACCCATCGAGCATGGTGGAGTCGTACGAGCTGCAGCAGACTCGGAAGAACTTCCCCTTGAAGCCCTTATATGATTGAGAGAAGAGGGTGAGCAGAACCCTCCCAGCCACTCCGTTAAGACTTACCCAAAGCCTTTTCCAAGGGCTCTTCGCCTCAAAGAAGTATAGAAATACATCTACCGAGGGAGTGAACCTTAGGTTGTTGCAACGTATGGAGAACGCCTTGATAAGGCCCAGCTGTTGGGGTGCAGCTGGGCGGGCGCTACATTCAACTCTGTGAGTAAGGCCCTCTCGAACCCGGTGAAGGGAAGACAGACCTTGACTCGTTTGAAGACGGTGGCATAGAAGAAGAAGAAAGGTTCCCCGCCATTGCATCACTCGTCGGTGCAGACAGGCTCACCTTCGGTGCAAGGACGCACTGAGATGTACGCGTCGCTCTCCCTGCCGAAGACGCGCCCTTTAATCTCATTTTCATCATCCTTGTGCTTCCTCCAATCTTCAGTGTAGGTGAGTTTGGACGTCTCAGCGAGGAGATCCTCAAAAGCCCAGGGGTAGAGGGCCCTGTAATCAACCGCTACGATTGGAGGAGGGTTGGAGGTGGTTTTGGTTCTGGCCATCTCGAATCTAAAACAAATGAGAGGCAGGAATAAGGAAAAGGGTTTTAGAAGAAAATGATGACGAAACTATGGCGGACAAAGACTCAAAAAAAAAGAACGAATGCAGAAAAGAAGAACAGAAACCCTAAAATGCAGAAATCGTAAACAAACCCAGCGTAGTTAGGAGATGTGAAGAGAAGTAGAATCATAAGGTGAAAGCAGAAAGGGAGAGTAAAGATTATACCTTTGCGTGAGCGAAGTTGAAGGGTCGCGAGCGTAGGGGTTGGAGTAGAACAGAAGCGTGCGAGAGAAGTTAGAAGGTATGAAGGCTAGAATGCAAAGTGATGAAACAGTGAAGTGGCGCGGGATTTTGAAGGGGTTTAACGTAGCCCTAGGGAGCGCAAACGTTAAGAATCCTAGACCGTTGATGCGGCCACGTGTCTACAGATAAAAGGGGGTTGGTGAAACGTCCCCTCAGCGCACTGTTCATGTCCTTACGCGCAGCACCACGTAGGTCGCCGGGCCGATTACTTAGTCTCTTCGCTGAAACAAGTTAACAACTTGAGACTGGGGGGCTTGTGTACCGACCAGTCCTCGGACACCGAGAACAGCTAGTAAGGGGTGAGTCACGTTAGCTGGATCCCACAGTGTGGGTGAAAGCCACGTAGGATGGACCCCACAAGTGGTAAGGTCTAGTAGGGTGATTAGTCATCAGTCTGTCCCCACAGAAAAGGGTGGTTAGTCATCAGTGTGATGATCACCAGAATGGACTGATATGTCATCGACACTCAGCGGGGTGATGAGTCCTCGACCACAGAGTGTGACGAGGTGACATCGGTCTTGGGTGTTTGAACAATAAAGTTATAACTGTAGTGGCCAGACCTCGGTCGTCGAGAACAGATAGTAAAGGGAGAACCACGTCAGCTGGGTCCTACAGCATGGGCCAAAGCCACGTGGAGTGGACCTCGCAGGTAGCTTGGATTAGCGGGTGATCGGTCATCAGTGTGTCTCCTAAGAGAAAGGTGATCAGTCACCGGTGTGTTGCCTCAGGGAAGGGTGATCGGTCATCAGTGTGTCTCCTAAGAGAGAGGTGATCAGTCATCGGTGTGTTGCCTCAGAGAAGGGTGATCGGTGTGTACTGACCAAGTAGTCAGGTGTGATGACGTAATCGTGAGGTAATCCTGTGGGCGTGCTTGAGGAGGACACGTGGATCAAGAAGAGTAAGAGAAAGGAAAGTGTAGCTTAGAAGTCGATGAGATTGTCGTTTGTTGAAGAAGGCGGCGGTCTCTGATTTCTCTCGTATGCACCAGACAGATAAAGCATGATGTAAATCGGTTAAAATGCAGCAATCATTAGTAGAAGAGATAAAAAGGTTACCTTTTGGATGATCAGAAAAGCGTCACAAAGGTTGGAGGTTGAAGAAGTCGAAGGGTCTCACAGAGAAATGCAAGGGTCTCACAGAGAAATGCTTTGAATGTCTGAAGGCGAAGAAGAAGGAATAAAACAGTGTTAGTGCCAGAGTGTGCGCTCCTGTAGACCGCCAGAAGACGATTTTTTAGTCTTTTCACTGGACTAGTCACAGCTCGAGACTGGGGGGCTTGTGATCCGGTCGGTCATCGGTAGTCGATGACGTCAGCAGCAGTTGACCACGTGGACCATTCACAGGGTGACACGTGGTAGAAGATAGCAGGTGAGTCAGGGAGGAGATCACTCAGAATGGTGATCGGTGGTCAATTGCTAAGGGACCACCACTCGCAGATCAGTGTCTGGCGAGCGCCTGGAGGCAGAGCGCGATGAACGCCTGGAAGCAGAGCGCGATGAGCGCCTAGAAGCAGAGCGCGAGAAGTAAAGAAGCACTGATCAGTCATCGGGGGTTTCATGTTAACCCGCAGTTAAGCTGGGACCCAGGCTCCCAGCGAGAGCGTTACACAAGAAGCACAGATCGGTAATCACCTGGATTGCACATGATCGCCGTGTGTGAAGATTAGAAGATCAGGTGGTCAACAAGACGTCGAAAGGAGCACATCGCCGGGTGTTCACATCGCCAGGTGTTCACATCGCCGGGTATTGACATCGCCGGGTATTCATCGCCGGGTATTCACATCGCTGGGTATTTGAGAAGACTTGGTAAGCACTTGTTATATGGTCTAAATACAGAAGGTAAGTGGCATGTCTGCCACCATGAGTTGTGTGAGCCGTGATACCCAGTGTTAACCAGCTCATCATGTTAAGGTTGCGCCCAGAGTAGCCTGTGCACTAAGCTACTCCCTGTGTGGATAACTTAGTCGCAGGAGCAAAGTGGAAGTAACGTTTCAGTCGCAGGTACTCCAGATGGTGACATGTGTATGACCAGATATTATCCACGTGTCAAGAGGAATAACCGTCAGGAGAGAGAAAGACTCAGGTATATATATATAATTCTTAACGGAATTAATAGGGGGGATTAATTTTTGGTGGTGATTCACTTGTACACGGTTCTGAGTTTTCTTTGAGATTCTTTGTTGATTCAATCACTGACTTGAGCGTCGGAGCGCAACCGGCCGCAGAGGCGCCATACTGTTCTTTCAGGTTTCTTGGAGGATTTTCAGGTGAAGGTCATCGGTGTACTTGGCGTGAAGCTGGTGAGGACGAGGTTCGAGAAGGAGAAGCTCAAACGCTTTGGTCAAGATGCTGGATCAATAACATTTAGTGTGGGTCGAGAGAGGAGACCAGTTACCAGTTAAATACCTAGAGGTAAGGAGAGGCCTAAGTCACGAAGAGCTTATGCGGGTGGTAGGGAAAGCACAGTTAGGTGCAGAGTCACGCTCCTAGCTTGGTCTTAGACGCTCTTGACTTGGCTCTTGCCTTTCATGGAAGGTTGTGCTTGGCCCTCTTCCATCACTAAGGGGTCGAGTACTCATCAGAGCTAGGGTTTCCCAGTGAAGGCTACATGCATGGCACGTGAATAATGAAGGTACTCCTAGAACAGGTGGCCCCAGAGACTAGGTGCACGAGGAGGCACCCAGGTGGTCATCCTGTTAGAGTTTGCACTCCAGATAAGGAAACCTTATGCGCTAGATTACCCTAAGGCTGGGTGATAGCGGCACAAGGGCATTCCAGTAAACCCCAAATATAGCTAGCAGCGCAAGAAACCCTAAGGAGGGCTAGCAGCGCAGTGAACCCTAGACTATATAAGGGACAGTAAAATACTTCACAAAGGTACGCAATAACAAACCCTAAACATAGTTACTCAAACACTTGGTGTTTCTTGCCCAATCTTGACTTGAGCGTCGAAGTGCAAACGGCCTCTAGGGCGCCCCCTTTCTCTTTTGCAGGTGCAGATTGCTTCGAAAGAACCAAGCACATACCAACGTGAGGAAGGAGGCGTGTGAGTGTCGTGGAGTCAACCGACAGGCGAGTCAACCGGCGAGAACAGTAAGGAACACCTCCTCTTCGAGTGAGAACTCCCAACTGGAACAAAAGGGTTCACCCAGTTAAATCCTCCTTTGCCTATGAGCGATGAGAGGTCAGTTCGAACTTGTCATTTGGGGTTAGAGGTCTCGCAAGTAGGAAGGTAGGTTCGTAAGGAACACCTCCTCTTTGAGTGAGAACTCCCAACTGGAACAGAAGGGTTCACCCAGTTAAATCCTCCTTCGCCTATAAGCGATGAGAGGTCAGTTCAAACCTGTCATTTGGGGTTAGAAGTCTCGTGAATGGAAAGGTAGGTTCGTAAGGAACACCTTCCCCTCGAGTGAGAACTCCCAACTGGAATAGAAAGGTTCACCAGTTAAATCCTCCTCTGCCTTCGGGAGATGTGAGGTCAGTAAGAACTCGTCAGCTTGGTTTGGAATTCTTGGAAGTGGGAAAAGAAGGTTCGTAAAAAATGCCTCTGCTTTCGAGCAAGAACACCAAGGACGAGCGAAGTCCTCCCTTGCCTTGAGCATGGAGAGGTCAGGTAAATACAAGCCAGTGTTAAAATTCTTGAAGGGGCAAAGGGAAGGTTCGTAGAGAACACCGCCTCTTTGAGCAAAAACAACCATGACAAGCAGCAGGGTTTGCCAGGGAGACCCGTACACGCCTAGGGTGATGACAAGTCAGCCAAGGAATAGTCTGTGTGTTAGAAGCCTCGAAGGGGAGGTGAGGGTTCGCAGATGATACCCTCCCACTCGAGTAAGAACACCAGGGTTGATTTAAGTGTTGATTTAGGTGGTTCATCACTTCAATCCTCTTTGGCATGGTGGAGGGAGAAGTCAGTGCAGTGATGTAGCTACTCACCAGGGCTTGCCCACGGTGTGGTCTCTTATCCTAAAGAAGAATTACGCTCATCACCCTTTATCACAATTAAGCGTGCTACATTATGAGGAGTCGAAGTTATAAGCTAAGTACTGTAAAGTGCCCAAGCAATTCTTGAGGTACCAGAAAAGAAGATCGCACAAGAAATGCTAAGGAGAACACGTTTATGCACACGAAGTTAATAAAGTTAAATATATTGATGATATTGGAAGATTGTTACAAGGAATTCAGCCATAAAGTACAGCTGCTCAGAAGACCTATTTAGGCACTATTTTCCTGTCGACTACCTGCATCGATACAGAGAATGGCGAGAGGTCCATCTCAGGATGCACGCAGGAAAACTGAGCAAGGGCATCGCCAAACCCTTCCCCGTAGGCGTCGGCGGCATCTTTAGTGAGTTCAGCCTCGGTCTTCTTAAGCAGCTCTGTTTGTTGGGCATGTTCTTCCTCAACTTTGCCCAACTGAACTTCTCGACTGGTAGCCCTTTCCTCCAGCTTGGTCATCTTAGCTTGGGCCCCCTCCAGCTGCTCTTCCAATTCGATGGCCTTGTTGCGGAGGGGGAGGATTTTGACCTCAAGCTGAAGGGCCTCCTGCCCCTTGGAGAAGAGGAGCTTCTTGGTCTCCTTCTCTGATTGGCAGAGACTGCCCAGCTCCTGCTTCAGGGCAGTCTTGCGCTTGACAGCTTGTTGGAGTTGGAGCTCCAAGTCTTTCTTTTGCTCCAACTCCTTCTCCAGTCTGGCCACCTTCTCTAGCAGCTCCGCCTCGGCATTTCCCTTCGCCAGCAGAAAGTTGGAGGCGGCAAGGAACTCTCCAAGGCCGTGACTGATGAGGTCCCTTAGAGAATCCCTGTCCATGGCCTCCATCGCTTCTTGGCCAGGCATTTGAGCGAGAGTCCACTGGAGGAGAGGAGGGAGTTCAAGAGTAAGAGGTGCTTGGCTAGTTGGAGGGGCACTCTCCCCTCAACCCTCGAGCGCCAGGAGTGGCTCGGGGGGAGATGAGGCATTAGAAGGGTGCTCCCTGAAGGATGGAGGTTGTCCCTCTGTTGCAAAAGAGGTCCCTGCAGCAGCCTCCACCCTCCTCCTCTTGAAAATGAGACCAGAGCATGTGTCTTCGTCTTCAGAGATTACTACTGCGGCTGCCCTCTTTGATTTATCAGAAGTGGGACCTGGGGCAACCACAGCAGGTGAAGAAGGGCCAGCAGGGCCTGAGCCACCAGCTGTGCGGCGACTCAGCAGGTCAACTAGCCTCTTCTTCTTCTCAGCGTCCAATACCATACCTGCAATGAACAACAAGTAAAGAGTGAGAAGTGTCATGCATAAAACAAAAGTGTTGACAGATAGGAGATGAAGGCAATTATACCAATATAGACGCTGAGGGTTTCAGCATCATATTCATGCCTAATCAGCTAGGTGGAGTCGAACACCACACCCTAGCTGGAGAGGAGTTGGCACACATCACGGTCAAAGGGCGTCAGCTCCTCGAGTCCGCGGGGCTTCTTGAACTTCAACTTCCCTACCCAATATAATAGGAACCCGTCAAGCATGGTGGGGTTGTATGAACTGCAGCAGACTCGAAAGAACTTCCCCTTGAAGCCCTTGTATGATTGTGAGAAGAGGGTTAGCAGAACCCTCCCTGCCACTCCATTAAGGCTTACCCAAAGCCTTTTTCCAGGGCTCTTCGCCTCGAAGAAGTGCAAGAAGACATCTACCGAGGGAGGAAACCCCAGGTTGTTGCAGAGGATGGAGAAGGCCCTGATGAAGGCCCAGATGTTAGGGTGCAGCTGGGCAGGTGCCACATTGAGCTCGATAAGTAGGGCCCTCTCAAATCCAGTGAAGGGTAGGCAAACCTTAACCCGTTTGAAGATGGTGGCATACAGGAAGAAGAAGGGCTCCCCGTCGTTGCAGTGATCATCAACGCATATAGGTTCGCCCTCAGTGCAGGGTCGAACTGAAATATACACGTCACTCTCCCTGCCAAAGACGCGCCCCTTGATTTCATTCTCGTCGTCCCTGTGTTTTCTTAGGTCCTCACAGGTTGTAAGCTTAGAGGTTTCGGCAAGGAGATCCTTTGAGGCCCAGGAGTAGAGGGCCTTGTAGTCAACAGCTGGAGGAGGGTTGGAGGTGGTTTTGGTTCTGGCCATCTCGAATCTAAAACAAATGAGAGGCAGGGAGAAGGAGAAAGGGGTTTAGAAGGTGATGTCATGAACAAGTGGTGGACAAAGACTCTCAAAAGAAGAACGAAAACAGAAAGAAGAACAGAAACCCTAAAATGCAGAAATCATAAATAGACCCAACGCAGTTGTGGCATGTAAAGGATAGCGAAATCATAAAACAAAGGCGAGAAGAAGATTAAAAACCATACCTTTGAGTAAGAGAAGATGAGGAGTTGCGAGGATTGGAGTAGGGTAGAAGCGTGCAAGAGAAGATAGAAAGTATGGAGGCTCAGTGATGAAATAGTGCACAGGCGCGCGTTTTTGAAAGGGTTTAACGTAGGCAAGGAAGCGCAAACATTAAAGAACTCTAACCATTGATATGGACACGTGTCCACAGATTAGGAGGGGGTTGGTGAGATGTCTCTTCACCGCGTTGTTCATGTCCTTTTGCTCAATGCCACGTAGGTCGCCCGAGCCGATGACTTAGTCTCTTTGCTAAACAAGTTAACAACTCGAGACTGGGGGGCTTGTGTACCGACCAGTCCTCGGACACCGAGAACAGTTAGTAATGGTGAGCCACGTCAGCTGGGTCCCACAGCAATGGCCAAAGCCCCGTGGGATGGACCCCACAGGTAGTATGAAATAGCGGGATGATTAGTCATCAGCTTTTTGACCACCAGAGTGGGCTGATGTGTCCTCGTCACTCAGTAGGAAGATGAGTCCTTGGCAACGGAGTGGGACGAGGTGACGTCGGTCTTGGGTGTTTTGAACAACAGAGCTAGAACGTATGATGTGGGTCCTGAGGGAAGACCAATTATCAGTAAAATGCCCAGAAGTAAGGAGAGGCCTAAATCACGAAGAGCTTATGGGTGCAGCAGGGAAAGCACAGTGAGGTGCAGAGTCCTGAAGGGTCGAGTACTCATCAGGATTAGGGTTTCCCAGTAAGGCTACATGCAAGGCACGTGAACAGTGAAGGCGCTCCTAGGATAGGTGGCCCCAGAGATTAGGTGCACGAGGGGGTACCCAGGTGGCCACACTAGTGCAAAATGATGAAAGGAATACTCCTTTCCAAGTGCGGCTTCGCGCTAAAATGCATTTGTTAAAAATGCAGTGGCATTTTTGAAATTAGTTTGTTTTACAAATGCGGTTATTAGTTAAAACCGCATTTGTAAATGAAAGTTTTTCATTTACAGATGCGGTCATGTGTATGACCGCATCTGTAAATGAAAAACTTTCATTTACAAATGCGGTTTTAACTAATAACCGCATTTGTAAAATGTTTTTAACCTAAAATTTGAAGCGCGCCACTGCACTTTCACTCTTTCTTCTCTGCTCTTGCTTGTCACTGTTGCTGCGCTGCGCTCTGTGTTCCTTGCTTCTATGCATCTTCAGTGCTATTGCTTCCATTGTGAGTTTCGTATCCCATTTCATTCTCTTCAGTTCGCTCTAGGAATGTTGTTCTTATATATGGTTTTTTCCTTGCAGTGCTTGAAGTTACTGTTGCATTGCTCCGCCGCTGTCGCGCCACTCTTCCGCTTCCACCTCTGGTTTTCTACCACTTGAATCAGCATTTTCGCACACAAGGTTGATTCATTTTTAGATTTTTTGAATTTTACTTTGTTTATTTTGAATTTTTGACTTTATGTATTATAATTTGTATATTATTTAATATAAATTTGTATTATATAATTTTTAATTTTTAAAATTTATATTATTTAGTTGGTAGTTTTTATGTTAGTTTTGTTTTAGATTTTGTGAATTTTTTTTTGCTGTACTTTGAATATTTTTTTTTATGTATTATAATTTGTATATTATTTAATATAAATTTGTATTAATTTATATAATTTGTATTATATAATTTCTATTTTCTAAAATTTAAATTATTTGTTAGTTTATAGTAGAATTTATGTTATGTTAGTTGTTACATTAGAATAGAATATCGTGTTTGTATTTGGTCCTCCGACAATAATACGTGCTAGTATTGAGTCCGGGGCTGTTCGACCCTCGGCAAATGCATGAGATAGAACACTTATTAGAAAATCCTAGGTAACTATATTGCAGAATATATAATGGATCGAAGTTGGATTCATTGTGCTCGTATAAGTGATGAGTACGAAAGAGGAGTAGAAGAATTTATACAATTTGCGCAACGTAACGCGATTAATAGTGGTGGTGACGGAGGAAAGATTAGGTGTCCGTGCGTTAACTGTTTGAATGGAAGGATACTGGATGTGAATATCATGAGGGAACACCTGCTATGTGATGGGTTTCTTCGATCTTATACAACTTGGACATGGCATGGTGAATTATTAAATTTACCACATGTTTCTGTAATTGAAGAATATGTGGGATCCACCACGGATGAAGCAGAACACGATGATGTAGTTGATGATCGATTGGAGAACATGATTCGTGATGTGGGCGCTGAGTCTTTTGCAAAAGCGCATGGATATGGAAGTATGTCAAGCGATGCAGAGACTCCATTGTATCCTGGATCAACTAACTTCACACGGTTGTCGGCGGTGTTAAGATTGATGAATTTGAAGGCACTAAATGGATGGAGTGATAAAAGTTTCACGGAATTGCTCCAGCTGTTGAAGGATATGCTTCCAGAGGGAAATACTTTACCTAATCGTAATTACGAGGCCAAAAAGATTCTTTGTCCAATGGGTATGGAGTATAAAAAGATACATGCATGTCCTAATGATTGTATATTATACCGGAAAGATTTTGAATTGTTGAAAAGTTGTCCGAGGTGTGGGTTATCACGTTATAAATTGAAACAAACAGATGATGATACTATTGAAGAGATGGAAAAGCATGGACCCCTAATGAAGGTTATGTGGTATCTTCCCATCATTCCAAGGATGAAGCGTTTGTTTGCAAACCCAGACGATGCTAAGAATCTTAGATGGCATGCAGATGAGAGGAAATGTGATGGCAGGTACCAACATCCAGCTGATTCTGTTCAGTGGAAGAAATTTGATGATGAGTTTCCAGAGTTTGGTAAAGAATTAAGAAATATCCGACTTGGTCTAGCTACAGATGGAATGAATCCGTTTGGTAATATGAGTACAAATCACAGTTCATGGCCTGTTTTACTAGTTATTTACAACTTACCTCCTGGATTGTGCATGAAGCGAAAGTACATGATGTTGTCTATGATGATATCTAGTCCGAAACAGCCAGGGAATGACATAGATGTTTATCTAAGTCCCCTAATCGAAGATTTGAAGTTAATGTGGGATGAGGGTGTTCAAGTATTTGACGGATTTGCTAATGAAACTTTCAAGCTTCATGCCATGTTATTTTGCACCATCAATGACTTTCCGGCATATGGTAACTTATCATGTTATAGTGTTAAGGGTCATAAAGCATGTCCAATATGCGAAGAAGACACTGCTTCTCAACAATTGAAACATGGAAGGAAGACAATATATCTTCGCCATCGGAGGTTTCTTAGAAGTCATCATCCTTACCGGAGGTTGGAAAAAGCCTTTAATGGACACCAAGAGACTAGTGGTCCACCAACTCCACTAACTGCTGCTGAGGTTTACGAAAAGGTAAATAACATAGACCACACCTTCGGTAAGTCAAAAAAAAAGTCAGTTGTGACTAACATTTGGAAGAAAAAATCAATCTTCTTTGATCTTTCGTACTGGTCGAGGTTGGAAGTCAGACACTGTATAGATGTAATGCATGTTGAGAAGAATGTGTGTGATAGCTTAATTGGTACACTTCTTAACATTAACGGGAAGACGAAGGATGGTCTAAATGCTCGTTTAGATTTGGTTGAGATGAACATACGAGGGGAGTTGGCACTGATAGAAATGGGTAAGCGTACATATTTGCCCCCAGCCTGTTATACCATGTCAAAAAATGAAAAAGTAAGTTTCTGTCAATGTCTAAAGGGTGTAAAAGTGCCACAAGGAAATTCCTCAAATGTGAAGAGCCTAGTGTCAATGCAAGATTTGAAGTTAATTGGGTTGAAGTCTCATGATTGCGACATCTTGATGCAACAGCTTCTGCCTGTAGCTATTCGTGGGATCTTACCAAAAAATGTTAGACATACCATAACTCGTTTGTGCTCATTCTTCTCTTCCATCTGTTGTAAAGTCATTGATCCATTAAAACTAGATGAACTTCAAGATGACATTATTGTTATCTTATGTGAATTGGAGATGTTTTTTCCTCCATCTTTTTTTGACATCATGGTTCATCTACTTGTGCATCTGGTTAGAGAGGTTAGATTGTGTGGACCAGTGTACTTAAGATGGATGTATCCTGTTGAGCGGTATATGAAAATTTTGAAAGGTTATGTGAAAAATCATTATCGTCCAGAAGCTTCAATGATTGAAAGGTACATAGCTGAAGTAAGTATTGAATTTTGTTCAGATTACATGTCAAAAGCAAATCCAATAGGTCTTCCAGCTAATTCATGGCACCATAGGCGTTCTACAAGTAAATGTTTATGCGGTGTGAATATTGTAAGCAAATCCCGGTCAGAAGTCTTGCAAGCACATTTGTATATATTGAATAATACAGATGAAGTTATACCTTACATAGAAGCTCATAAAGCCATTGTGAAGGCAAATAATCCAGGACAAGCAGACAAATGGGTCTTGATGGAACATAATAGAACATTCATGCCTTGGTTTAAAGAGGAGGTGTTAAAGGATTCAACGGCATCGGAGACCTTGACCTGGTTGGCTGCTGGATTGAAGTTTGATGTCATTTCTTGTAAAGCGTACGAAGTGAATAATTGTATATTTTACACTAAGTCTATGGATGAAAAGAGTACAGTTCAAAATTCTGGTGTTACTCTTGAAGCCGAGTCAATGCAGTTTTCCACCTCGAAAGATACAAATCCTGTAATTGGATCAATGGCATATTATGGATTTATAGAAGAGATATGGGAGCTTGACTATACTAAGTTTTCAGTTCCAGTTTTCAAGTGTATATGGGTTGAGAATAAAAGTGGGGTTAAAATTGATGAATCAGGATTCACACTAGTGGACTTTCGAAAGATAGGGTATCGAGATGAGCCATTTATAATGGTTCAACAAGCATCTCAAGTTTTCTACGTGAAAGATCCTACATCAGAACATTGGTATGTTGTTTTACACGGGAAAAAACAAGGGGAGGCCATAGATGATATTGAAAATGGTGAACCCCATTCATTCACACCAATGATAACTAATAAAGATGACGATGTACTTGATCATGTACATGCAACCAGTAAGGACCACAGTGAAGGAATTTACATATGAACTTGTAACCTATTATGGTAATAAATTTAGAAATATTTTTTATAATATGCATTTACTATATTATGTTTTTATTTTATATGATTTTCTTTCCATGCAGATGAACTAATGTTTGTTAAATAATTTTTTTAACAGAGATATGGGTGACGATCAAACTCCAATTAGACCCTGATCCGGACGAGGCAACAGAGGACCTACTAGGATGAAGCGTCTGGCAAAGAAACGTGCCGCTGGTGAGAAGACAACTGTTGACATTGACGTCAACACTGGAATGGCATCTGGTCCTAATGCAGATGAGTTTAATAGCTATCTTGTAGTTCTTTCTCGTGAGAAACTCTCTAGTTTGATTAATTCATGGGACGAGGTGTCAGAGGTCGACCGAAACATGCTGTGGGAGGATGTTCTAGTAAGCTTTACATAATTATTGTTATTATATAAAGCTATTTGTAACATCCCTCCAAATTACTTTGAAATAAATATAAAATGAAAGTAAAGGTGACAAATAGATTCTATGAACAAAATATTATATATATGAAATGAAGTTGCTCCTCTTAGGGAGTTGAATACAAATTCGGTCAAATTTTCCAGAAACATAAACAAAATACAGTAAAAAAAAAACAAAGCAGGCGATCTCCTATCGGAAGAAACCGATCTCCTATCGGACGAGACCGATCTCCTATCAGAGGAGCCAAAACAGCCGATCACCTATCAGGACAGAAAAAAACAGGCGATCACCCGATAGAGGCAGAAACAGGCGATCACCCGATAGAGACAGAAAACCGGCGATCTCCTCCTCGGCGATCACTCACTAAGGAGCTCTACTTCCTGGAAGATCATCTGCTCCCGTGTAAAATACACGATCATCACAGTTTTAAGAGAAAACTACAGAACCAAAATACGCAGGGTAAGCTAGATATTTTAAAGAGAGTTTAAATCATGAACATGACAATCAAAGTAAAACAAGTTTCAAAATATCCATGTAAAACGTAGAGTTGCTCATATCATTCACCTGATCGCCCAAAATCACACATTTCACAACATTCACCCATAGTCATTCCATTTCACAATACTGCATCAAGTGTCTATAAACTATCAATGTTTCTCATTTCTCACGTCAGACTTTCCACTGACTCACCACACAAGACACTTGACACTACTTCCGGATTGACTCGTGCGTTGATTAGACTCAGAGATCTGCACCTGTCATACCACACCACTGTGAAATCCACACAGGGTCGCTGTGAATCCACACAGCATGCGCATATATCATCTCAATGTCAATAGTTCTCCTGGTATGACAGGGTTAATCCATAGGACAGGCGGAGCTCGTTCTTTTTCACACGAGACGCCCATCATATAGACCTCCTTCGACTCTCAACAACTGAGTAACTTCCTCTACGTGATTCCATTACCTCAGCAGAGTCAGGATATCCCCTTAGGAATCACCGATCAATGCACCTACTACAAGATCTTACACGGTATTTTCTTTCCTGAAAATACTATGCCTCGATCCCACATTCACAGCATTCAAAAACATCATACCACTCGAGTAATTGATTCAAGTCACAGCAACGAATCATTTCAAGGTTCAGATCTTCGAATATTTCATTTAAATCTCAAGTAGTTTCAAAACAACACCCAAAAACAGAGAGTTCACAAACAACGCCAAAACCGGCGATCTAGTTCAAAAACAGGGTGTTTCGAAGACTGTATATAAAACCGGCGACCACGTCGCCCAAGCACACAAACAGAGCATTTTACGCAGATGAAAACAAAAATGGCGACCACGTCGCCCTCACTTCAGAGATAGCTACACTATGGCTTGTATGGAAAAAGAGGTCTAGCTTCCCTTACCTGGACTTGCGCCAAACACCAGGAGCTCCGAAACCCAACGAAGCTTGAACGACGCCTTGGCTCTGTTTTTGCGTCTGGTTGAAGGACTTGCAGAGAACCTCCCAGGTGCTCTAATGGTGGCCGTCGCTCGTCGTACTCTCGTGTGAAGGTGCTAGAATCGCAGCGCGAAGGAGAGAATGGAGGAGAAGGGAGATAAACGCACCCTTTAGCTCTGGAACCACAGCAACGTTTCTTTCCTTCTCCCTCAGAAATGGGTTTTTGCATCTTAAGCTGACTTCTCCACAAAAACCGCTGCCACCACCCACTCTGCAGGGAGTTTGCGTGTACGCTTCGCTGAACAGTACACCTAAGCGTGCCTCTGCGCAGGCTAACACTCTGAGGTCACTAGCCTGAACCACTCTTTTTGTCTACGTGGCGCGCGTGCAGGGCGTTTCATGCTGGGGGTCTGGGTCCCACTTTACTCTGTGTGAAACTCGACGTCGCGCGATAACTTTCCACTGCTGACTCATCCTGGCGAACGACCGATGTCTCCTTCGTCCTGGAAGACGACCGATGTCTTCTTCTGGGAGACGACCGATGTCATCCCTGGCGACGCCCTCATAACTCTCGTGCCCTGGCCACGTCCACATGCATCGTGCCCTGGCGATGCCCGCACGCCTCTCGTGCCTTGGCCACGTCCACATGCCTCGTGCCCTGGTGATGCCCGCATGCCTCTCGCGCTCTGACGATGCCTCATGCCTCGCGCGCCCTGGCGACGTCCACACGCCTCGCGCGCCCTGGCGACGTCCGCATACCTCGCGCGCCCTGGCGACGTCCACATACCTCGCGCGCCCTGGCGACGTCCACACGCCTCGCGCGCCCTGGCGACGTCCACACGCCTCGCGCGCCCTGGCGACGTCCACATGCCTCGCGCGCCCTGGCGACGTCCACATGCCTCGCGCGCCCTTGCATGCCACACTAAGGGTGATCTCTTTTGCTCAAGCGTAGAGCTTCGCATGCACAGCGTATCTAAGGCTTAACCCACACCTTGATACGCGTGGTTGTTGGAACCCACTCTGGTTGATTCAGTATCTTGACCACATACTACGTGCATTCCCGCCGATCACGTACACTCTAGGCGATTGGCGCTCATGTCTCCTCTAGGCGACAGGCGATTATGTGCCAGAGGAGTCGGAGATCGCCTCCATCTTCAATAACGGCGATCTCGTAGGAGACTTCTTAGCTACACATTTCCTCCTTTACTCTTCTTGATCTACATGTCAGCCGACCGACCTCTACCAGCTGACCCCAGATCTTGGGCGACGTCCGAGGTCCGACTACTACGAAACTTCATTTACCAGCTCTTTGTATTTTAAATAATAACATCTTCTGAAATTATTTAAATATACCACTTTTATTCCAATTCAATTTTACAGGTCCTTACACTATTTAATATTCATTGACTAACTTTACTTTGGTGATGTTATTTTGCAGGCAAATTTTGAAATTCCTAATGTGGAACCGCTTCGATCAAGGATTCTATCCAATATCGGACTGAAGTTTCGCGCCTTTAAGTCCTTGTGAAAGATACAATTTTATTGATGAAGAGACATGGCTTGCTTTTAAAGAAAGCCGTCTAACTGAAGAATGGACTGTAAGTGAAGCTACTTAACTATTTTGACTTATATAACATTAATGAGTTAATATTATTGAATTCACTTTGTTTATTTCAATTATGACAGCATCGGTGGAAGAAAGCTCAAGAAATAACATTAAAGAATCTTACCCCGCACGTAATGTCTCGTGCGGGGTATCGAAAGCTTGAGCAAGCACTGATGGTTGAAAAGGAGCAATCCAGACAGGGGAGTGCATCTCAGGATGTGGAAACAGGGGTCACTTCTCCTCCATCACCACCTACGCGCCATGACAAATGGAAGAGGGCCCGAATTCAGAAGTCGGGTGCACCAAGTTCTGAGCAATCAGGGCTTATCATTGAAAAGATTGTAAGTTATTTAAGCCTTTTTTCATCTATTATGATGCATTACTTATAATAAAACCTCATATGATTTTTGTCTCTTGCAGGATGCCTTGGACTCCCAAGGTAATTTTGTTGCTGAAGGTCGTCGCGATATCCTTGTTGAAGCAATTGGACAACCTGAGCACTCTGATCGAGTTCGTGCAGCTGGACAAGGAGTTGGGATTAGACTTTATTTTGGAGCTGCACCACGACACTCATCCTCCTCCTCCAAAGAGAGCAAAAAAGAAATGGAGCAAAGGCTACGTCAAGAACTAATGGATGAGATGAGAAGGGAGACGGAAAAGATGAGGCTAGAGTTGTGACAAGAGATATCGCAACAACTTTGTGCTGAGCAGTCGATTAAGACGCTTCTTAGTCCCGCTCCCAAGAGCACAAAGGGGAGTTGTGCAGCTCCTACAGCATCAGGGGATGATATCATTGGCCAGACTAGGCAATGTGAGCTACTGGTAGAGGGTGGCATGATTCCTCAGGTGGTGGCCATTGGAAAAGTCTATGAAGACGCCACCACCTTACATAACGTTTCTCTCTCCCCTGGTGCAGCAAAGGTCACGGTTGAAAGAGTACGAGTACCTGATGCTCGTCTTCCACTACCTTCAGAAGAGGTAACAACTGTGGCCGAAGCATTTCAGTCCTTTGTAGCCTGGCCCAGACACCTGATTTGATATATGCCATAACCACTGGTAATAATTTCATTTCATATGCTAATTTATATTTATATATTACATGTAATTTATAACAAATCTTTTTTCTTTTTGTAGAAACCTCGTCGGAAACCAAGTCCGAAAAAGAAACAAGAGGTTCCGCTTGACGATCCTATAACTTCCTTAGCTATAGTTGCTAGACAACTTGGACGAGATCCTCTGGAAGTTCCATGGGATGATACCTTTTTTGAAACAAACCCTGAGCTACCATTGTACATATACATGTCAAATCTGCTAGAATTTGTAGCTGGGGATCAGGAGTTGAATATAAATATCATTCAATTTTTTATGATGTAAGTATCGTTACCTACATTTCATTTTCATTTATGTTAAATTAGCATTCATTATGATTTAACTAATTACTTGTAGGTTTTTGAATGGTGTCTCTGTCACTGAGGGGAAGGAAAATGTGTATGGATTCTTAGATCCTGCATATACTAATCCCACTGGAGCAAAGACAAATGAGACCCAATCATACATCACTAACACCCTGGAAAGAGAGGGAAAAGAGGTTTATTTGTGCCCTTATATTAACGAGTAAGTTTAAATATATATATATGTTAAAAGTTTATTATATTCATGTTTTATAAATTTACTCAACTATTTTCATGGATGATATAGGGTTCATTGGCAATTACTTGTCTTATCAGTGAAGGATAGGACGGCTTTGTGGTTCTGTTCCCTACACAAGAAGATATCCACAAGTTTTAAGAATATCATTGATAAGTAAGTACACTACAAACTTAACTATGGTTGAAACTATAAGTAATTCACTAACAAGGTTTTTTGTCTCAACCAGTTCATGGCGTGGATATAACATTCTAAAAGGGAGATCGAATTCAAATTTTCAAAATTTGAACTGGATAAGATTAAAGGTATGTAAGATTTTTCTTTCTTTTTTCGTTGTTTAATTATACTAACTTTAACAATTTATTGAATTATAGTGTAATAAACAACCAGGAAGCTATGAGTGTGGCTATTACGTCATGCAATGGATGAGTACCATTGTAAGACTAGGTCTTACAAGTTGATCCAGCATCTTGACCAAAGCTGATCCAGCCTCTTGACCAAAGCGTTAGAGATTCTCCTTCCCGAACCTCGTCCTCACCAGCTTCACGCCAAGTACACCAATGACCTTCACCTGAAAATCCTCCAAGAAACCTGAAAGAACAGTTTGGCGCCTCTGCGGCCGGTTGCGCTCCGACGCTCAAGTCAGTGATTGAATCAACAAAGAACTTCAAAGAAAACTCAGAACCGTGTACAAGTGAATCACAACCAAAAAATGAATCCCCCTTAATTCCGTTAAGAATTTCACATATATACCTGAGTCTTTCTCTCTCCTGACGGTTATTCCTCTTGACACGTGGATAACATCTGGTCATACATGTGTCACCATCTGGAGTACCTGCAGTTGAAACGTTACCTTCACTTTGCTCCTGCGACTAAGTTATCCACACAGGGAGTAGCTTAGTGCACAGGCTACTCTTGGCACAACCTTAACATGGCGAGCTGGTTAACACTGGGTATCACGGCTCACACTACACATGGTGGCAGACATGCCACTTATCTTCTGTATTTAGACCATATAACAAGTGCTTACCAAGTCTTCTCAAATACCCGGCGATGTGCTCCTTTCGGCGACTTCTTAACCACCTGATCTCCTAATCTTCACACACGGCGATCATGTGCAATCTAGGCGATTACCGGTCTTCACACATGGCGATAGGCGATTACTGATCTTGACACACGGCGATAGGCGATTACTGATCTGTGCTTCTTGCGTAACGCTCTCGCTGGGAGCCTGGGTCCCAGCTTAACTGTGGGTTAACAGGAAACCCTCGATGACTGATCAGTGCTTCTTTACCTCTCGCGCTCTGCCTCCAGGCGCTCACCTGACACTGATCTGCGGGTGATGGTCCCTTAGCAACCGACCACCGATCACCATTATGAGTGATCTCCTCCCTGATTCACCTGCTATCCTCTACCACGTGTCACCCTATGAACGGTCCACGTGGTCAACTGCTGTTGACGTCATCGACTACCGATGACCGACCGGATCACAAGTGATAGGTTGTTCTTCATGACCATTTGTTCTTCTTAAAATATGAGGTAAAAAGGTGGTGGAAGCTATGGATGATATGGGTCAAGGATGACTCATATAGAGCTATGGGTTCCTTGTAGGTGCATGAAAGGTATGGAGAGTGATAGGTTAGGCCAAATCACTTGGAGGAAGGTGAAGATGAAGATCAAAGTGTCTAACCTAGAGAGACTAGACAAAGAGTAGAAGCTAGCATAATTTTGGCAGCATTTACTCATATAAATTGATCTTAAAAAAACATGAGCCAAAGCACCCTATTTATAGGAGATGGTGCCTTGGAGAGTAAGGAACAAGGGTAGGATGGGGAATACATAAAAGAGGGGGCTGCTAGGGTGTTGACTAAAGGTCAATGCAGCCCCTTAGCATGCTTCTAGAAGGTAGGGCTACATTCCTACCCTAAAAGGCCTAGGTACAAGCTAAATTGTTAAATACACCCCCGATTGTGCTAAATGAACCCTACTCTACTGAAATTATAAATAAACTAAAATTAATTTATGCTCAGCTCCCATGGCTTGGGCTTTACTCCTTGTAGTCCTCTGAAGGGTCTTTGAATATGTAGAGAAAAGTTTCTCTGCCATCAGTAGCAGAGTCCCACTCTTCTTGAATCCTCTTTGCCATGGACCTAGTTGTTGGGCCTGAGCTTAGGCCTCTTCCATCATCCCCTCCCTCTTGAAGAGGATTTGTCCTCAAATCACATGCTTCTGCCTCTTCATTTTCTCTACCTGCAAAGGGTGTTAGATCCATAACATTGAAGGTAGTATGTACTCCATATTCCTCAGGCAGGTCAATTTGATATGCATTATTATTGATTCTTTTGAGAACTTGGAAAGGACCATCACCCCGGGGACTAAGTTTACACTTCCTCTGATTAGGGAATCTATCTTTTCTAAGGTGAAGCCAAACCCAGTCTCCCTCCTCAAAAATCATCTCTCTCTTCCCCTTATTGCTATGTTTCATGTATTTCTCTGTTTGTTGTTGTATTTGGTTCTTAATCCTCTCATGCATTTTCTTTACAAATTCAGCCTTCGTTACTCCTTCCTTATGCACAAAATTTTGTGGATTAGGTAGAGGTAACAAATCCAAAGGAGTAAGAGGATTGAACCCATACACAGCCTCAAAAGGAGAAATATTAGTAGTTTTATGAACTACCCTATTATATGCAAACTCAATATGAGGAAGGTACTCATCCCAAGATTTGTGGTTTCCTTTCATGATTGACCTAAGCATAGTGGAAAGAGATCTATTTACAACTTCAGTTTGTCCATCCGTTTGAGGATGACAAGAAGTTGAGAAGTTCAACTTAGTTCCTAGCTTTTCCCAGAGAGTTCTCCAGAAATGGCCAATAAATTTAGGATCTCTATCCGACACTATAGTCTTAGGTAAACCATGTAGTCTTACCACTTCTCTAAAGAAGAGCTTAGAGATGTTGCTAGCATCATCCACTTTATGGCAAGGTATAAAATGAGCCATCTTGCTAAACCTATCCACTACCACAAAAATGGAATCAAAACCTCTTTGTGTCCTAGGAAGTCCTAATATGAAATCCATGCTTATATCTTCCCAAGGAGCACTTGCAAAAGGTAAAGGAGTGTAGAGTCCATGAGGCATTGTCTTAGACTTAGCTTTTAAACATGAAATGCATCTATGACAATGTCTTTGGACATCTTTCCTCATGTGTGGCCAAAAGAATTTTCCTTTCAAAAGCTCAAGAGTTTTATCAACTCCAAAATGGCCCATGAGTCCTCCTTCATGTGATTCTTTTACAAGGAGTTTTCTATGTGTTCCTTGGGGTATGCAAAGTTTTCCTTCTTTAAATAAGTACCCCTCAGAAACATAAAAACCTCCTTGTGCTCTATGTTGGCACTCAGCAAAAGTGGGTGCAAAATCCTGATCTTCTTTATAAAGTTCAGGTATGTTTTCAAATCCAAGAATTTGGGCTCCAAGTTTAGAAAAGAGGATATGTCTCCTTGAGAGAGCATCAGCCACAATGTTTGTACTGCCCTTCTTGTATTTGATAACATATGGAAATTGCTCAAGAAATTCCATCCACTTTGCATGTCTTTTGTTCAACTTGTGTTGACCCCTTAGATATTTCAAAGACTCATGATCACTATGTATGATAAATTCTTTTGAAACTAGATAGTGTTCCCAAGTCTGTAGGGCCCTCACAAGTGCATAAAGCTCTTTGTCATAGGTGGGGTAGTTGAGGGTGGCACCGTGAAGTTTTTCACTAAAATATGCAATTGGGTGCCCACCTTGCAACAACACAGCACCTATTCCTACTCCTGATGCATCACACTCTAGCTCAAAATTTTTTGAAAAGTTTGGCAAAGCTAGAATGGGTGCATTAGTGAGTTGAGCTTTCAAACTTTGAAAGGCTTGCTCATGCTTCTCTGTCCAACAAAATGGAGTGTCTTTCTTTACTAACTCATTGAGTGGTGAAGCTAGACTTGAGAAGTTAGGAACAAATCTTCTATAAAAACTTGCTAGACCATGAAAGCTCCTAACATCTCCTACATTTTGCGGGGTTGGCCACTCTTGGATGGCTTTGATTTTCTCGGGGTCAACATGTACCCCATTTTTGTTTACTATAAAACCTAAAAACACTACACTATCTACACAAAAAGTGCATTTATCTATATTGGCAAACAAACTATTTTTCCTAAGCACTAAAAGAACCTCCCTAAGGTGACTTAGGTGGGACTCTAGGCTTTGACTATATACTAAGATATCATCAAAATAGACTACTACATACTTACCTATGCAATCCCTAAAGACATGATTCATAAGCCTCATGAAAGTGCTAGGTGCATTAGTGAGTCCAAAAGGCATCACTAACCACTCATATAGTCCAAATTTGGTCTTAAAAGCAGTTTTCCACTCATCACCTTCTTTAATTCTAATTTGGTGATATCCACTTTTAAGGTCAATCTTGGAAAATATGGTAGACCCATGCAATTCATCAAGCATATCATCAAGTCTAGGAATTGGATGCCTGTATTTGATGGTGATATTGTTGATGGCCCTACAATCACAACACATTCTCCACTTGCCATCTTTCTTTGGAACCAACAAAACAGGTACAGCACAAGGACTTAGGCTTTTTTGAACCCAGCCTTTCTCCAACAAATCCTGAACCTGTGACTCTATCTCCTTAGTCTCTTCCGGATTAGTTCTGTAAGCTGGTCTATTTGGTAAACTAGCTCCCGGAACTAAATCTATTTGGTGTTCTATACCCCTAACAGGTGGAAGTCCAATAGGTCCTTCCTCAGGGAATACATCACCAAATTCTTTTAAAAGTTTTTGGACTTGAAGAGGTAGTTCACAAACTTCAGAAAGTGTGGCAGTGCATGCAAGTGTTCCTTTACACAGAAGGAGGCCTGAAGGTTGTTCAGATAGAAGTATCTTTTCAAT
This sequence comes from Phaseolus lunatus, assembly GCA_013389735.1. Lineage (NCBI taxonomy): Eukaryota > Viridiplantae > Streptophyta > Magnoliopsida > Fabales > Fabaceae > Phaseolus > Phaseolus lunatus. The sequence continues at coordinate 27,684,959 of CM023866.1, read as the reverse complement.
TTTACTTTCAAATTTTTCTTCTTTCTGAATAACCTTGTGGGAAGGAACACTCTTTTCCCACGCCTCAACATCGTTCCTAAGGATTTTCTCTTGTTTTCCTATTTTTTTTTCTTTTTCTCATTTTCTCTTTTTATTTTCATTTGTACTTGGTCCTTTACCACTTGTGAAGGTGTTAAAGGATAAAGTACAAACTTTTTTTCCCTATGGGTAAAAGTTATCTCGTTGGTAAGACCATTATGGATGGTTTTCTTGTCAAATTGCCATGGTCTTCCCAATAAGATGTGGCAGGCTTCCATGGGTACTACATCACATAAAATCTCATCTTTATAGTTCCCCACAGAAAGACTGATTTTTACCCGCTTATCTACAGTTAATTCCCCATCTTCATTTATCCACTGAAGTTTGTAAGGTTTTGGATGAGGTATTAATTGTAGATTAAGCTTTTCAACCATCCTAGTGCTACAACAATTGCAGCAAGAGCCACTATCCACAATGAGAGAACAAATGTTTTCTGAAACTTTGCATCTTGTATGAAAGATGTTCTCTCTCTGTGTTTCATGGTTCACACTAGGTTGATTGTTGAGGGTTCTTCTGATCATCATTAATTCTCCCTCACAAGGATATGCCCCCTCACTACTTTCCTTCTCTTCTTCCCCACTAGACTCTTCATCTTGGCTGCTATACTCATCCCTCCCTCTTAAGATCATGGTTCTCCTATTTGGGCATTGGGATGCTATATGGCCTCTACCAAGACACTTGAAGCACTGGATGTCTCTACTGCGGGGTTGTGAGGTAGACACATCTTTTCCTACACTCTTGGGAGTTTCTTTGGATTTATCCTTTGAAAGACTATCCTCCTTTTCTCTTCTATACTCTCTCTTGGGATAAGAGTTAGAGTAAGAACTCTCCTTGCGACTTGATCCCTTTCTCAAATTTTGTTGTTCAACTTTTATACAAAGTTGGATCAAATCATTCAAGTCCCTGTAGGGCAAAAGTTCTACTTTATCCCTTATCTCAAGATTGAGACCACTTAGGAACCTAGCTATGGTGGTGGTGGCTTCTTCCCTAATAGAGGCTCTCATCATGTAGAGCTCCATCTTTTGCCTATACTCCTCTACACTCATGTTTTTCTGTTGGAGTCTTTGGAGCTTGTCCATTAACTCCCTATCATAGTATGAAGGAATATGGCGGCGTCTCAAGGCTCCCTTAAGGTCATTCCAATATTCTATGGGAGGGTCCCTGTGGAGGCGCCTATCTCTCTCTAGGGCTGTCCACCAATACATAGCATTTCCTTGAAAGCTTAAAGTGGCTAAGGGTACTTTCCTTTCCTCGCTAACATGATGGCAAGCAAAAAGTTGTTCTACTTTCATTTCCCAATCTAGGTATGTTTCAACATTTTCCTTTCCATAAAAATGAGGTAAGTCTACCCTAGTTTCTTTTGGGTGGCTTTCTCTCCTAGTTCTTCTAGGTGGAGGTTGATAATAATCATTTACTCTCAGACTCCCCTCAACATGTGAGTCACTTGACCTAGAACTAGATGCATGTGATGCATGTGATTTTTTTAATTTTCGAATGTATTCATCTTTTTCTCTAACAATTCTCAACTCCTCTTCCAAAAGTGCAAGATGGGCATCTCTTTCTTTTTTATCTTCCAAAAGTTGAGCCTCATGTTGCAATTGTCTTAGTGATAGTGATTGAAAATCTCTAGCCAATTGTTTCAAAAGAGATTTTGTGGATTTTCTATCACTTTCACTATGACTTGAAGAATGAGTAGACATGTTTAGGGTTTGTGATAAAAGTAATTTTCAAAAAGAAAGATAAGTGGAGTGAAGTAGGTAATTTCCCAGGAAAGGGAGGTGGATCACTAGGATCTCTTAAGTACCAAGCCTTTCCTTAGCCAGATACTATCCCACAACACTTTCAGAAACCTTTCTCTAAGCAATTTACTTAGAGCACAATCAAAGATAAAAACAAAATTTTTATGCAAGAAAAACTATATGTAAAGCAATAAAACACAAATGAAAATTGCTATCTAGAAAGCTTTTAAAACTAGTCGAATCCTAAGGTGAGGCTTCTTGGCACTTTGGAACCTTGAAGACACACTCACCGTCTAAGACGTATTAATCCACTAATTAATCAATGTCCTTGCAAATTACAACTCAAAGAAATACAAAGAAATTAGGTTAACAAATTTTGGTGCACAAAAATTTAAAGTCCTATTCTATGCACTTCTTCACTTGTAGCTCCTTTGTGTATATTTGTGTATTTTTCAATGAGGTTGCTGCTGTCCCTTGCTTTGTCTCCTTAGGTTATTCAACCTTAAATCTTTAATCCAGCTCCTCTTTAGTGATATGGCTTTCACCAAAACAAAATTTTAGCTCCACACTCACCAAAGCACTTTTTAGGTCAAATCCACCAAAGAGAGGTCAAACAAGTTTTAAAGCAACAAAACTCAAATTTAAAATCAAGGACTACTGCAAATGGAGTTGATATTTGACAAGACTTGAAAGAGTATTCAATAAAATTTGACAAGCAAAAAATTAAGGCACACAAGAAAAAGGTAGCACACAAAGTGGAATCCTAGTGAATGGAACTAGAATAGATGAATAAAACCAAAACAGCACTACAGAATTTTTTGTGTAAATTTTTTCACAACTTTCCAATTTTATGCTGGACAGAATACTTCAAATTTGAGCTTGAAATTTTAACCACAGAAACTTCAATGTTTTAGCTCAATATAGGCGTTGGAATTTCACCAAAACAGTGAGTCAAATAATTGTAATAATTTTTCCGAAATCACTGCCGCGTCAGCGTTTTTTCAGAGTCAGGATTTTTGCACTCTATTCGTATTTCATTTATCATTTTTTTTGTATTTTGAATTTTGATGTGCTTCTTTTTTTCACTTTTTCTTAACACATCAAACTACTCAAATCCAAAATTTCAGAATTTTTTACCAACAAATGTAATTTCTGGGAACGATTCCAGCCAGCACAGTAGCAGTGAAAACAGAGAAATCCTAACTTGAAATTAGAAAACGGTAAAGAAACTTCAAAAACACAATGGAAATGATTGGATACGAACTTGTATGGAACTAACACACAAGTATGAACTCAAATATGAAAATATAAAAGGCACCAAAGCTTCAAAACCAGAAATATAAACTGCACTCAAAACAAAATCAAGCAACCAAATCAACAATAAAAGGCACAACTTGGAATTTATGACATTGTAGGATGAACATGACTTTGACAAAACTTGTATGGATTCAAAAATCAAAATGACTCAACCACAAACAGTTTGCACCGATTAAAAACATCAATAAGACTCAAATAAAATAAAAATAGAACAGCCAACACAAAAGGAACCTAAAACAGTTTGAAAATGGAAGTTCAAGATCAAGTTGAACCAAAAATACCAAATAGAAATTTAAAAACAGCAACACCAACTTATAAAGAAATTAAAAACAGCAAGACATTTAAGGATATGATGAACAACATGGAATAAAGAAGACTCAAAAAATAAAATGAAGAGAACACTTATCTCTTGAAGAACCAAAGCTCTAGATACCAAATGATAGGTTGTTCTTCATGACCATTTGTTCTTCTTAAAATATGAGGTAAAAAGGTGGTGGAAGCTATGGATGATATGGGTCAAGGATGACTCATATAGAGCTATGGGTTCCTTGTAGGTGCATGAAAGGTATGGAGAGTGATAGGTTAGGCCAAATCACTTGGAGGAAGGTGAAGATGAAGATCAAAGTGTCTAACCTAGAGAGACTAGACAAAGAGTAGAAGCTAGCATAATTTTGGCAGCATTTACTCATATAAATTGATCTTAAAAAAACATGAGCCAAAGCACCCTATTTATAGGAGATGGTGCCTTGGAGAGTAAGGAACAAGGGTAGGATGGGGAATACATAAAAGAGGGGGCTGCTAGGGTGTTGACTAAAGGTCAATGCAGCCCCTTAGCATGCTTCTAGAAGGTAGGGCTACATTCCTACCCTAAAAGGCCTAGGTACAAGCTAAATTGTTAAATACACCCCCGATTGTGCTAAATGAACCCTACTCTACTGAAATTATAAATAAACTAAAATTAATTTATGCTCAGCTCCCATGGCTTGGGCTTTACTCCTTGTAGTCCTCTGAAGGGTCTTTGAATATGTAGAGAAAAGTTTCTCTGCCATCAGTAGCAGAGTCCCACTCTTCTTGAATCCTCTTTGCCATGGACCTAGTTGTTGGGCCTGAGCTTAGGCCTCTTCCATCAACAAGTAATTGGCAAGAGGTAAGATTTCTTAAATTATTTTTATAACTTCAAACTAATTTATCTATCTTAAAACTAATTTATGTGTCAACCATTTTGAAATGCAGTTCTTCACGGATGAGGAACCCATGAGTTCGGAAGCCATGACATATGTGAGACAATCTTGGTCCACATATTTCCTAAACTTTTATAACTCTACGATTTGATCAATAGTGTAAGAAGATAGATAGAGGTATATTATTACTATTTTTGTATACATTTTGATCAATTACTATAAATTGACTTTTAGTTTCTCTGAATCTGTTTATCTGTCTGGCTGGCTGGGATGGGTATAATGAAACTGCACAAGATAATTCGTATGGGAAAACAACTAACCAAATCATTCTAAAAAAAAAAAACCTGATTTACAGATGTGGTTGTTTACCTTAACCGCATCTGTAAACAACCGCATCTGTAAATCATTGTCATTCAAAACCTGGGCACACCTCTGGAGCATTTACAGATGCGATTACGGTAAACAACCGCATCTGTAAATCATTCCAATTCCAAACCTGGGCACACCTCTGGAGCATTTACAAATGCGGCTCCAACAAAAAACCGCATCTGTAAATACTATTTACAGATGCGGTTGTTTAACCGCATTTGTAAATCTCTGATTTACAAATGCGTGTTGATCAAATGCGGTTGTATAGCCGCATTTGTAAAATGAAAATAGCCGCATTTGTTTTACGTTTCTGCACCAGTGCCATCCTGTTAGAGTTTGTACTCCAGTTAAGGAAACTTTATGTGCTAGATTACCCTAAGCCTGGGTGATAGCGGCTCAAGGGTATTCTTGTAAACCCTAAATATGGATAGCGGCACAGAGTAAACCCTATACTATATAAAGGGTAGTAAAACACTTCACAAAGGTACGCAGTTTCTAGAGCTAAACACAGACACTGAATACACTTGGTGTGCTTGCCCTAGTTTTGACTTGAGCGTTGGAGTGCAAACGACCTCTAGGGCGCCCCCTTTCTATCTTGCAGGTGCAGATTGTTTCAAGAGAACAAAGCATATTTCAGGGTGAGGAAGGAGGCATGTGATTGTTGTAGAGTCAACCGACAGGAGAGTCAACCGGCAAGAATAGTCACCGTGCACACTCCCTTTCTCGTCTTGAGGCTGTTCTCGTAGCACTTCTTAGCCTCCTTCTGATCTAACCTAATGGTGATCACCACACCTTTCATCGAGGGCAACTTCATCTTCATATGCCTCGTCGATGCTACGGCTCCCAGTTTGTTCAAAGCTGGTCTGCCCAACAGCATGTTGTAGGCTGATGGGGCATTCACAACCAGATACTTGATGTTCTCGGTGCGGGAGGCCACCCCATCAGTGAAAGTGGTCCTCAGCTCTATATAACCCTGCACCTCGACCTGGTCTCCTGTGAACCCATATAGGCAGCCAGTATAAGGGCTTAGCTGATCTGGGGATAACTGCAACTTGTTAAAGGTCGACCAAAACATCACATCGACCAAACTTCCTTGATCGACGAGTACCCGATGCATCCTTCTCCCCATGGTAACCACCGATATCACCACTGGGTCATTGTCATGGGGAACAACGTCCAGGCGATCTGCCTTAGTGAATGTGAGGTCAATATCTGGAAAGTGGTCTTCCTCACATGCTTCCACTGCCATCACTGATGGCGCATACTTCTTGCGCTGCGACGAGGTGCACCCCCCGCCTGAGAACCCACCTATGATGGTATGGATCTCACCGTGTATGGGCACTTCGTGCCCTTGATCATCCCTTGGTGCCACCACCACCTCTCCCCCTTGTGACTCCTGTAAGTAATCATTCAGGAAATCGCTTTTGACCAACTCATCTAGCTGATGACCCAGGGCCAAGCAGTTTCGAATGGGATGGCCAAACGCTTGATGGAACTCGCACCATGCGCTCTTGTTGGGCCCCAGTCTCTTGTCTATCTTTGGGGGCACCTTCAGCCTTTCTACCACGTTAGGGATTGCGATCAACTCTTTGAGCTCCACCAGGAAGTTATGTCTGGGGGCCACATCCTCCTTAGCGCGTGCCCTAGTCTAGGGCTTCCTGACCTCGTAGGGCTTTTGCTTTCCCTGAGCTATCTTTTTTGTTGTCGCCTCATGTACCCGCATGGGCTGAGGGCGACTAGGCACTCGCGGACGTGAAGAGGCTGCGCTCTCTTGCTTCTCATTGAGTTCTCCTTCGGCGGCAATATGAACAACAACATGACACTTGATGTCGGCAAAGGTCTTTGGGTGACTTCGGATAAAGGACTCACTGAAAGGTCCTGACAATATTCCCTTTCTGAAGGCATGCACCACCATATCCTCGTCTTTGGTGTGCAGCCTCACCACCATCGCCCCAAATCGGTTGAGGTAATCTTTCAGGGACTCCCTCTGATATTGCCTAACATCAAAGAGGTCGTAAGACACTGGTGGGGGAGCCCGGTTGACGATATATTGCTCCCTGAACAGCGTGGAGAACTGAGCGAAGGACGTGATATGTCCCTCAGGCAGGCTAACAAACCACTCCAGCGCTGTCCCCGTCAACGTGGTCATGAAGAGCTTGCAATGCACCGAGTCTGATCCCTTTGATAGCATCATCTGCGTGTGAAACGCCGTGAGATGTGCTTCTGGATCCTCTACCCCCGTGAACACAGTCTTAGGGCCCACGAAGATAGCTGGGACCACCGTGTCCATGATTGCTTGGGAGAAGGGCATTGGAAAAGCCCTTGGTGGCGTTGGTGGAGCCTGATCATCCACCACACGATCCCCTGCTTGCTGCAAATTACGCAAAATCACGCGCAATTCTTCGTTTGCCCTGTGTAGCTCCTCGTTCCTAGCCTGTGATGCGGCTAGTCCATCTGCATTCGCACTTGATCTACCCTTGATTCCGCCACCGTCTCCTAGAGGGCGCGCATCGTTTCCATGAGTTGTTTCATGGTAATGCTCTCACCCCCATTTGGTGGGACAGATCCTTGCCTGGTATTCCTCATGTCTATGGTTTCTTCTCTTTTGCTTGGGTATGGGACCTTGTTTTACTTCAACCCCATGGTGGGCACCAAATGTTCTTGTCGGTTGACTCTACTGTCGGTTCACTCTACGACAATCACGCGCCTCCTTTCCACACCTTGGATTATGCTTTGCTGTCTCGAAACAACCTGCACCTGCAAGATTGAAAGGGGCGCCCTAGAGGCCGTTTGCACTCTGACGCTCAAGTCAAAAACTAGGGCAAACACACCAAGTGTATTCAGTATCTGTGTTAGGTCTAGAAATTGCGTACCTTTGCAAAGTATTTCACTACCCTTTATATAGTCTAGGGTTTCCTCTGCGCCGCTACCCATATTTAGGGTTTACAGGAATACCCTTGCACCGCTATCACCTAGACTTAGGGTAATCTAGCACGTAAGGTTTCCTTAACTGGAGTGCAAACTCTAACAGGATGGCCACCTGGGTACCCCCTCGTGCACCTAGTCTCTGGGGCCACCTGTCCTGGGCGTGCCTTCACTGTTCATGTGCCATGCATGTAGCTTCACTGGGAAACCCTAGTTCTGATGAGTACTCAACCCCTCAGGACTGTGCACCTAACTGTGCTTTCCCTGCCACACGCATAGGCACTTCGTGACTTAGGCCTCTCCTTACTTCTGGGCGTTTTACTGATAACTGGTCTTCCCTTAAGACCCATCGTAGTTGTTCTAGTTCTGTTATTCGAAACATCCAAGGTCGATGTCACCTTGTCACACCCAGCTACCGAGGACTCATCACCCTGCTGAGTGACGAGGACACCTCAGTTCACTCTAGTGGTCGAAATGCTGATCACTAATCATCCCATTAGTCCCTACTACCTGTGGGACCCAACCCACGTGGCTCTGGCCCATGCTGTGGGACCCAGCTGACGCGGCTCAGCTTGGTGTCCGAGGACTGGTCGGTACAATAATATTTTGTTCTTTATTGATGAATTGTATTGTCATTTTATTTGTAATGCTTGTTTCTATGATCTAGATCCTTAGATTTGACTGGAAAGTACTTCTAAGTTTCTTACCCAAATGATAATGCTTAACATATTTGAGTGCTAGAAATATATTTGAAATGTTAATTGCTATCAACGTCTAATCGTAATGATAAGAATTTTATATAAATATGCGAGGAATCAGTATTTAGGAGACTCTCTTAATAATTTTGTATGCGAGAATTGATATAAATGTTTTTTATGCAGGCATCAATATCAATCAAAGGATAGAATATTACCATGCTATTCAAAATGAAAAAATAGTAAGAAGGATGAAACCCAATCCCAATTTTTTCAATTGAATCAACTAACTCTTTACTTTGTTTTTATTTAAATTTCATACAAACTATTGTCAATATCAAATCAAATCAAATTATTGTACATATTCTTATTCTTAGTAATGTTACTATTTGGATTTTAAACAACTGTTCCTTTTGGGTTAGATATCCGTCCTTAGGGACAAATTATTACTTTTGACTGGATACACTTGCCGTAAAAGAGGCACCATTCTCCAAACCCAAACTTATTCATATTCTTACCCATTTCCAATGAAATCTTCAGCTGCCATGTCTTCTCCATCATTGTCAACCATTAATAACTAAGGAACTTAAGGAAGGAAAGGGAGAACTCCATCAGAATGTAAAGACCCAATGAAGACTAGAATCAGAAAAGACATAAAAAAGGCTAGACACTTGTACAAATAAAAACTACTAAGAATTAGAAAAGACAAAATTGATATTAGTTTCCTTCTATAAGCCATGCTTAGTTAAAATCGGATGGTATTCATGACTTACAACAAGGATTTCAGAATCTGTCAATTATTATACACAATGGATTCCAGTGAGTTAATAATCAATTTTCTACTTTGAGAAAAGATATCAAAAATTTCAAGATTCGGTAGAGTAAAACAATTCATTTTTGTACTATTTTTGTTTAGACTCACCATACATATCTTGAACATGAGCTTTGATGTCTCCAAATCTATGTGGATTGCTTGAAGGCTTTGTTGTTGCTTGTGTGTGTGGGTTCAGGGTAGTTTGAATTTGTAAGCCCACTCTTAGTTATGATTCGAAGTTGTTTTAATCAAGTTCTTTTGAAAAAGAGTGTTTTCTAAAGAAGTGGAAAAACAACCTGTTGTTTTATCGTTTCAACTGGTTGTTTTACCCTTGGTGTTTTTGAAACAGGTTTTGAAAAAGCTTGAAATTGGTTGAGCTTGCTGTCAGACCAATCCAATTGGTTATTTAGACGTTTCAACTGATTGTTTTTGGAAAATCCTTAACGTAATTTGTTAAGTTTGGTAAATGTATTTTAATTGATTCAAAACTGATTTGGCTCTTGCATTAAATGATTTTAACAGCTATTTGGAGTTTAAATAATCTGTTTTACGCTTTTGGTTGTTATGATATCAGATTAAGTCTTTCAAATCAATTTTCTCCAAGATTGATTCAAGCCTTGGATTTTTTTCTCTAAGAGTGGAATAAGATTGCTTTGTAATTTTCAATTCAATTTGTGATTGTATTAGGTGTGATCATTCCTTTTCTCTCTTGAATATTGTATTTCTATTTGAACGTGTATTATTCAGATCCAGAGGGTGTTCTATGATCTGTGGTGTGTTGTTTGCCAAAGGAGGTGTGTGTTCTTGAAGGGTTCAAGATCACCTCTTTGGTGTGTGGTTTGTAATCAAGGTTTTTTATTGCTTAGTGGAATTCTCGGAGGTTTATGGGGATTGGATGTAGCTCTTGTATAGGAGTGAACAAATATAAATTTTTTGTGTGAATCTTTCTATCCTTTATCTCATTTAAATTTGTTTTGGTTTGTTTTTTTAAACTGCTGATAAAAACAACCGATTGAATCGCATAAACAACTAGTTGATTTTCTAGACACATAATAAAACAGATTTTTTTGTTGGCGAACCTGGTTTCCTTTTCTTTGATTCTTCATTGGCTTTCACTCCACCTTCAATATTTGCGAAAATATTTTAAAAACAATTCACCCCCTCTTGTTTAAGGCATAAAAAGTTCTAACAATTGGCATCAAGAACTAGGTTTTTGAAAGTCATTCAAGTTTTGATCCTAAAATTTCTTTTCCATGGCTGAAAAACTACCCTTTGGGAAGGGTGCTTCAATTAATAAGCCACCTCTATTTTGTGGTTTAAAATATTAGTTTTGAAAGGTAAGGATGAAGATCTTTGTTGAATCAATAGATAAAGGAATTTGGGATGCAATTGAAAATCATCCTTTTGTTCCTATGCTTGAAAAAGATAAAGTGTTTTCTGAAAAACCTTGGTCCCAATGGATTGAGCATGAAAGCAAAAAGGCTTAATACGATTGTATTTCAAAGAATATCATTACATCTGCCTTAAATTCTGATAAGTTTTTCAGGGTATCACAATGTGCCTTTGGAAAGGAAATATGGGATATTCTTGAAGTGACTCTTGAAGGAAAAAACGATGTGAAGAGAGCAAGCAAGCATGCTCTTATCCAAGAATATGAGATGTTTAGAATGCAGAAAGGGGAGACAATTGCAAAAGTGCAAAAGAGGATTACTCATATGTCAACCACCTCATGAGTCTTGGAAAAAAATTTTGAAAAAGAGGAAATCAATATCAAGATCCTCAAGTGCCTAGATAGGACTTGGCAGCCTAAGGTCACAACCATCTTTAAGTCTAAAGAATTAACATCTTTAACAACGACTTCATTGTTTGGAAAGCTTAGAGAACATGAATTGGAGATGAATAGGTTGAATGTTCAAGAAACTGAACATAAGCATGTGAGGAAGATTTCCTTGAAGGCTGCTAGACAAAAAATGTCAAGATTCAAGTGATGACAGTGAAGGAGAAACCTTGAGCTTCTTGACCAGGAAATTCAGCAAATTTCTGAAGAAAAACAACAACAAAAATCAATCCTCCAATAGGTATAATAGCAAAAAACTTAATGATTCACTACAAAAAAACGTGTATATGGTGGCGGTTCTTTTGGTATAACCTGGCGTTTATAACCGTCACATTATACGTGTGTGGTGGTACCGCAAGAAATCTTGCCAGCACAAAGTTTAATGTGGCGGTCAATTGACAATCATTGTAGCAGACGCAATATAATACATTGTATAAAATGGCGATTTTAAGCGTGTAATATATGTCAGTTATAAATGTCATAATTTTGAAATTGGGTAAACAAATTTCAATGTAAATAACGGTAGTTTTAAACGTCACTTAATACGATATAATATGACATTTATAATAACCATTACAATTGTCATAATGCAAGTATTAAATATTTTATTTTATTTTTAATATTTGTAACAATTTATTCAATTCTGTTTTATAATTTGATTTCATAATATTATTGTACCGACCAGTCCTCGGGCATCGAGAACAGCTAGTAAGGGGTAAGCCACGTCAGCTGGGTCCCACAGTGTGGGTCGAAGCCACGTGGAAGGAACCCCACAAGTGGTAAGAACTATTAGGGCGATTAGTCATCACCGTGCCCCCTCGGGAAAGGGTGATTAGTCATCAGTGTGTCCCCATAGAAAAGGGCGATTAGTCATCAGCGTGATGATCACCAGAATGGACTGATGTGTCATCAACACTCAGCAGGGTGATGAGTCCTCGACCACAGAGTGTGACGAGGTGACATCGGTCTTGGGTGTTTGAACAGCAAAGTTAGAACATTCAGTGTAGGTCCAGAGAGGAGACCAGTTACCAGTTAAATACCCAGAGGTAAGGAGAGGCCTGAATCACGAAGAGCTTATGCTTGTGGCAGGGAAAGCACGGTTAGGCGCAGAGTCCTGAGGGGTCGAGTACTCATCAGAACTAGGCTTTCCCAGTGAAGCTACATGCATGGCACGTGAACAGTGAAGGCACTCCCAGAACAGGTGGCCCAAGAGATTAGGTGCACCAGGAGGCATCCAGGTGGTCACCCTGTTAGAGTTTGCACTCCAGGAAAGGAAACCTTATGTGCTAGATTACCCTAAGATTGGGTGATAGCGGCGCGAGGGCATTCCAGTAAACCCTAAATATGGCTAGCGGCGCAGTGAACCCTAATGAGGGCTAGCAGGGCAGTAAACCCTAGACTATATAAGGGACAGTAAAATACTTCACAAAGGTACGCAATTACAAACCCTAAACACAGTTACTCAAACACTTGGTGTTGCTTGCCCAATCTTGACTTGAGCGTTGGAGTGCAAACGGCCTCTAGGGCGCCCCTTTCACTTTTGCAGGTGCAGATTGCTTCGAAAGAACCAAGCACATAACAACGTGAGGAAGAAGGCGTGTGAGTGTCGTGGAGTCAACCGATAGGCGGGTCAACCGGCAAGAACAATTATTTAATTTGATATTATCGTTAAACTTTATATTATAAATAAATTTCATAACACAATTTAAGTTCATAATATAATTAAAACTTCATAATATAATTAAATCATAACACAAATTAATTTCATAATATAATTAAATTTGATAAATATTAATAACTGAATCAAAAAATGACTTCATTCCTTCATTGAGAGAACAAAGTTGATAATGTCAAAGTAATCAAAACTACGAGTAAATCAAAATGATAACATTAAATTGTCAAAATATCAATTGCTTCATATTTAAACATATTACAAGTCCCGTCCTAATTTGTCTTGCTGGCTTCACTTGATCCTATAATATTTTGGTTTATGGAACATTGTTTCCAACATCTGGTGCCTAAAATAAATAAAAATTTATTTAAAGTTAATTTTCAATTTTTAAAAAATAAATGAAAACAATACTATAATAAAGACAAATATGCAGGGAATTATATAGGCAGATGTGCAAGGATATAAAATAGTACATGGGTTGGGTTTGGTTGAACCAAAGTACACTTTGAAACTATAATAATTAATAAATAAATGATAAAAATAGACACATAAACACACTAACAAATTATACAGATGGATGAACTATATCAAATCTGAAAAAGTTATGCACCATGATATGGCCATAAGATATAACAGAGCGCAACAATATTTCATTCACATCACATGGAGCTTAGTTAGAATACGATCTACCTGATATTCATACCCAATAGACAAACTATAGCATGTAAATCCACTTTCAAAAAACTTTTGATTTTACTAGTCACATTCAACCACTACCAACAAGGGTAGATAAAACTAAATGGTAAGTTACAAGAAATAGATAAGATTGATCTACTTGACTTTGAATCAAGTTTCCATGCTTAGTATTATAAAGGAACACTCAACTATGATCTACCTGCCAGTTTGATCACATTAGTACTAACAGATGATATCTTAAAATCCCAAAACAGCTCACTTCAACCAATCCAAAACTACAAAGGAAAAAGATCAAAATAAGAGCACCATCACCTAAAAATGGCAAACCCTAAGGCCATCATAGAAAATATGAAATCCAGTTAAAAAATGAAAGACCTTTTTTTATACAATCTCGAATGCTTTCTTTATCACCTCCTCCAACAATCCACCTTCCTCTACTGTGAACTCTGCCAAACACAACAATCACTTCCATCAAATTTTTATATCATTAATCATAAATCAATAACGTATATGTTGTTACCACGGTAGCTAATTTCAGAATATATATATATATATATATATATATATAATATTGCATATTTAACTTTTTTATTTACCTTACCAGTGTATCGTACTCTGTTTTCCTATGTTTTTCTTTCAAAATTAAAAAAAAACTTCATGGAACATGACCACACACAAAAAAAAAAAGACTCTTAATAATACTTAATCATGTAAATATTATCACCTAATGGAGAAATACATTATTATGCGGGCTGCACCAAAATAATGTACATAAATTAGGGTGGAGTATTATTATGTTTTATAATTTGAAAAATTAAAATGATGATTATGGATGTAATGATAGGAAATGAAATAAATTAAATTTGGGTTCTTACTGCGGAGGAAGGAGAAGAGATGATTGGTGATGAAATGGGAAGTTAGTGGTCCTAATGTGAGTTGATTTTAGATTGATTCATTAGGTGACACTTTTTAGAATTAGGATCAAGATTCTTAAACAATTTAGGTGAGAAGTCTAAGGAAAATTCCCACTGGACATTAACTTAACAAGTGTTAAGTAGATGTGAAGGTTCATTTCCATAAGACCAAAGGAAAAACACAATTATAGGTGATGAATGAATGATAGAACAAGGTGCGGCGGTAAAAACAGAAAAATGTGCAGAACAAAACAGAGTTGAAAAGACCGGATAGAAACAAAACAACAAAACATCACTTATTTAGGAATTGAAATGGAATGGAATTGCAATTGAAATATGAAGGATAGGAAAGCTTATGTGGATGAAGCTAGGGAAGGAAGAACACGCCACTTGACAGTGTGAATTTCCTCCAAGATGAGTGTAGTTGCCGCCACTTAAGAGCTTCCAAAACTCACAAAATAAGACTAAAACTAGGAGAACAATTCTCACCAATCTCACACAATTTGTGTATAGTAACTTTACTTAAAATTCAACTTGTCATTACATGAACCAAGCACCTCTATTTATAGTGTAGGAGGTTCGGCTTTGGCAAAGGAAAAAAGGTGGGAAAATTCAAACGCAAGTCATTTGAAAAGGGCGCCTAGGTAGTCACATGGAAGGTGTGACTTTGCTATTTCTACTCATAAGTCCTAAACTCCTATCCACACCCTCCTTTTATGTTCTATTTAAAACCTTCTCTAAAGAAATTACAAAAAGAGACATCAATTGATGCTCATCTCCCAAAGTCTTTGCCCTACTCCTAGTAATCCTCTGAGGCATGGTGGGTGCTGAGATAATGGGTTGGGCTTGGGCCTCAGATTGGGCTTGGGCTTCAGGCACCCTCTCTCCCTGGTCCTCATCAAGTCCACCATGGTCGTCGTATACGCCAACAAAGGTTGTAGACAGAGAGGTGAAGACTTGTGCTTGGTCTTACAAGGAGGAATTTTTGTACCACTACAATTGAGTAGTTCCCTAAAGCGTGAGGCTTAAGGTCAGTGTCCCAGAGTAGGGTTTTGTAACCAAAGCACATCTCCAATGGCCTTAGACATTAAATGTCGGAGTGGATTCCACGTTAAACATAGGAAAAACAAAAAAAAGTTAGTAAACGAAAGTGTGGAGTGAATGAGATTTCCCACTGATTTATTACCCTGGCAGAGTATTGGACGATTATTAGTGGCCACCCACTCTCCCGTCTCCTTCATCTTCTTCTGCACTCTCCCTTCCATGGCTTGCCTCAGAAATAAGTCCATCATCGTTTTTCGCATGTCGGAACCTCTGTTCATCAAAATCAACCACATTTTCAAAAGCAAGTCAAACACTATTTGGCCAAGATTGAGAGAAGAGAGGAACCTACGGTAGAGGAACGGGTTCGGTGTCTCTGAAGCTTCCAGTGCCAACTATGCATTGCATATGAATAACATAGGGTTTTGGAGGCTCATTCGAAACCTTGTTTCTGCGCAGAAAACCTTAAACTTTAACACTTCACACCAAAAAATGAAATTTGAGATTTCAATTTCCTTTCACAAAAAATGAATTGGGTTACTCACCTATAAGAATGAGATTGTGTGCCTTTTCCGCAGCCAAATCAACCACCTTACACGACAGGTTTCCAGACTTCAGAGGTTTCCCAGCATCTTCCATTACTTTCAATGACAACATGCAAAGAACAAAATCTGGACTCTCATAAATCGAAATCCTTTCCCCTTTTAGTTATTTCTCTTCCGATTAGGAGATGAGCGGGTTTGGGAAATGAGAGTCAATGACTAGCTTTAAAGCAGAAGTATGGGAAACTAAAAATCCGAGAGAACTGTAATAGTGAGAGTGAGAATGCTAGCGGTGAGATCGAGAACAGTGAGACTGAGAACACTAGCGGTGAGATTGAGAAGAAGGGTTTTTGGTCAGAGTGAGGAGAGGGGTTTTTAATGAGAGTAAGAAGAAGGGTTTACGGTGAGACTCTGAAGGGCTTCCAGTGAAAGTGAGAATGTGAAGGGTTTTTTATGAGAGTGACAAGAGAAGGGTTGCGGTTGTTGGGTTTAATAGTGCCAAAGTTTAAGAGGGGGGGTGAATTGACCTTTTAAAACTTTCTCGCAGAAATAGTGTTTAACACAGTTTTACAGAAAAATAAATCGATTTATGTGAAAATGAACAGATTTATTTCAGCACTGTTTTTGTTTGAAAAGCTTTTAATACAGCAAGGTTAATCAGAAGATTATACAGATAGAATTTCAAGATGCACACACATAGATATCAGATTAAAAAGCAGTGTAACTCAAAAACAGCAAACCTTAATTCCAATTCGTGTGATTTAGGTTCAGTTAAGGGCTTGACAATTAGTGAGACAATCTATTACACACAACCTGTTTTATTAGCCTTTAACAGATTATCAGTGTTCTTATTGAAATCAGACAGTTTTCCAGAAATTAAGAACAATGAATCACAGAACAGCAAGCTTCAACTTTAAGCAATTGTTTAAGGTTCAATTAATAGTTTTAACAATTTCTTGAGCAACCTATCACAGCCAATCTGTTCCAGTGGCTTTTAGAATATTTTATATGTTCTTATCAGATTCAAACAATTTTTTCAGAAATTAAGAACAGTATGCACAGTGCCCAAAAAGAACAGATTTATTTTTAATTGAACAGATTTATTTCTTTGCTATTTTATCAATTATGCAGAAACGAAATTGCAGAGAGAGAGAGAATGAGCACAAGCAGTTATACTGGTTCACTCAACTGAGCTACATCCAGTCTTCACCAAAACCAGGTGGAAATCACTAAGACACAGTACAACCAAGTACAATTCCCACTGTTCTTGAAACCTACAAGAACTTAGGTACTCTTGCTGAAAAAACCTATTTCAGCTCACACACACACACTCTCCAAGAAAACCTATCAAGAAGAGTGTTCAACCAAACTATTACAAGAAATGAGAAGTGAAATGACTACACCTGATTGAGGATACAAAGATCTGCCTTAAACTAGTAGGCAAGATTGCTAGAATAGTAGCAGGACCTCACACCAAGCTTTTGGAACCAAACCAAGAACAAGCACTTTGTGATTTTTGAAAACTTTGAAGAACAAATGCTAATCCTTTGTAAACACTTAACTCTCTGCTGTCAAAACTTGTTTTTGCAAATGTATGAATCAGTAATAAACTCATAAACAAGTTTGCATTTTATAGAAAACCAACTTATAACAGATTTTTGAAAAACAGTTAAAGCTGTTATAAAATGAACAGATTGAAAATAAAATGAACAGATTTATTTTCAAAAGCAGTTAGAGAATTTGTTAAGAGAGGAGACTTAGTCAACCATTCTGGTGTAAAGATAAAGCTGAAAAATGTTTAAGCTTGACATGGCACCAGAGACAAAAAGAATCTATTCATTTACAGATGAATAGATTTATTTTTCAAAACGAAAACAGAAAAGCTTAACTGTTTGAAACTCAGTCATTTTGAAAAGAAGAAGACTTAGTCAAAATACCTAATGCACAACATCTAATTTTTACAAGACTTAGCCAAGGCATCAGTGAAAAAAATGAATCTGTTTATTTAGAAAAGAACAGATTTATTTTTATGCAGTAAACGTGTTTTTTGTAAAACATGTGAAAAACAGTTTAAGAAAACTTATGCTTGTTCTTATCACATGGGCAGTGGTTATGAGGTTAGATACTCAGCAAAAGCCCACTCTTAGACAACCTTTAAGCACTACCTAAGACACACTTAAAGCAAAGCAAAATACAAATGAAATGTACATAGAAGTCTTCATCAAACACAATCTTGAAGGGGCAGCAACATTTAAACATCTTCAACAATCTCCCCCTGTTTGATGGAGACAAATCCCCATATAGCTTTGTTGCTTTAAGCACCTGCACTGCACCAGATTTTATACCAGAAAAAATAGCAGTGTTGCATAGCATAAGACATGGTTTTAAGGTGCAAAATGAACTCCCTGTTTTAGTTTTCAGCAGCTATTTTTCTCCCCCTTTGGATTCATCAAACAACAATATAAACATAGGGAAAGCAAATACGAAACAGAAACCATAACCATAATAGTCCAGAAAAGTAAAACCATATTGTTCAGCATTGCAAACATTTGAAAAATGATAAAAACAACATTAAAAACAGAAGACTACTGATCCTTGTAGTAAAGCTCTGCAAGCTGTGCCTGAACCCCTTCAATCTGATACAACACTTGCCTCTCAAACATAGACATTGGTTCTCCTCGGTATTCTGGACCTTGATAGGCAACTATGGCATTTGCAGCAACTTCCTCATGTTCAGATTGGGTAGCAGGTGAGTCATCATCCATAGGAACAGCTTCATCCTCATCCTCATGTTCTGCTTGAGGGTCCTTCTCCTTGAGAACCACCCACTTGTCTTCAATTTTGTGAAAACCCATTTTGGTGAGAGTTGAAGCATCAATCTCACTTACAGCTTTGATAAGGTCATTTCTCTCATTTGTAACATCAACACCAAAGTAATCAATTAATTTGGAAACAAGAATAGCATAGGGAAATCGGTAATCAACCAACCTTTTTGACTTGAGCATGTGTTCATTGACAATGAACACCCAGTTTACCTTAATCTGGTTCATGATGCAATATAGGAGAATGAGATCCTCTTCATGTAAGACAGCATGGTTTGTCCCTCTTGGAATCAGTTGCCATGCTATGATGTATGCAACTAGGCATGGAGTGAGGTTCAAATGTCCTGCATGGAACCTGTTTATACTCTCAGTAGGATTCCTCATGCAACTCTTATAATATTGCAGCTTGTTGAATTCTTGGATTCCACTGGTGTTTCCCTTTCCTAGTTTCAATCCAGCATATTTTATTCCAGCCACAGAATTCCACACCTCACTTATGATCTTCATCTTGGTCCCTTTCACATAAGAGACAACATTCTTCCCATCCAATGTGAGGTTAGTATAAAACACCTTAACCAAGTCAGGATAAACATTACCCGTTAATTCCAGCAGCTTTTTCAGTTTCTGGTGTTTCAACACAGCCCTTGTTTCTACCAGTTTTTCAGATTTTAACCAGTTGAAATCCAGCACCTTGGGTATGTTGATCTGCTTCCTGCTTGTCTCATGAATGTAGGCATTGATGCCCTCTTCATTTCCAGCGAACCATCCTTTTAACACACCTTGAAATGTGGTTTGCTTCCCCTTATTTTTCTGTTTCTTGAAAGAAGAAGCCATGGTTGAACCTGAATTCTTTTCTTGGTTTCAAATGGTGAGAACAGAAAGAGAATGGCCAATGTGGGTAGCAAATATTCACACAGATTTATAGCAGAATAAATGGATTGATATGGCAGTTATGAATGGATATGCATGAAGATTTTATGCTCTGAATTTGTGCAGAGAATCTTTGAAAATATGCACCAAATATTTAGGGTCACGATGCATACACTCAAACTCTTATTGAGCACCCAAACCATCAAAACGGTTACATAACCATGACCAAAACCGTCAAAGGTACAGAGGTTAATGCCCACTAAGTCAGTCAAGCATTCAAAGATCAAAAATTCTCTTTCCTAGTCATTAATGCATATCAGTGCAGAAAATAAACACATTCAATTACGAATAAACAGATTTAATTTTTTTACTGCTAGGCACAATTGACATTTATAATACCCAATTCATTAAGCAGAAAATTAAACCTATCTTTGGCTAATGGTTTTGTGAACAAATCAGCAAGTTGTAAATCAGTACCAATGAACTTAATATCACATGTTCCATTAGATATGTGTTCCCTTAGAAAATGATGCCTAATTTCAATGTGTTTGGTTCTTGAATGCATGACAGGATTTTTGGTTAAGTTGATTGCACTTGTATTATCACACAACAGAGGTATATGGTTAAGTAAGATACCAAAATCATTCAATTGTTGTCTTAGCCATATAGTTTGAGCACAACAACTTCCTGCTGCAATGTATTTTGCTTCAGCAGTGGAAAGAGCTACACAAGCCTGCCTTTTGCATTGCCATGAGATCAAGCTTGATCCAAGCAAATGACAGGTTCCACTTGTGCTCTTCCTATCAATTTTGCAACCTGCAAAATCTGAATCAGAATATCCAGTTAAGCTTAATGAAATATTACCTGGATACCACAAGCCAACTTCTTTAGTTGCTTGCAAATACTTCAAAATCCTTTTGACAGCATTGTAGTGTGATTCTTTAGGAGCAGATTGAAACCTTGCACACATGCACACTGCAAACATTATATCTGCCGTGCTAGCAGTGAGATACAGTAGTGATCCTATAAGTCCTCTGTATTTGGTTTCATCAACAGAAATTCCAGCTTCATCATGATCCAAATGACAGCTTGTTGAGAAGGGTGTGCTGATTGGTTTACACTTGTCCATTTCAAATTTCTTCAGCAAATCCTTGCAATACTTAGCTTGACTTAAGAAAATGCCATCCTTGAGTTGTTTGATCTGCAAGCCTAGAAAATAGTTCAACTCACCCATCATTGACATTTCAAACTCACTCTTCATGACTTTCACGAAAGCTTCACACAATTCTCCATTGTTTAATCCAAAAATGATGTCATCCACATATACTTGGACTAGAATTGAGTCATCTCCTTTCTTCTTAATGAACAAGGTCTTATCTGATGTGCCTCTGTCATAGCCTTGTGAGGTGAGAAAATCACTTAGCCTTTCATACCATTGCCTAGGAGCTTGCTTGAGTCCATAGAGAGCCTTTTGGAGTTTGAACACATATTCTGGATGTTGATGGTCTTCAAAACCTGGTGGTTGTGAGACAAATACCTCTTCATTTATATAG
The DNA here is from genome assembly GCA_013389735.1 of Phaseolus lunatus. Classification (NCBI taxonomy): domain Eukaryota; kingdom Viridiplantae; phylum Streptophyta; class Magnoliopsida; order Fabales; family Fabaceae; genus Phaseolus; species Phaseolus lunatus. The sequence continues at coordinate 27,663,894 of CM023866.1, read as the reverse complement.
CCATTTAGAAAGGCACTTTTCACATCCATTTGAAATAGCTTGAACCCTTTGATGCAGGAGAAGGCAAGCAGCAGTCTAACAGCTTCTAACCGAGTCACTAGTGCATATGTCTCATCATAGTCTATTCCTTCTTCTTGATTGTACCCTTTAGCTACAAGCCTAGCCTTGTTTCTGGTGATCACTCCATGCTCATCCATCTTGTTTCTAAATACCCATTTTGTTCCAATTACATTCATCTCAGGTATTCTAGGAACAAGAGTCCAGACCTCATTAAGAGCAAATTGATTCAGTTCCTCTTGCATAGCTAAAATCCAGTTGCTGTCCTTGAGAGCTTCCTTCAAATTCTTGGGTTCAACTTGAGATACAAAGGCCATTGCTTCACAGAAATTGTTCAAGAATTTTCTAGTTGACACTCCTTTCTCAATGTTCCCAATGACATTATCAAGAGTTAAATCTCTTGGGATTTTCCACTCTTTTGGCAAACCTGCAGCTGCAGTAGATTCTTGTACAGCATGTGTATCAGCAGTATCAAAATGAATCGATTCATTTTGATTTAAAAGAGATTTAAATTCATTACTGTCGGGGTCATCAGCAGCAGTTTTAGATATGCTATGATCAGTTTCATCAAAAACAACATGCATTGATCCTTGTACTATAAGCAACCTTTTATTGAAGACTCTATATGCATGACCATTCAAAGCATAACCAATGTGCACACCTTCATCAGATTTAGCATAAAATTTACCAAGATTTTCTTTGCCATTATTCAATACAAAGCATTTACACCCAAATACTCTAAGGTGGCTTACACTAGGTTTTCTGCCCTTATACAATTCATATGGGGTTTTCTTAAGAATTGGTCTTATTAAGGTCCTATTTAAGACATAACCTGCAGTATAAACAGCATCAGCCCAAAAATACTTAGGTAGCTTAGATTCATTTAACATAGTTCTAGCTAGTTCCTCTAGTGATCTATTTTTCCTTTCAACTACACCATTTTGTTGGGGTGTCCTAGGGGCTAAAAAGGTATGAGCTATCCCATGCTTCTCACAGAACCTCTCAAACTTAGCATTTTGAAACTCTCCCCCATGATCACTTCGAATTGATTTAATGCAGCAACCATTTTCATTTTGCAGAATTTTTGCTAATTTCTTAAAGGCTGTGTAAGCATCATGTTTATGTGCAAGAAATAAAGTCCATGTAAATCTAGAGTAATCATCCACAACAACTAAGGCATACAAATTTCCAGCCAAGCTAGCAACTCTAGATGGACCAAATAAGTCCATATGTAACACGTCCAATGGATTTTTTGTAGAGACAATATCCTTTAACTTGAAAGAGGATTTGATTTGTTTACCTTTCACATAAGCATCACAAAGCCTGTTGTCCTAAAATTTAATGTTAGGTAAACCAGAAACTAAATCTTTAGATTTCAATTTATTCAAGTGATTTGTGTGTATGTGAGCCAACCTCCTATGTTACAACCAAGACTCATCACTTCTGGACAGCAAACACTCATTTGAAGAGTTAGTTTCCATGATATTCAGCAGATATATGTTATTCACTCTCTTACCAGTAAACAGTACCTTACTAGATGAATTACTTGATATTGTGCAGCCTTTTGACTCAAAATTCACTTTGTATCCTTTGTCACAAAGCTGACTTATGCTGAGAAGACTATGCTTAAGTCCTTCTACATACAGCACATTCTCAATGGTTGTTGAGTTCCCTGTTCCAACAGTTCCTCTGCCCAAAATCCTCCCTCGGTTATTATCACCATAGGTTACATGTCCTTCTGCTTTGAGCTTTAAGCTGGTAAACTTTGTAAGATCTCCAGTCATATGCTTGGAACAGCCACTGTTCAAGTACCACTGATTTTTCTTGCTGCCAATCTACAAAACAGAATAAAAATGATACAAATGGTACCCTTTTCAGTATAGGGTCCAGCACAGATTAAAACCTTCCCTTTGGTAGCCATTTTGCTAAGTTCTTAGGCACAAGTTGCTTTCTAGCAATGCAAGACCTAGAGGTATGACCAGATTTCATGCAGTAAAAACAGGTTACATGAGATGCCTTTTTGCCACTGTTAAAAGCTGAAAAAACTGATTTTGCTGGAACAAAAAAACTTGAAAGCTTTTTGACATTGGTTACATTTCCAGGGGTATAACCAAGTCCATTCTTATTGAAAACAGCATTCTGTGATCCAAGGAGAGACTCAAGGTTTTCTCTTCCCTTGGTGAAATTGGAAAGGGTTTTCAGCAAATACTCCACTTGTTTTTCCAATTTTTTGCAGTTTTCACAGGATTTAATAGAGGCATGCAAGCAAGTTAGTTCAAGGCTTACTAAATCTGTTTTGGCCTTATGCAATTCTTCCTCAAGTGTTTTTACTTTAGGTGCCAACACATTATTTACCTTTTGCAGCTTATTGCATATTACAACTAGCCCATTTGCTTCATCATGTGTTTCCTTGAAGGCAACAAGCAAATCATCATAGTTATCAGAATCAACAGAAAAATTACTTACTGAATCAAAGCTTGACTCCTCATCCTTCATCATGAAACACAAATTGTTCTCCTCATCTTCTGTTGAAGAGCTGCTGGTTGAGGATGCTTCATTTTCCTCCCATGAGATGTAGGCTCTTCTTCCTTTGTTCCTTTCAAATTTCTTGCTGGCAAATTTGTCCTTAGTTTGATTGTCTGGACAATCTATTTTGATATGCCCTGTTTCGCCACATCCAAAGCAAGTATATTTAAAGGAATTTGAATCATTGAGTTTAGGATACCTTCTTTTCTGCTGGTTTCTATTTTTGCTTTTCTTCCTCAGGAATTTACTGAATCTTTTTGTAAGAAGACTGATTGTATCATCATCTTCAGCATCTTCTTTTTCTTCCTTGATCTCATTTAGTTCAGTTGCTTTCAGTGCAAGACCTTCGGGTTTTCTCTCTGTTGTTTCCTGCTCTTTAAGTCTTTTAAGCTCTAGCTCATGCTCCATCAGCTTTCCAAACAGTGCAGCAGTTCCCAACTTTGACAGATCATGGCTTTCAGAGATAGCTGTCACCTTTGGTTGCCAGCTTCTGTCGAGGCACTTCAATATCTTTATGTTGAGCTCCTCTCTGTCAAATTCTTTTCCCAAGCCACTGAGGTGATTCACAATATGGGTGAATCTTTTCTGCACATCAGCAATGCTCTCCTCGGGTTGCATTCTGAACAGCTCATATTCTTGGATGAGCGCATGTTTCCTTGACCTTTTCACATCTTCAGTCCCCTCATGAGTCACTTCTAAGACTTCCCACATCTCCTTAGCTGACTTACATTGAGATATCCTAAAGAACTCATCCATTGTCAATGCAGAGGTTATGATGTTCTTGGCCACAAGATCATGTTGAGCCTTCCTCCTTTCGGTCTCATTCCATTCAGATCTTGGCTTTACCTTTTCTTCATCCTTGACAACCTGCATTGGCATATAAGGTCCATTGACCACAGCTTCCCAAACTAATGCATCAATGGATTCCATGAAAATTCTCATTCTAACTTTCCAAATTCATTCCATTGGACATAGGTGGTCTACTAACAGCAGAACCCTCAGCAAAAAGCACATTAAACTCAGACATTATTACAAACAAACTTGATTAAAATACAAGTCCTACCTCTTGATACCAATTGTTGGGTTTAATAGTGCCAAAGTTCAAGAGGGGGGGTGAATTGACCTTTTAAAACTTTCTCGCAGAAATAGTGTTTAACACAGTTTTACAGAAAAATAAATCGATTTATGTGAAAATGAACAGATTTATTTCAGCACTATTTTTGTTTGAAAAGCTTTTAATACAGCAAGGTTAATCACAAGATTATACAGATAGAATTTCAAGATGCACACACACAGATATCAGATTAAAAAGCAGTGTAACTCAAAAACAGCAAACCTTAATTCCAATTCGTGTGATTTAGGTTCAGTTAAGGGCTTGACAATTAGTGAGACAATCTATTACACACAACCTGTTTTATTAGCCTTTAACAGATTATCAGTGTTCTTATTGAAATCAGACAGTTTTCCAGAAATTAAGAACAATGAATCACAGAACAGCAAGCTTCAACTTTAAGCAATTGTTTAAGGTTCAATTAATAGTTTTAACAATTTCTTGAGCAACCTATCACAGCCAATCTGTTCCAGTGGCTTTTAGAATATTTTATATGTTCTTATCAGATTCAAACAATTTTTTCAGAAATTAAGAATAGTATGCACAGTGCCCAGAAAGAACAAATTTATTTCTTTGCTATTTTATCAATTATGCAGAAACGAAATTGCAGAGAGAGAGAGAGAATGAGCACAAGTAGTTATACTGGTTCACTCAACTGAGCTACATCCAGTCTTCACCAAAACCAGGTGGAAATCACTAAAACACAGTACAACCAAGTACAATTCCCACTGTTCTTGAAACCTACAAGAACTTAGGTACTCTTGCTGAAAAAACCTATTTCAGCTCATACACACATACTCTCCAAGAAAACCTATCAAGAAGAGTGTTCAACCAAACTATTACAAGAAATGAGAAGTGAAACGACTACACCTGATTGAGGATACAAAGATCTGCCTTAAACCAGTAGGCAAAATTGCTAGAACAGTAGCAACACCTCACACCAAGCTTTTGGAACCAAACCAAGAACAAGCACTTTGTGATTTTTGAAAACTTTGAAGAACAAATGCTAATCCTTTGTAAACACTTAACTCTCTGCTGTCAAAACTTGTTTTTGCAAATGTATGAATCAGTAATAAACTCATAAACAAGTTTGCATTTTATAGAAAACCAACTTATAACAAATTTTTGAAAAACAGTTAAAGCTGTTATAAAATGAACAGATTGAAAATAAAATGAACAGATTTATTTTCAAAAGCAGTTAGGGAATTTGTTAAGAGAGGAGACTTAGTCAACCATTCTGGTGCAGAGATAAAGCTGAAAAACGTTTAAGCTTGACATGGCACCAGAGACAAAAAGAATCTATTCATTTACAGATGAATAGATTTATTTTTCAAAACGAAAATAGAAAAGCTTAACTGTTTGAAACTCAGTCGTTTTGAAAAGAAGAAGACTTAGTCAAAATACCTGATGCACAACATCTAATTTTTACAAGACTTAGCCAAGGCATCAGTGAAAAAAATGAATCTGTTTATTTAGAAAAGAACGGATTTATTTTTATGCAGTAAACGTGTTTTTTGTAAAACATGTGAAAAACAGTTTAAGAAAACTTATGCTTGTTCTTATCACATGGGCAGTGGTTATGAGGTGAGATACTCAGCAAAAGCCCACTCTTAGACAACCTTTAAGCACTACCTAAGACACACTTAAAGCAAAGCAAAATACAAATGAAATGTACATAGAAGTCTTCATCAAACACAATCTTGAAGGGGCAGCAACATTTAAACATCTTGAACAGCAGTGACAAGAGAAAGAGAATACGAACAAGAATGAGAACGGTTGCAATGAGAAGGGTTCACTGATAGAAGGGAATACAAAATGGGGGAAGGCTGTGCATTTTCCAAGAGTGAAAAGGGGAATATGAAAAAAAACATTTGGAAAGAGAAAGGTTACAGAGGGAACGAAACGTGGGGGAAATTTTATTTTGAAGGATAGTTATGGCGGTTGTACATGCAACATTTTGAGGGAACATTATGGCGTCTACGAAGCTATCATATTATACAGCTAATTGTGGCGGTTTTTAATAACCGCTGCCACACACACGTTTTTTTGTAGTGATTTTAATTCTAACAAATATACCTGCTTTGGATGTGGTGAACAGGGACATATTAAAGTTGATTGCCCCAATAATGAGAGTAAAGAAAGAGTAGCTAGCAAGAAAGGTGAAAAGAAAGGCAAAGCCAAGAGAGCCTCCATTGCTTGGAAAGAAAATGAAGTTTCTTCATCTAGCTCATCTTCATGAGGTGAAGAAGCTAATCTCTGCTTAATGGACAAGGGAGAATCTGACATGAGCAGTGTAAGTTCCAGCATTTCAATTAATTTTGAAAACTATAGCCAACTTCTTTATGCTTTCAAAGAAACTTATGAAAAAGCTAATAGATTGGCTCTTTTGAACAACCGATTGAAAGGCTTGAATAATTGGCTAGAAAATAGATTCAAAGCATTGGAAGAAGAGCTAGAAAATCTTGAAAAAGGATTTTGAAAATCTGGAATTGATTTACAAAAACTCTTCTTGTAAATGTGACTCAAGTTTTTATGAAAATTATGAATCTCTTGAAAAGAAGGTTCACTATCTTGTGAAAACTATGGATAAGCTTTCAAAAAGAAAATCAAACTTTGAGATTGTTCTAGCATCTCAAAATTTTGTTTTTGGAAAATCTGGATTGGGTTTTAATCCACAGAGCAAGAAAAGTGGTGTTTCAAAGCCTTATTCAACCATTAGGGAAAAATAACGGATTGAAAAGTCGTAACATCCAATTGTTTCATGCTTTTACTATATGAAAAAGGGCCATTCTGTCAGATTCTGTAAAATTAGAAAATTTTATGTTCCTAAAGGTGTTATGAAGTGGGTTCCTAAGAATCCTAAGGTTTCTAGTGATCCAATTAATGCCAATGGACCCAAATTTGTTAAGGGACCAAACCTTGCTACTTGATCTTGTCTTTCGCAGGACTCTTTAATGGAAAATAAGCATATGTGGTACCTGGACAGTGGCTGTTCCAAGCACATAATAGGGGATAAATCCAAGTTTTTCAATATTATCCTCAAGCAAGGAGGTCATGTGACTTATGGAGACAACAATAAAGGGAAGATTCTTGGGAGAGGCACCATTGGTGATAAAAACAACTTTTTGATTCATGACGTCCTATATGTGGAAGCGCTCAAGCATAGTCTACTCAGCATTAGCCAGCTATGTGATAAAGGTTATCAAGTAACCTTCAAGGCCAGCACTTCTAAGATACGCATACCTAATTCATAGGAAGTATTGTTGATTGGTAAAAGGGTCAACAATGTTTATCTTTTTGATATCTCACATCCTACATCCATAGGCTGTCTTCTAACAAAACATGAGGAATCATGGTTATGACATAGAAGAATAACTCATATTTACATGCATCATTTAAATAAGTTGATATCTAAAGATCTTGTGGTAGGCTTACCCAAGATCAAGTTTGAGAAAGACCATATATGTGAAGCATGCCAAAAGGGGAAGCAAACTAAACATTCCTTCAAACTGAAAAATGTGGCTTCTTCTTCAAAACCCCTTGATCTGCTCCACATGGATTTATTTGGTCCTTCAAGAACCATGGGTTGTGGCGTAAATTACTATGCTCTTGTTATTGTTGATGACTTCTCTAGGTTTACATGGGCACTATTTTTGGAGTAAAAAAGTGATGCATTTTCTGCATTCAAAAAGCTTGCCAAGAGATTGCAAAACACTAACTGCAACAACATATGTGCAATCCGTAACAATCATGGAGGGGAGTTCCAAAATGAAAAATTCAATTCCTTTTGTGAAAAGCTTGGAATCTTCCATAATTTCTCTACTCTTAGAACTCCTCAACAGAATGGAGTTATGGAAAGGAAGAACAGGTCTCTTGAAGAGCTTGCTAAAACCATATTGACTAAATCCTCCCTGCCAAAATATTTTTGAGCAGATGCTGTTAGCACCGCTTGCTATGTGATGAATAGGGTTCTCATCAGACCAATCTTGAAGAAGACTCCATATGAATTGTTCAATGGAAGGAAACCCAACATTGGTCGTCTGAAGGTGTTTGGGTGCAAGTGCTACATTCTGAATAATGGAAAAGAAAACCTTGGCAAGTTTGATGAGAAAGCAGATAATGGTATATTCCTTGGTTATTCTTCAACTAGCCATGCTTATAGGGTGTATAATAAAAGGCTTATGACTATAAAGGAGTCTGTTCATGTTGTATTTGATGAGACTAACTATGCAAAAAAAGAATCTTTGAAGAATTATGCAAAAGAAGATGAGCAAAACATCTTTCTGAAGAATCTGGAAACCTATCCAGAAAAAAATAACCGATTGATTCTGTGAAATAACTGGTTGAAATTCTGCAACAGAATGAGTTACCCAAAAAATAGAGGATTCATAGAGATCTTTCTATGGATAACATCATTGGGCAGATTCAGAAGGGAGTTTCTACTCGAAGAACTATCTCAAATTACTGCAGGCACATGGCTTTTGTCTGTCAAACTGAACCTAAGTCAATTGGTGAAGCTCTCAAAGATGAAAATTGGGTTGCTACCATGCATGAGGAGATGAATCAATTCACTGGAAATGATATGTGGTCTCTGGTTCCTAAAAAAATTAGATGAACATTATTGGAACCAAGTGGGTGTTTAGAAATAAGCTAGATGAATTAGGAGTGATTACAAGAAACAAAGCAAGGCTAGTTGCTAAAGCATACAAAGAGGAAGGCATAGACTATGATGAAACCTTTGCACCAATGACTTTTGCTTGCATAAGCGGCTTCAAAATGTTTCAAATAGATGTGAAGAGTGCATTCCTTAATGGATTTATCAACGAGGAGGTCTATGTTTCACAACCTCCTGATTTTGAAGATCATCAACATCCCAAGCATGTATACAAGCTGAAAAAGGCCTTGTATGGACTTAAGCAAGCCCCAAGGCAGTGGTATGAAAGGCTAAGTAATTTTCTCTTGTCTAATGGCTGTGAGAGAGTGAAGATTGACAAGACTCTCTTTATTAAGAAGTCAAATTATGAAATTATCTTGGTCCAAATCTATATTGATGACATCATATTTGGTGCTACAAATGATTGCCTATGTGAAGAATTTGTGGCAGCTATGCAGGGAGAGTTTGAAATGTCAATGATGGGAGAGCTTTCCTTCTTTCTTGGACTGCAAGTCAAGAAATCTAAAGATGGCATTTTCCTAAGTCAAACAAAGTATTGCAAAGAGATTCTCAAGCGGTTTGAGATGGAAAACTGCAAAAAAGCAACCACACCAATGTCCACAAGCTGTTATATGGATGCAGACTTGGCTAGAACAACAGTAGATCAAACCAAATTCAAAGGATTGATTGGTTCTTTGCTTTATCTCACTACTAGCATAATAGACATCATGTTTGTAGTTTGTCTTTGTGCTAGATTCCAATCCAATCCAAAAGAATCTCACTTTAAATCTGCTAAACGGATTCTAAAATATCTTAAAGGCACAACCATTGTTGGTTTATGATTCAACACTCAAGAACAAAGAACATTGAGATCCGTCATCATTTTATAAGGGATCATGTGAGTAATAGAGATTGTGAAGTGTAGTATATTGAAATAGAAAAGCAACTTGCAGATATTTTCACCAAGCCATTGCCAAAAGACAAGTTTTTCTTTTGAAGAAATGAGTTGGGTATTCTTGATTCTCAAACTCTTTCTTAAATTTTGCTTTTATCCCTTCTTCTACTCTATTTGTGAAGACAAATAGGGGGAGAATTATTTGTTTTTTATACTGCTACATATCTGTTTTAATCTGGTTTAATATGTTGTTGCAAAAACTCTGATTTTGCACCTCATTCACACTGGTTTTCACACTGATTTTGTTGGTTTTCTTTATGAAAATCACATGGTGAAAACTAGTTCATTGGTGCTAGTGAAAGATGGATATGATTGCTCTCTGGTACATGCACAATTTTTGTTTTGCATGTGCTTACAAATTCAAACATAACAACACAAGCAAACCAGGGATTTGTCTTCATCAAATAGGGGGAAATTGTTGAACATGAGCTTTGATGTCTCCAAATCTGTGTGGATTGCTTAAAGGCTTTGTTGTTGCTTGTTTGTGTGGGTTCTGGGTAGTTTGAATTTCTAAATCCACTCTTAGTTATGATCCAAAGTTGTTTTAATCAAGTTCTTTTGAAAAAGAGTGTTTTCTAAAGAAGTGGAAAAATAACCTATTGTTTTATCGTTTCAACCGGTTGTTTTACCCTTAGTGTTTTTGAAACAGATTTTGAAAAATCTTGAAATTGGTTGACCTTGTTGTCAAACCAATTCAATCGCTTATTTCGACGTTTCAACCGATTGTTTTTTGAAAATCCTTAACATAATTTGTTAAGTTTGGTAAATCTGTTTTAATTTATTCAAAACTGATTTGGCTCTTGCATTAAATGTTTTTAACAGCTACTTGGAGTTTAAATAATCTATTTTGCACTCGTAGTTGTTATGATATTAAATTAACTCTTTCAAATCAATTTTCTCCAAGATTGCTTCAAGCTTTGGATTTTTTTTCTCTAAAAGTGGAATAGGATTGCTTTGTAATTTTCAATTCAATCTATGATTTTATCAGGTGTGATCATTCCTTTTCTCTCTTAAATATTGTATTTCTGTTTGAACGTGTACTGTGCAGATCCAAAGGGTGTTCTGTGATCTGTGGTGTGTTGTTTGCCAAAGTAGGTGTGTGTTCTTGAAGGGTTCAAGATCACCTCTTTGGTGTGTGGTTTGTAATCAAGGTTTTTGATTGCTTAGTGGAACTCTCAGAGGTTTCTAGGGACTGGATGTAGCTCTTAGATAAGAGTGAACTAGTATAAATTTGATGTGTGAATCTTTCTATCCTTTATCTCGTTTAAATCTATTTTGGTTTGTTTTTATAAACTGCTGATAAAAACAACCGGTTGAATCACATAAACAACCGATTGATTTTCTGGAAATATAATAAAATAGATTTGTTTGTTGGCTAACCTGGTTTTCTTTTCTTTGATTCTTCATTGGCTTTCACTCCACCTTCAATATTTGCGAAAATCTTTTAAAAGCAATTCATCCCCTTCTTGTTTAAGGCCTAAAATTATAACAACATATGTATATATTTAACTATGACTTATTTATTTATTTATTGTTTTATCTATTTCATTTCATTCGACATCCTTATTAAGAATTGTGATATTTTTCTATGTCCAAAATTTGGTTTTAAAAAAAATTCTATTTCTGTGACTTTCCATAATTTTTTTAAAATATTATTGTCAATTAGTGAATAATATTTTTTAAAAAAATTACTAATTTATCAACCTTCTTTAATTCAACCTGTAACATCCCGCCAAATACCTTTTCATATTTATGTAATAAAATAAAGGTGAAACAAATATATCGAAGTGAACATAATTATATATATGTAATGAAGTTTCTCCTCACAGGGAGTTTAATACATAATCGATCAGTTTTCCAAAACTTAAACAAAATACAGCAAAATAAAAAAAAAAACAGGCGATCTCCTAACAGAAAAAGGCGATCTCCTATCAGAAAAGGGCGATCTCCTATCAGACAACAGAAAAAGGGTGATCGCCTAACAGAAACAGAAACAGGCGATCTCCTTCCGACAACCACTCACTGAGGAGCTCTACTTCCTGCAACATCATCTGCTCCCGTGTAAATTATACACGATCATCACAGGTTTAAGAAAACATCCACAAAACAAAAGCGCAGGGTAAGCTAGATATTTTAAAGAGAATTTGGATATGAAACTTTAAAATTCAAGATAAAACAATTTTAACACACTCACGTAAAATCCATCAATTTTCCCATTCATTTCACATGACCATCAAGTAATCACATATTCCACAATTTCCTCAAGAGTCTTTCAATTCACATAATTCATCAAGTGTCTATTAATTTCAAAGTTTCTCATTTCTCACGTCAGACTTCCACTGACTCAACACACATAGACACATACCACACCACTGTAAAGTCCACACAAGACAGCTAGTAAAGTCCACACAGGACAGCTAATGAAGTCCACACAGGACAGCAAGTAAAGTCCACACAGGACAGCAAGTAAAGTCCACACAGGACAGCAAGTAAAGTCCACACAGGACAGCAAGTAAAGTCCACACAGGACAGCTAAAGATCATCAATTCACCCAATGCACCATACAACACTTAAATGAACGATCTCAACCACAGCAACAAACGTATCAAGGTTCAGATTTTTCCAATAACACATGCATTTCACATATCAATCTCAAACAAGTTCAAAGCGACACTAAAACAGGGGATTTCGAAGACAACATTAAAACTGGCGATTACGTCGCCCCACACATAAAAACAGAGCATCGTGAAAAAGAATATGAAACCGGCGACCACATCGCCCTCACTTCAGAACCTACTCGTCCAAAAACAGGGAATTATGCAATAACAGTTGAAAACCGGCGACCACGTCGCCCCATCATCTCAATCATCTAATATAAGGTTTTCGTTGGAAATAAGGCTAGCTTCCCTTACCTGGACTTGCGCAAAACACCAAGAGCTCCAAAACCCACCGAGCTTAAAGGATGCCTTAGCTCTGTTTTAGCGTCTGGTTTGTAGAACTTGCAGAGAACCTCCCAGGTGCTCTAAGGGCAGTCGTCGCTCATCCTACTGGTGCTTGAGGATGCCTGAATCGCAGCGCGAAGGAGAGAAAAGAGAAGGATGAAGGTAAACTCACTCTTTCACTCTTGAACCACTGCAATATCCTTTGCCTCTCAGAAGTGGGTTTTTGAATCTTAAACCAACTTGTCCACAAAAGCCGCTGCCACCACCCACTCTGCAGGGAAGTTTGCGTGTACGCTTCCCTGAACAGTACGACTACGCGTGCCTCTGCCCAGGCCAACACTCTGATGTCACTATTCTGAACCACCCTTTTTGTCTACGTGTCGCGCGTGCAGTACGTCTCATGCTGAGAGCCTGGATCCCACCTTATCTGTGTGAAACTCGACACCGCGCGATAATCTTCCACCAATGACCGCTCGCGCGATGAACATCCACCGATGTCTCATCCTGGCGGAGGACCGATGTCTCTTCCTGGAAAACGACCGATGTGTCCCTCATCCTGGCGATGACCGTCTGTCTCTCATACCGGCGATGACTGACGTGCCTCATCCCGGTGATGACCGATGTCTCACCCTGGAGGACCACCGATGTCTCACCCTGGCAGACCACCGATGTGTCTCCCATCCTGGTTGATGACCGATGTTCCTCTCATCCTATTGGCGATCTCTTATCGCCCTTGTGTGTGACGAGAACACATCGCCTTACTCTGCTCACCGATGTCACATCGTCACACCTTGCTGAAGGTTCTTCATCCCACTATGTTACGTCTAAGGTATCACCTCCACATGGCTTGGTGACATCGGTAGCTTCACCTTTCCAAGAATAGACCAGCACTACTCCTCGTGCGCCCATGCATGCAACACTAAGGATGATTTCTTATGCTCAAGCATAGAGCTTCGCACGCCCAACGTATCTAAGGCTTAACCCACACCTTGATACGCGTAGTTTTTGGAACCCACTATGGTTAATCCAGCACCTTGACCACATACTGTAAGGACCCGTAAAATTAAATTGGAATAAAAAGGGATATATTTTAAATGAATTCTAAGTATGTTTTTATTTAAAATAAAAAGGAAGGAGAGTGTAGTTTAGAAGACTATGAGATCGCCTGGTTAGTACATGATCGCCTGTCGCCTAGGTTGCACGTGATCGCCAGTCGCCTATGGTGCACATGATCGCCGAAAGTGCACTCAGTATGTGGTCAGGATACTGGATCAACCAGAGTGGGTTCCACAAAACCACACGTATCAAGGTGTGGGTTAAGCCTTAGATACGCTGTGCATGCAAAGCTCTATGCTTGAGCATAAGAAATCGTCCTTAGTGTTGCATGCATGGGCGCACGAGGAGTAGGGCTGATCTACTCTTGGAAATGTGAAGCTACCGACGTCACCCAGTCATGTGGAGATGATACCTTGGACGTAACATAGTGGGATGAAGAACCATCAGCACGGCGGGGCGATGTGTCGTTGGGCATCGCCGGGCGCGAGGCATGCGGGCATCGCCAGGGCGCGAGGCATGCGGGCATCGCCGGGCGCGAGGCATGCGGGCATCGCCAGGGCGCGAGGCATGCGAGCATCGCCGGGCGCGAGGCATGCGGGCATCACCGGGCGCGAGGCATGCAGGCATTGCCAGGGCGCGAGACATGCGGGCATCGCCAGGGCGCGAGGCATGCGGTCATTGCCAGGGCGAGACATCGGTCGTCTCCCAGGGAGAGACATCCGTCGTCCGCCAGGATGAGGCATCGGTGGTTAGTCATCGCGCGAGCGGTCATCGGTGGAAGGTTATCGCGCGATGTCGAGTTTCACACAGATAAAGTGGGACCCGGGCTCTCAGCATCAGACGTACTGCACGCGCGACACGTAGACAAAAAGGGTGGTTCAGAATAGTGACCTCAGAGTGTTAGCCTGCGCAGAGGCACGCGTAGTCGTACTGTTCAGGGAAGCGTACACGCAAACTTCCCTGCAGAGTGGGTGGTGGCAGCGGCTTTTGTGGACAAGTTGGTTTAAGATTCAAAAACCCACTTCTGAGAGGCAAAAGGACGTTGCAGTGGTTCAAGAGTGAAAGAGTGAGTTTACCTTCATTCTTCTCCTTTTCTCTCCTTCGCGCTGTGATTCAGGCATCCTCAAGCACCAGTGCGACGAGCGACGACTGCCCTTGGAGCACCTGGGAGGTTCTCTGCAAGTTCTACAAACCAGACGCTAAAACAGAGCTAAGGCATCCTTTAAGCTCGGTGGGTTTTGGAGCTCTTAGTGTTTTGCGCAAGTCCAGGTAAGGGAAGCTAACCTTATTTCCAACGAAAACCTTATATTAGATGATTGAGATGATGGGGCGACGTGGTCGCCGGTTTTCAACTGTTATTGCATAATCCCCTGTTTTGGAACGAGATCGCCGGTTTTGGCGTTGTTTTTCGAACTCCCCTGTTTTTGGTGTTGTTTGAAACTGTTTGAGATTTAAATGTGATATTCAAAAATCTGAACCTTGGCATGAGTTTTGCTGTGACTGGAATCGTTCATTAAGTGTTGTATGACGTGTTGAATGTTGTGAATGTGGGATCAAGGCATAGTATTTTCAGGAAAGAAAATACCGTGTAAGATTGTGTGTAATGTGTATTGACTAGGGGCTTGTTTAGAAGGAGATATCCTGACTCTGCTGATATAATGGAATCACATAGATGAAGTTATTCAGTTGTGGAGAGTCGAAGGAGGTTCATATGTATGGGTGAGTTGTTTGAAAGAGAACGAGCTTGACCTGTTATATGAATTAACCCTGTCATACCGGGAGAGTGATGATATTGAGATTATGTATGCGCATGGCTGTGTGGATTTCACAGCGACCCTGTGTGGATTTCACAGTGGTGTGGTATGACAGGTGCAGATCTCTGAGCCTGAGTCAACGCACGAGTCTTCCGGAAGTAGAGTCATGTGTCTATATGTTATGAGTCAGTGGAAAGTCTGACGTGTGAACCATGAATATTGAAAGTAGCGAATAGACACTTGACGAGTTTGTGGAATATGGGAATGTTGATGGTTGGAATTGATATGGATCATGAATGGTGTGAAGATTTATGTTTTCTGTTGATTTAAAGTTTCATATTTAAAGTTTTTCAAACATCTAGCTTACCCTTTTATCTGGTATTGTGATTGCTTTCTTAAACCTGTGATGATCGTGTATTTTTGCACGGGAGCAGACGAGGTTGCAGGTAATAGAGCTCCTCAGTGAGTGGTCGCCGGAAGGAGATCGCCCGGTTCAATTTCTGTTAGGCGATCACCCTTTTTCTGTTGTCTGATAGGAGATCGCCCTTTTCTGATAGGAGATCGCCTGCTTGTCTTTTTGCTGTATTTTGTTTAAGTTTTGGAAAATTGACCGATTATGTATTAAACTCCCTGTGAGGAGAAACTTCATTACATATATATAATTATGTTCACTTCAATATATTTTTTTACCTTTATTTTTATTATATAAATATGAAAAGAATTTGGCGGGATGTTACACATACTAAGTGCACATTCGGCGATCATGTACACCATAGGCGATTATGTGCCAGAGAGGTCGGAGATCGCCTCCGTCTTCAATAACGGCGATCTCGTAGAAGGCTTCTTAGCTACACTTTTCTTCCTTTACTCTTCTTGATCCACATGTCTTCCTCGAGCACATCCACGTGATTACCTCACGATAAAGTCATCGCACTTGACTACTTGGTTAATACAAGGGTCAGCCGACCGACCTCTACCAGCTGACCCCAGACCTTGGGCGACGTCCGAGGTCCGACTACTACGAAACTTCATTTACCAGCTCTTTGTATTTTAAATAATAACATCTTCTGAAATTATTTAAATATAACACTTTCATTCCAATTAAAGTTTCTAGGTCCTTACACAACCTGATGGAGGAGGGCCAAGCACATCTAGCCAAGGAAGCCAAGGCCCAAACCAAGAAGACCGTCTAGACCAAGAGGAGCGTCTAGCTCCAGGAAGTGAGCATCTAGAACGTGAAGGAGGGAGGCTATCCATGGAGCTAGACCGTCTAGGACCTCTCACAAGATCCATGGCTAAACATATCCAAGCACACATAGAAGAAGCCACGGATGGAAGAGAGAGATCCTTGTACATGTTTCATAAAGGCCCAAAGGGGGAGGGGGTGCTTAGTAGATTAGTGTAGTGTAGAAAGCAAAACTTGCTCACTTAGGGGTGTGCTATCAAAAAGGTGCCCTTAGCAATAGAAGGAGGGGTGTGCTAGCAAATAGGTGCCTTTAGCAAAAGAAGGAGGGGTGTACTATCAAATGTTGCATTTTTGACCTATCTTCTAGAATATTAGGATGATGGTGTGGTTTGACTAAAGTCAATACCCTAGGCAGCCCCACTTTTTGTATTTCCATCCCTACCCTTTAAGCTTGCTCACCAAGGCTCCTAAATCTATAAATAAGGAGGCCTACCTCATGTATTTTCAAGTTTATTTTGAGTAATGTTATGCTGCCATTTTTTGTGCACAAGCTTTACTCCTCCTAGAAATCTAGGCTATAAACTTCAATCCTTTCACCTTCTCCCTTGAGCTGGCCGAACCACTCAACCCATACTCATCATGCACCTTCAAGACCAACACAACTCCTAGGAGGGTCTTGTTTCACTCACCCATTGCTTCCGCTCCATCTATTTCTACTTTGATTCAAGAAGAACACATGAAAATGCCATCACAACCAAATCAATATTAATTGTTTTACTCAAATTCACTATTTATCCATTAAAGTAAACCACCTCACTTTTCATTCACTTTATCTCTAAATACTCAAAATAAACATCTACTTTTAACACTCCAAAGAAACAAAGTGGTAATGAGATCTAACTATTTCATAAGTAAAACTTGTTCTCAATATGTTGTTATACATAGTAATTTATATCTTGAAGGTTTTTTCTTAACCTTATCATATAACCATTTCATATGCTTATTCGCCTATGTACTAAGAAAACCAACAGAAACTATAGTTTCTAAAAATTTAGCAAAATGTTACAAGCATTTATGATCATAACTCTGAATGTACACGTTAAAAAAATAAGACTCACTTTACTCACTGCATTAGTTAAACATTCTAAATATCCCCATTTTCTAGATATACATTTTAAATTAACTCTGTGAATTAGTAAAAATAAATAAAACATATCTTAAACTACCACTTGTTATTTTGTATACTTAATGTTCTTAATCATATCTCTCTCACTTTCAATAAATATTTATTTTATATAATATAAAAATACTAGTTAATAATAAATGTGTGGAAAAAGTTCCCAAAAGGAGTTTAAATGAAAAAAAAAGGTGAAAGTCCAACCCAAATTCATCCAATAAGTATAACCTACAAAATTATTACTCCTTTAACTGAGAGCGAAATATTTTGCAATATAGAGTATGCTTAATAAGTTTGGATTTGAACGAGTTTCATTCTAATTTTATTTATCACGTGAAGGTAAGATGAACCATTGTAGACAGCATATGAAAAGGAAAAAATATTGTGAATAACATAAACAAAAAGAAAATTTTATATACTTTGAAATAGGACATTCAATCATACATATGTTAACAAAACATAGAATGTTAACATGTAGACGTCTATACGACTTGATAAATGTTGTGATGTCAACAAATAAATGAATTAGGAAATGTTAACTATATGAACTAGTTTTATCCAAGAGTCAATGCTTCTGATTTGCATAAGAGACAAACACTTTTTTCATGTAGACGCCAAGATACTGGTAGAGATTCAAGAAAGCTTTCCTCGGTTCCAGAATTTCATGGTGGAAGAGTCCAATGAGGGGAAGAAGGGGAACTTGGACTTACTAGACGAAGTCCATGAGCAAGCCCTTGTTAAATTAGAGGCCCTTAAGAGAAAGGTTGAGCTGAGGCAGAGAACCAAGATCAGACCGAGACAATTCAAGGTTGCTAACTTTGTGATGCGGAAGGCTCACCCTTACCAGCTAGAGAATAAGTTATCTCCAAAGTGGACAGGCCCGTTTCATGTAGTTGAAGCGCTTGTGAATGGGGCATACAAGTTAGAAACCTTGGAAGGAGGAATCATTCCTCGGACATGGAATGCCGCCAACCTTAAGTTTTATTTCAGTTAATCTATTGTAGTCATCTGATTACACACAAAGAATTGCATAGTCTAGTCATCTGATTGCCCCATATACCAGGTTGAAAGGTGTTTCCTTGGTCGTCGACTGGGGAGTGGTGTGGTAAGCCCACAGAATCCGAGGAACTTCTTCCAACCATGTCCCTTTAGCTTTCTCTAACCTCCTTTTCAAACCCCTCACCAAGACCCTGCTGGCCGACTCCACTTGACCATTCATCTGAGGGTGCTCTACTGATGCAAATATCTCTTTTATCCCGAGCTTTGGACACAACTTACTTAACTACTGACTAGCAAACTATGTTCTGTTATCTGATACCAAGTGTCTAGGGATTCCAAAATGATACACTATATTCTTCCATACGAAATGTTGCACCTTGTGGGTAATTATCTGTGCAACTGGCTCGGCCTCAATCAACTTCGTGAAGTATTTGATGGCCACTATGAGGTACTTCATCTGGCATATTACCAGAGGGAAAGGACCCAAAATGCCTATTCCCCAAGTATGGAAGGGCCATGGGCTATAAATTGACCGTAGTTCTTCCGCTAGTGCATGGTGTCAATCAACATGTTTCTGGCACTACTCACACTACTGGGCATATTTCCTACAATCTTCCTTCATCGTCGGTCAATAATACCCAGCTTGGATGACCTTTAACGCGAAAGCTCGGCCACCTATATAACTCCCACAAATACCTTCGTGTAGCTCAACCATCACTTGGACACACTGATCTCCACTGACACAGGCAAGGGCGGGGTGAACATAACCACGACGAAACAACTTGCCATCAATTAGAGTATATTTTCCTGCATTCCTCTTAACTGCCTTGGCCTTCACAGGCTTGGTAGGAAGTAGCCCGTTAGTTAGGTAACGCTTGTAAGGGGTGATCCAAGTCTCCGTGATTTCAACCTGCGAAATAGTAACCCACTCGTCCACTAGTATCTCATATGCGACTATTCGGGGAACTTTTAAAGTTTCCTGGGTCAACGACTGGTGACTCCTTCCTCCCCTGGAACTTATCTCCATAATATCTATCTCGACAACCTTGGATGAACCTTCCTCTGCTGTTCGGGGTGACTTCAAGGTCTCCTGAATTACTAACCTTTGTCGGCCTCCCTTTCCCAAGCTTGCCAGCTTGGCCAAAAGATCATCTCGGGAGTTTTGCTCTCGTGAAACATGGATGAGTTCAAACTCGGCAAAAGCTTTTTTCAATAATATGACATATCTGAGATACGAAGCTAACTGTGGATCTTTGACTTGATACCCACCTGTTACCTGCTCAGTGACAAGCAACGATCGCTTTTTACCAACAAATTCTGAGCTCCCAGCTCCTGAGCTAGCAACATCCCTACTATCAAGGCCTCATACTCGGCTTGATTGTTGTTGGCTTTAAACGCAAACTTCAAAGATTATTCACTCAACAGGCCACAGGGTCCCTCCTAAATGACCCCTGCTCCACTTCACTACTGGTTGGAGGATCCATCCACTAACAGGACCCATTCAAAGCTTCTAAGGTTAGGGCGAGGACCTTCAGACACAAGCTTTATCACGAAGTCAGCATATACCTGACCTTTGATTGGCCCTTGCGCTTCATATTGTATATCAAACTCAGACAATTTCACTGACCAACGGACCATCTGCCCTGCAATGTTGGGCTTCTGTAGAACCTTGCGGATGGGCAAATCGGTCATTACTATCATGTTGAAGCTCTGGAAGTAATGACGTAGCCTCCAAGCTGTGCACACTATTGCCAGGGCGGCTTTCTCAATGGCTTGGTAATGTTCCTCCGGTCCCTGTAATACTTTGTTGATGAAGTAAATTGGTCCTGTACGATCACTGAGTTGATCACTCGATCTGTAACAGCAAAGTAAAGACGAAGAGGAACACTTGTCAGCAGCTTACCAAGGCCAAGGGGACTGGCTATGTTCTCTTTTATCTTGGCAAAGGCCTCTTCACATTCAGCGGTCCACACAAATCGGTTGTTCTTCTTCAAACGTTGGAAATAAGGGTATCCCTTGTCTCCACTGGCTGATAGGAAATGAGAGAGAGCAACCATCCGTCCAGTTAACTGTTGGATCTCCTTGACATTGACACTTCATCCCTATAATGGCGGCACACTTGTCAAGATTTGGTTCTATACCCCTCTCAATTAACAAAAATCTAAGGAAATTCCCTGCTTCCACCTTCAACACACTTTTCGGGATTCAAATTTAGATTGTACTTAGCTATCGTCGCGAATAGCTCCTCTAGGTAGATAACATGTTGATCATTCTCTTTAGATGTGACGACTATGTCGTCCACATATGCTTGGACATTTTGCCCAAGCAGGGGGGCAAGAATTCTGTCCATCAACCTCTGATAGGTGGCACCGGCATATTTTAAGCCAAAAGGCATGACCCTGTAACAGTAGCTCGCAAACTCAGCCATAAAAGTATTCTTGCTTTCATTACTGGGTGCATACGAATCTAATTGTACCCCAAAAATGCGTCTAAAAAGCTCAGCAATCGGTAGCCTGAAGCATTGTTAACCAAGGAATTGATGCTTGGCAACGGATAGGAGTCCTTAGGGCAGGCCTTATTTAAATCTGTGAAATCGACACACATCCTCCATTTTCCATTAGCTTTCTACACCAGCACCATGTTTGCCAACTGTACTGACCAGTCCTCGGGCGTCAGCTGGGTTCCACAGCATGGGTCAAAGCCACGTGGAATGGACTCCGCAGGGGGTATTGAACAGAGATGGGTGATGAGTCATCTGCCTAGAGAAAGGGGTGATTAGTCATCAGCCTACAGAAAGGGGTGATTAGTCATCAGCCTACAGAGAGGGGTGACTAATCATCAGCCTGCAGAGACGGGTGATTAGTCGTCAGATCACCAGGATGGGCGGAGGTGTCATCGTCACTCAGGAGGTCGAGGAGTCCTCGGCGACACTCAGGAGGTCGAGGAGTTCTCGGCGACAGGGTGCGGCGAGGTGACATCAGCCTTGGGTGATTTGAACAGCGTAAACAGAACAGCTAAGATTGGTTCCCAGAGGGGGCCAATGACCAGTTGAATACCCAGAATTAGGGAGAGGCCTGGATCACGAAGTGCCAATGCGGGTAGCAGGGAGAGCACAGTTGGGTGTAGAGTCCTGAGGGGATGAGTACTCACCAGAGCTAGGGTTTTCCCAGTGAAGCTACATGCATGGCACGTAAACAGTGAAGGCACTCCCAGAACAGGTGGCCCCAGAGACTAGGTGCACAAGGAGGCACCTAGGTGGTCACCCTGTGAGAGTTTGCACTCCAGAGAAGGAAACCTTATGTGCTAGATTACCCTAAGATTGGGTGATAGCGGCGCAAGGGTATTCCAGTAAACCCTAAATATGGCTAGTAGCGCAGGAAACCCTAATCAGGGCTAGCGGCGCAGTAAACCCTAGACTATATAAGGGACAGTAAAATACTTCACAAAGGTACGCAGTTTCTAGACCAAAACACACAAAGAGAAACTTATACACTTGGTGTCCTTGCCCTACACTGACTTGAGCGTCGGAGTGCAAACGGCCTCTAGGGCGCCCCCTCTCTCTTTTGCAGGTGCAGATTGCTTCGAAAGAACCAAGCACATATCAACGTGAGGAAGGAGGCGTGTGAGTGTCGTGAGTCAACCGACAGGCGGGTCAACCGGCGATAACACCAACCATTCAGGGTATTGAATTTCCCTAATATGGTCGACATTCAACAGCTTCTGGGTTTCCGCCTGGATGATTAAGTGTTTTTCTTCGTTGAACTTCTCGTCCTCTGGACTACTGGTCGAACCCTATCATCCATCGTAAGCCTGTGGCACAGGAAGTCAGGGTCTATCCCAGGCATGTCAGCAGAGGACCAAGCGAACGCATTCATATGCCTAGCTATCACCTTGGCTATCTAGTCTTGCAGCTCCTAACCTAGCGAGGCACCAAGCTTAAATATCTTTCCCCCTATCTCTCTTTCTTGAACGCCCCCAACACACCTTGGTCGCTGCTTACTGATGACGTCAGTCTCTAAGACCTCAGCAGTCTTTCCTTCATGAACAACAGTGGCCGAGTATGAACCCCTCCTGTTCTTCAAGCTACTTTCATAACACTTTCGAGCAGCCTTCTGATCAGACTTAATCGTGATCACTTTCCCCTCAAGGGACGGCAACTTCATCTTCATATGCTTTGTAGAGGCCATGACACCCAACCTGTTCAAAGAGGGTCTCCCCAAAAGCAAGTTATAAGAAGAGGGCGTATTTACCACAATGTACATGATAATGATAGTTCTTGCCGTCGTGTCATCAGAAAAGGTTATCCTCGGATCGACGTATCCTCGTACCTCGACCTGATCTCTCGCAAAGCCGACTAGGCGACCATCATGGGACCTCAATTGATCGAGAGACAGTCATAAATTAACAAATGTTGACTAGAACATCACATCAGCCGAGCTCCCTTAGTCAATGAGAACTCGATGCACCTTCCTCCCCACCATGACGACAGATATCACCACTGGGTCATTGTCATGAGGGACTATGTCTTCCAAATCAGACTTCGTGAAAAAGAGATCGGGCACGAGTGAGTCATCGGGATCTCTTGCATCTAAGGACATTACCGTTCTCACATACCACTTGGGTTTTGTAGCGGTGCTTCCTCCTTCGAAGAATCCTCTCGAGATAGTATTCAGCTCGGCATGAACTAGTACCTCATGCACCTGGTCCCTTAGAGTAGCTTCCTCCTTAGGTTCTTCCTGGTCGGTCTCCAGATATTCCTTCAAGAAGCCTTCTTTCACCAACTCGGCCAACTGATGGCCTAAAGCTATACACCGCTTAATGTCGTGCCTAAATCCCTTGTGAAATTCACACCAAACATCTTTTCTTGACCCCAAATTTCTATCGACCTTTTGGGGGAACCTCAGTTTTTCTGCTACTCCGGGCATGCCTATCAGTTCTTTGTATGACATTTGAAACTTGGGACGAAACTCCTCTTCCTTGCCCTTTGTCTTGGGCTCATTCTTCCTGTATGGCGTGTGCCTCAAGTCTGCCTTCTTCCTAGTTGAGGTCCCATTAACCCTCAAAGGCCGAAAAGCCCTGCCACTCTCTTTCGGCTTAGCCAGACTAGAATACGAACTGCCATTTTTCGCAACCATTACTTCCTCGGCGTTGATGTGGGCAACAACTCTATGTCAGATCTCGAAGAAGGTCTCCACTGGGTTCTTGATCAAGGAGTCGTATGTTAGAAAAGATGGCTTTAAACTAGAGGGGGGTGAATTTTTTAAAGGGGTTTTCGCAAACTTTTCAGAGCTAGAATGAATTTATTTCAGAAACCAAATGATTCAGCAATTTAGTTAGCCAAAACATCAAGCAAAACTATAACACTAGAAAAAACAATCGGTTGTTTCTTCGAAACAATCGGTTGTTTATACCAGCAAACAATAAACAAACTGAATTTAAAGAGATAGGGACAGAAAGATTGTACACAGTTGTTTATACTGGTTCACTCCAATCCAGAGCTACATCCAGTCTTCTCAGAAACCTTGAGGAAATCCACTAAGCAATCACACCTTGATCACTTACACAAGAACCAAGAGAATGACCTTGAAAACCTCAAGAAACACACTCTCCTTGGCCAACACTAAGATTGCTGATCTTGAACACCTCAAGAACACATAGCCAATCTCAGCAGAAACACAAAGACGAATTGTTTCAGCAGTTTACAAAGATTACACTTGTTACAGATGAATATCAGAAATCAATACAAGTAAAATCCTATTCCAGCACCTTGATCAATCACAAAACTCTTAAGCAATCTCAGCACTTTGGAAAACTCTCTTAGAAAAACTTTGTCAAAAAGATTCTCTCTTTCTTAAAAACAGTTTTTCTGAATTTATACCAAGATATAGTTTGTTATCAAATCTTAACAAACTCTTAATTGCTTTAAAAAGATTGGTCAAAGCATTTAATGACTGGAGCGTATTCAGTTTTAAAGCATTTAAAGCTCAGTCAAAGAAAATAGTTTTTCTGTTATGGTTCCAAAACAAACAATCAATTGTTTCCTCGAATCAATTGATTGTTTCCTCGAATCAATCGGTTTTTTTGTTACTTAACAATTTTCACCGTTGAAAAAAAGTTTTCAAACATTCTCAAAACTCCTAAGTGTAAACAATCGGTTGTTTCGACAGAACAACTGGTTGTTTCAACTTAGCTTAAAAAACATTTTTCTTTGTTAAAGATTGAGATGCTAATTGCTTTGAGATTTAATCTAAGGGTGCATTACAACATTAAACTACCCCAGAACAAAGCTATAAACCAGCACAGCAGCATCAAGCAAAGCAGAGGCTTCAACATCCTTCAAAGGATTTGGATTCTTCAAAACATTGAACACCACTTGGTTCAACATCGTAGAATGGTTCTGTTGCAATCCCCTGTTTAAAGGTGGTGACCATCACGTCATCGTCACAGGTCTGGAGTCTCATTATGAGGGCCCAAAACCTATTCAAATAGTCCTTCAATGTCTCCCCTTCTCTCTGTTGAACATTAAAGAGGTCATACAGTACTAGGGGTTTGACCTAGTTGGTAGAGAATTGCTCTCGGAATAGCTTGGCGAACTGTGCAAAAGAAGTAACATGGCCATCAGGGAGTCCACTGAACCATTGCAAGGTTGTACCTATGAAGGTACTCATAAACATCTTGCACCGAATTGTGTCTGACCCCCATGAAACAATCATTTGGGCATTAAATGTCGTAAGGTGATTTTCAGGATCCTCTACTCATGTGAAGATGATCTTAGGCACAATGTAGTGCGCCGACACTAGCTCGTCCATGATGGCTCGTGAAAAAGGCTCTAGACAATCCCTCAAGGGCAGGTTCAAGCCTCGCTCCCGAAGGAAACGTCAGTCATGATGCTGCAGGTCTCTGTGTAAGGACCTAGAAACTTTAATTGGAATGAAAGTGTTACATTTAAATAATTTCAGAAGATGTTATTATTTAAAATACAAAGAACTGATAAATGAAGTTTCGCAGTGGTCGGACCTCGGACGTCGCCCAAGGTCTGGGGTCAGCTGGTAGAGGTCGGTCGGCTTACCATTGCAGTAACATAGTAGTCAGGTGCGATGACTTTATCGTGAGGTAATCACGTGGATGTGCTCGAGGAAGACATGTGGATCAAGAAGAGTAAAGGAAGAAAAGTGTAGCTAAGAAGTCTCCTACGAGATCGCCGTTATTGAAGACGGAGGCGACCTCCGACTTCTCTGGCACATAGTCGCCTGTCGCCTAGGGCAGACATGACAACCAATCGCCTATGGTGTACGGGATCGACGGAAGTGCACTCAGTATGTGGTCAAGATACTGGATCAACTAGAGTGGGTTCCAACAACCACGCGTATCAAGGTGAGGGTTAAGCCTTAGATATGCTGTGCATGCAAAGCTCTATGCTTGAGCATAAGAAGTCATCCTTAGTGTTGCATGCATGGGAGCATGAGGAGTAGTGCTGATCTACTCTTGGAAATGTGAAGCTACCGACGTCACCAAGTCATCTGGAAGTGATACCTTGGACGTAACATAATGGGAGGATGAACCTTCAGCAAGGTGTGACGAGGTGACATCGGTGAGCAGAGTAAGACGATGTGTTCTCGTCACACACAAGGGCGAGAAGAGATCGCCAACAGGATGAGAGGAATATCGGTCATCAACCAGGATGGGAGACACATCGGTGGTCTGCCAGGTTGAGACATCGGTTGTCTTCCATGGTGAGACATCGGTGGTCTACCAGGGAGAGACATTGGTGGTCTGCCAGGTTGAGACATCGGTTGTCTTCCATGGTGAGACATCGGTGGTCTGCCAGGGAGAGACATCGGTGGTCTGCCAGGGTGAGACATCGGTTGTCTGCCAGTGTGAGGAATCAGTCATCACCGGGATGAGGCACATCAGTCATTGCCGGTATGAGAGAGACATCGGTCGTCCTCCAGGATGAGGCCTCGGTGGATAGTCATCGCGCGAGAGGTCATCGGTGGAAGGTTATCGCGCGATGTCGAGTTTCACGCAGATAAGGTGGGACCCAGGCTCTCAGCATCAGACGTACTGCACGCGCGACACGTAGACAAAAAGGGTGGTTCAGAATAGTGACCTCAGAGTGTTAGCCTGCGCAGAGGCATGCGTAGTCGTACTGTTCAGTGCAGCGTACACGCAAACTTCCCTGCAGAGTGGGTGGTGGCAGCTGCTTTTGTGGACAAGTTGGTTTAAGATGCAAAAACCCACTTCTGAGAGAAAGGAACGTTGCAGTTGTTCAAGAGCGAAAGAGTGAGCTACCTCCTTTCTCCTCCATTTCTCTCCTTCGCGCTACGGTTCAGGCATCTTCACACAAGAGTACGACGAGCGACGACCACCATTGGAGCACCTGGGAAGTTCTCTGCAAGTCCTACAAACCAGACGCAGAAACAGAGCTAAGGGCATCCGTTAAGCTCGGTGGGTTTTGGAGTTCTAGGTGTTTTGTGCAAGTCCAGGTAAGGGCAGCTAGCCTTCATTTTCAATAAAAGCCGTAGATTAGCTGTTTCTGCAGTGAGGGCGACGTGGTCGCCGGTTTTATATTCTTCTTCGTGATACTCTGTTCTATGTGTTTGGGCAACGTGGTCGCCGGTTTTAAACCCCTTTTTCATAATGCTCTGTTTTTACGCGTGGGGCGACGTAATCGCCGGTTTTAAATGTTGTCTTCGAAATCCCCCTGTTTTAGTGTCGCTTTGAACTGGTTTGAGATTGATATGTGAAATGCACGTGTTATTGGAAAAATCTAAACCTGGATACGTTTGTTGCTGTGGTTGAGATCGTTCATTTAAGTATTGTATGGTGCATTGGGTGAATTGATGATCTTTAGCTGTCCTGTGTGGACTTTGCTTGCTGTCCTGTGTGGACTTTCCTTGCTGTCCTGTGTGGACTTTCCTTGTTGTCCTGTGTGGACTTTGCTTGCTGTCCTGTGTGGACTTTGGTTGCTGTCCTGTGTGGACTTTCCTTGCTGTCCTGTGTGGACTTTGG
The DNA here is from genome assembly GCA_013389735.1 of Phaseolus lunatus. Classification (NCBI taxonomy): domain Eukaryota; kingdom Viridiplantae; phylum Streptophyta; class Magnoliopsida; order Fabales; family Fabaceae; genus Phaseolus; species Phaseolus lunatus. The sequence goes on along the minus strand of CM023866.1, from coordinate 27,636,465 downwards.
TTGCTGTCCTGTGTGGACTTTGGTTGCTGTCCTGTGTGGACTTTGGTTGCTGTCCTGTGTGGACTTTACTTGCTGTCCTGTGTGGACCTTGCTTGCTGTCCTGTGTGGACTTTGGTTGCTGTCCTGTGTGGACTTTGGTTGCTGTCCTGTGTGGACTTTCCTTGCTGTCCGGTGTGGACTTTCCTTGCTGTCCTGTGTGGACCTTGCTTACTGTCCTGTGTGGACTTTCCTTGTTGTCCTGTGTGGACCTTGCTTGCCGTCCTGTGTGGACTTTGGTTGCTGTCCTGTGTGGACTTCGCTTGCTGTCCTGTGTGGACTTTCCTTGCTGTCCTGTGTGGACTTTACAGTGGTGTGGTAAGTGTCTATGTGTGTTAAATCAGTGGAAGTCCGATGTAAGAAATGAGAAACTTTGAATTTGATAAACACTTGATGCATTTTGTGAAATAGAATGACTCTTGCAAATATTGTGAAATGTGTGATTTTGTTGGCGATCAGGTGAAGGGAATGAGAAACTCTATAGTTTTACGTGGGTATCTTGAAATTGTTTTATCTTGATTTTAATGTTCATCTTTAAACTCTCTTTAAAATATCTAGCTTACCCTGCGTGTTTTAGTTTTGTGGCTGTTTTTCTTAAAACTGTGATGATCGTGTATAATTTACACGGGAGCAGATGATCTTCCAGGAAGTAGAGCTCCTTAGTGAGTGGTCGCCGGGGAAGAGATCGCCTGTTTCTGTCTCTTTGTGGTGATCGCCTGTTTTCTGCCCTGATAGCAGATCGCCTGTTTTGGGGCTTCTGTTAGGAGATCGCCGGTTTATGTATGGAGACCGCCGTTTTCGATGTATTTGACTGTATTTTGTTAAGTTTTGAGAAAATTTGACCAGTTATGTATTAAACTCCCTGTGAGGAGCAACTTCATTACTTATATATAATTATGTTCACTTAAATATTATTGTTTTACCTTTAATTCATTTTATATTTATGAAAAGTAATTTTGGCGGGATGTTACATTAATGGTATCAGAGCAGTTCGTCCTTAGGATGACCTGAGGGCTATGGATCCATTGTGTTTCTTCTGCTCATAAAATTTATTTGAGTTTTAAATAACCACTATAGTGAAAGGTTTTCAAACGTTTTTGTATTGAAATTTTGTGTGTGCTTTGGTGAATGTATGCCCTAACTGAAAATCTTAGTATTAAGAATGAGAGGGTCTTGATAAAGTGGTGAGGGTGCACACTCATAACTAGATCGAGATGATTCTCAATCTTAATCCCAAAGGTTTGATGTGCATACATTGAATTCTGGTGTGATTTATGTCATTTATTGAGTGTCTTTGTAATTGATTGAAAATGGTTGATTGGATTGATGACTGCATACCAGTAGCTGTTCTGGTGTTTTGCTTGAGATTATAAGTATCACGATTCTGTTGATGAGCTCAAATTCTTAATGAATTTGAGATGCTGACCTTTGTAAGGTCTAGATGTTACCTCCTGAATGAATTGATTTCTTATCGATCTCATTCTTGTAGTTGTAGGGAATATAGAAAACCTATAGTTTCAAAATCTGAAACGAAGAGAGATGGCACGTAGACCTCCTACCCCTCCCCAACCTTCTTCGGAAATGAGCCAAATTGCCAAGGCTATTGAGATGATGGCAACTGCCATCCAACAACAGAATGCAGCAATGGCTCAGAATCATCAGGCGGCAATGCACCATTGGGAAACTGCTCGGTCGGCTGAAACAGCTTCCCACGTCGGTCAGCCTCAGGATCAGATGGGACTGACCGAGTTCATGAGGCACAACCCACCCAAGTTCAGTGGGAATGCTACCCCTGATCAAGCAGATCAGTGGGTCAGGGAGTTGGAAAAAATCTTTAGGGTGACCTCCTGCCCTGAAGGGAAGAAATTGGTATTCGCTACCTATCTGCTATCTGGAGAAGCCGAGTTCTGGTGGATGGGAGCTCAGCAGATGATGGAGGCCAGAGCTGAAGTGTTAGACTGGGAGAGTTTCAGGGTGAGATTTCTGGAAAAATACTTCCCAGATAGTGCAAGATTTGCGAGGGAAGCAGAATTTCTCAGATTGGAGCAGGGGGAGATGTCAGTGAATGCTTATGCTGCTTGGTTTGAGTATCTCGCCTGATTCTATACCCAGGCGACCTCTGAGGCTTGGAGGTGTAGGAAATTTGAAGAAGGACTGAAGCATGAGCTGAAGAGGACCATAGCACCTATGTGCATAAGAGAATTTCACACCTTAGTGGAGAAGGCGATGATGGTGGAGACACTGGAGAAGAGTGACTCTCGGGTGATCAGGTTACACCCAGGGGGTTCTTCCAGTGGGAAGGCCAAGGTGCAGCAACAGCAGAATAAACCTTATGCGAGACCTCCACAGCATGGGGCAGAAGCAGCACCGCCTCAGTTTCAGCAGCAACAACCCTGGAAACTCAGATGTTCCCATTGTGGTGGACCACACACATCCAATGTGTGCCCCAAGAGAAATTCAGAGAGAAGATGCTACATCTGCCGAAAGACGGGGCACCTTGCTAGAGAATGTCCTAACGGGAATAGGGCGACTCAACCCAGTGGTTCCCAGCAGTTGAGGAACGAAGGCAGCAGACCTCAGGCAGCAGGGAGAGTGTTTGCCATGTCTGGAGCAGAGGCATCTCAGTCAGGTAACCTAGTACAAGATGCTTGTTTATAGCTGGTGGATACTTTAGAGTTTTGTTTGTTTCTGGAGCGACACACTCTCTTGTGTCAAATCGGTGTGCAACCGAACTGGGCCTTCTAGTGAAGGAGCTGCCGTTTGAACGGTTGGTCTCTACACCTGCATCAGGACAGGTTTTGACCCCCCAGTTTGCTCTGAATGTCCAGTGATAGTAGAGGGACGCAGGTTCAAAGTGAATTTGATCTGTCTACCTCTTCAGGATCTGGATGTTATCCTAGGAATGGATTGGCTACCTGCCAATCGCGTTCTCACAGATTGCCGTAGCCAGAAGGTGGTGTTTCCCGATCTCCAAGGGTCAGGTGTGATATCTGCTCAGCATGTGAAGTCGGAGTTGAAAGAAGGGGTGACGTGTTTTGTGATCCTAGCTAAAGGGGGGAGTGAAGAGTGAAGAGGACGTAAGCAGGATACATGGGGTGAAAGATTTCATGGATGTATTTCCAGAAGAAATACTTGGACTACCTCCTAAGAGGGAAGGTTTCACGCAGAATAGGGTTGTTTTGTTGATCGGGATTTGAAAGATGAGTGTGGGAATGGAAGGTTGAAGTTAAAGGCTCCTGAACATGGCAAGAGGGTGGCGTTAGAGAATGCTGGTTTAGATGCAAAATCTGGAGTGTGTCTCCAACGCTGCTGAAAGTCCAGTACGATGACTGGCTTGATAAAGAGGGACCACAGAAACTAGAGGAATGGGTCCTTTCGTCTAGAGTGGCAGCTACTGATTAAATTGGGTATGCGATGTTCAGAGTGCTTAACAGTCAAGCCATGCTCTCCTGAACGCCATTCAGGTCGCCCACTTGGGTTTGAATCAGCAGTGTATGCCTGGTGGTATGATGGGTGGTGGGAAGGTGTTGTAACTGCAGCTAATGACAGTGGTAGAGGGATCTTCGTCGGATGGCTCTGCCTTAGAAAGTGAATCATCATCCATCCCCAAAGTTGAAGTTGCTAAGAAGGTGAGCAAGAATCGTTTGGTTGGGGAACCCCTGTGGATCTGGAAAATATGAAGGGAATAACCTTGAGGGAGCCACCCTATGTCGCTCATGAGGACAAGGGTAACAACTCTAGTGGTGGATATGAGGACGAAGCTGACAACGCTGTGAAGACACTTCTGGCCTTAAATGAACACAAGGATAATAACTCTGGGGGAGGCAGTGATGATGTTGACAATGAGGAGAAGACCTTTGGAGTTGTAGTTGGAGATCATGCATTTATGAAAGTGACACCGACCAAGGGTGTAGGACGAGCTATCAGATCAAATGAGTTGTCTCCTAAGTTAGTCGAGCCATATCAGATCTTAAGGAGGATAGGTCTAGTGGCTCATGAAATCGCCCTACCTCTCCAATGAGCAAATCTGCATAATGTCTTTCACGTGTCACAGTTAAGGAAGTATCTTGCAGACCCTAGTCACGTGTTGGAAGTAGACGATGTGCAGACCAGGGATGACTTGTTGTTAGAGCGAAACCAGTAAGGATTGACGATCAGCAGAGTAAGCAGCTCAGAGGCAAGACCATCAACATGGTGAAGGTGGTGTGGGATGACAGATCGGGTGATACAAATTGGGAATTTGAAGAAACCCTGAGAGAAGCCTATCCCTACCTCTTTTCCTTGTAATCCAATTTTCGAGGACGAAAATTTTTCTTGTTGGGGAGAATGTAAGGACCTAGAAACTTTAATTGGAATGAAAGTGTTACATTTAAATAATTTCAGAAGATGTTATTATTTAAAATACAAAGAACTGATAAATGAAGTTTCGCAGTGGTCGGACCTCGGACGTCGCCCAAGGTCTGGGGTCAGCTGGTAGAGGTCGGTCGGCTTACCATTGCAGTAACATAGTAGTCAGGTGCGATGACTTTATCGTGAGGTAATCACGTGGATGTGCTCGAGGAAGACATGTGAATCAAGAAGAGTAAAGGAAGAAAAGTGTAGCTAAGAAGTCTCCTACGAGATCGCCGTTATTGAAGACGGAGGCGACCTCCGACTTCTCTGGCACATAGTCGCCTGTCGCCTAGGGGAGACATGACAACCAATCGCCTATGGTGTACGGGATCGACGGAAGTGCACTCAGTATGTGGTCAAGATACTGGATCAACTAGAGTGGGTTCCAACAACCACGCGTATCAAGGTGAGGGTTAAGCCTTAGATACGCTGTGCATGCAAAGCTCTATGCTTGAGCATAAGAAGTCATCCTTAGTGTTGCATGCATGGGAGCACGAGGAGTAGTGCTGATCTACTCTTGGAAATGTGAAGCTACCGACGTCACCAAGTCATCTGGAAGTGATACCTTGGACGTAACATAATGGGAGGATGAACCTTCAGCAAGGTGTGACGAGGTGACATCGGTGAGCAGAGTAAGGCGATGTGTTCTCGTCACACACAAGGGCGAGAAGAGATCGCCAACAGGATGAGAGGAACATCGGTCATCAACCAGGATGGGAGACACATCGGTGGTCTGCCAGGTTGAGACATCGGTTGTCTTCCATGGTGAGACATCGGTGGTCTGCCAGGGAGAGACATCGGTGGTCTGCCAGGTTAAGACATCGGTTGTCTTCCATGGTGAGACATCGGTGGTCTGCCAGGGAGAGACATCGGTGGTCTGCCAGGGTGAGACATCGGTTGTCTGCCAGTGTGAGGAATCAGTCATCACCGGGATGAGGCACATCAGTCATCGCCGGTATGAGAGAGACATCGGTCGTCCTCCAGGATGAGGCCTCGGTGGACAGTCATCGCGTGAGAGGTCATCGGTGGAAGGTTATCGCGCGATGTCGAGTTTCACGCAGATAACGTGGGACCCAGGCTCTCAGCATCAGACGTACTGCACGCGCGACACGTAGACAAAAAGGGTGGTTCAGAATAGTGACCTCAGAGTGTTAGCCTGCGCAGAGGCATGCATAGTCGTACTGTTCAGTGCAGCGTACACGCAAACTTCCCTGCAGAGTGGGTGGTGGCAGCTGCTTTTGTGGACAAGTTGGTTTAAGATGCAAAAACCCACTTCTGAGAGAAAGGAATGTTGCAGTTGTTCAAGAGCGAAAGAGTGAGCTACCTCCTTTCTCCTCCATTTCTCTCCTTCGCGCTACGGTTCAGGCATCTTCACACAAGAGTACGACGAGCGACGACCACCATTGGAGCACCTGGGAAGTTCTCTGCAAGTCCTACAAACCAGACGCAGAAACAGAGCTAAGGGCATCCGTTAAGCTCGGTGGGTTTTGGAGTTCTGGGTGTTTTGCGCAAGTCCAGGTAAGGGAAGCTAGCCTTCATTTTCAATAAAAGCTGTAGATTAGCTGTTTCTGCAGTGAGGGCGACGTGGTTGCCAGTTTTATATTCTTCTTCGTGATACTCTGTTCTATGTGTTTGGGCAACGTGGTCGCCAGTTTTAAACCCGTTTTTCATAATGCTCTGTTTTTACGCGTGGGGCGACGTAATCGCCGGTTTTAAATGTTGTCTTCGAAATCCCCCTGTTTTAGTGTCGCTTTGAACTGGTTTGAGATTGATATGTGAAATGCACGTGTTATTGGAAAAATCTGAACCTGGATACGTTTGTTGCTGTGGTTGAGATCGTTCATTTAAGTATTGTATGGTGCATTGGGTGAATTGATGATCTTTAGCTGTCCTGTGTGGACTTTGCTTGCTGTCCTGTGTGGACTTTCCTTGCTGTCCTGTGTGGACTTTCCTTGCTGTCCTGTGTGGACTTTGCTTGCTGTCCTGTGTGGACTTTGGTTGCTGTCCTGTGTGGACTTTCCTTGCTGTCCTGTGTGGACTTTGGTTGCTGTCCTGTGTGGACTTTGGTTGCTGACCTGTGTGGACTTTGTTTGCTGTCCTGTGTGGACTTTACTTGTTGTCCTGTGTGGACCTTGCTTGCTGTCCTGTGTGGACTTTGGTTGCTGTCCTGTGTGGACTTTGGTTGCTGTCCTGTGTGGACTTTCCTTGCTGTCCGGTGTGGACTTTCCTTGCTGTCCTGTGTGGACCTTGCTTACTGTCCTGTGTGGACTTTCCTTGCTGTCCTGTGTAGACCTTGCTTGCCGTCCTGTGTGGACTTTGGTTGCTGTCCTGTGTGGACTTTGCTTGCTGTCCTGTGTGGACTTTACAGTGGTGTGGTAAGTGTCTATGTGTGTTAAATCAGTGGAAGTCCGACGTAAGAAATGAGAAACTTTGAATTTGATAGACACTTGATGCATTTTGTGAAATAGAATGACTCTTGCAAATATTGTGAAATGTGTGATTTTCTTGGCGATCAGGTGAAGGGAATGAGAAACTCTATAGTTTTACGTGGGTATCTTGAAATTGTTTTATCTTGATTTTAATGTTCATCTTTAAACTCTCTTTAAAATATCTAGCTTACCCTGCGTGTTTTGGTTTTGTGGCTGTTTTTCTTAAAACTGTGATGATCGTGTATAATTTACACGGGAGCAGATGATCTTCCAGGAAGTAGAGCTCCTTAGTGAGTGGTCGCCGGGGAAGAGATCGCCTGTTTCTGTCTCTTTGTGGTGATCGCCTGTTTTCTGCCCTGATAGCAGATCGCCTGTTTTGGGGCTTCTGTTAGGAGATTGTCGGTTTATGTATGGAGACCGCCGTTTTCGATGTATTTGACTGTATTTTGTTAAGTTTTGAGAAAATTTGACCAATTATGTATTAAACTCCCTGTGAGGAGCAACTTCATTACTTATATATAATTATGTTCACTTAAATATTATTGTTTTACCTTTAATTCATTTTATATTTATGAAAAGTAATTTTGGCGGGATGTTACACTCTGCGCTTATCCTCATTGGTTTTGCGCAGCTCTTCTCGTAGTCTTTCTTGTTCCTGTATGTACTGTTCATTAGCCTCTTGGAGATTCCTTACTGTCTCCATAAGTTCTTGTATCGTGGGAGCCTTGACTCCTTGTGGTCTTGATGGAACTTGTCTGGCATTCCTCATCTTCATCTGAAAACTCGAACACGAATGCAGATGGGATCCGGTTTTATTGGGCCCCACGGTGGGTACCAAATGTTCTGACTGGTTGACTCTTTCGCCGGTTATCCTGGGTTGAACACCTCCTTTCATATTTGCCTCTTGTGGATTCTGATTCATGTCTCCTTGTTGCAATAGAATGGGGCTCCGTTGTGACAGAGGATGCCCTACCTGTTGATTACAGTCCGATGATCAAGTCAGTGAGGGCTCACAAAAATAGTGTACCTTCACTTGGGATCTTAGGCCCTTTTTATAACCACACATGCAATAACTCTTGCTCGAGAGAATAAAATCTCAACTGAAAATATAACTGGGCACATTATCTTTTATCTCTAACAGAAAAACCACCTGTCACGGGCACCAATTATCTTCAGGTGCAAACCACAAGCCAACATTCTATTTTAAGTGCATACCCCTATCTTTTAGGGTTAACAACAACTATCAACAGGTATTAATGCATAAATAGCATGCGAAAAATAACAAACATATGTACATAACAAGTGACAAACACACACATATCATAACTACTGATCCTGCCGCTTGACTCGAACATGGAGGACTGCCCCGTCACTCCTTCGTCTAGCCCTTTGTTCTGCAGGAACGCTCCAAGAACCACCACCGGAACTCCAAATTCTGCCTGCAAAACACACAGACGGCGCCTCTGGCAGCCGTTGTAGCTCCGACGCTCAAGTCAGGCAACAGGAACACCAAAACTATCTCTGAATCTCTCTGTGAGACTCGTGTGTAACTGAAACTCTCAAATGTGTAAGCTGTAAGAAACTGTAAAAAAAACCTCTCTCAATTTCGTTAAGAGTTTGTATATATACCTGAGTCTTTCTCTTTCCTGACGGTTATTCCTCTTGACACGTGGATAACATCTGGTCGTACACGTGTCACCATCTGGAGTATCTGCAGCTGAAACGTTACTTCCACTGTGCCCCTGCGACTAAGTTATCCACACAGGGAGTAGCTTAGTACGCAGGCTACTCTGGGCGCAACCTTAACATGGCGAGCTGGTTAACCTTGGGCATTGCAGCTCACACTACACATGGTGGCAGATATGCCACTTATCCTCTGTACTTAGACCATACAACCAGTGCTTGCCAAGTCTTCTCAAACACCCGGCGATGTGCTCTTTCGGCGACTTGCTGACCACCTGATTTCCTAACCTTAACACACGGCGATCATGTGCAATCTGGGCGATTACTGATCCATACCGGCGATGAGCGATTACTCATCCTCAAGCCGATATGCGATTACTCACCTCAGGCGATAGGCGATTACTCATCCTCAAGGCGATGGGCGATTACTCAACATCACAGGCGATAGGCGATTACCATTCTGAGTGATCGCCTCCCTGATTTGCCTGCTATCCTCTACCACGTGTTACTCTGTGAATGGTCCACGTGGTCAACTGCTGCTGATGTCATCGACTACCGATGACAGAGGATGCCCTACCTGTTGATTACAGTCCGATGATCAAGTCAGTGAGGGCTCACAAAAATAGTGTACGTTCACTTGGGATCTTAGGCCCTTTTTATAACCACACATGCAATAACTCTTGCTCGAGAGTATAAAATCTCAACTGAAAATATAACTGGGCACATTATCTTTTATCTCTAACAGAAAAACCACCTGTCACGGGCACCAATTATCTTCAGGTGCAAACCACAAGCCAACATTCTATTTTAAGTGCATACCCCTATCTTTTAGGGTTAACAACAACTATCAACAGGTATTAATGCATAAATAGCATGCGAAAAATAACAAACATATTTACATAACAAGTAACAAACACACACATATCATAACTACTTACGCACAGTTATCTATAAATACATACAGTGGGCTCCTCTCATATGGCAACCTCATTATATCTTACGGGTTCATTAATTAAACTAGGCCAAACTCGTAACCCTTACTTAGGACTCAATAGCCGAGCTGACCTCAGCCCAAACTGAGAACCGAGCTACTACTAGTCCAAAACCGAGGACCGAACTCCTACCCAGTACATAAAGTAGTAATAAAATAAAGTAATGATAACTATAATATAATATAACATAATATAATATAATATAATAATTATAATCATAATATAAGAAATTAACAATAATTATAATATAAGAAAATAATAATAATTATAATAAACTAAAGTAATAATAAATATAATAAAATAACATAATTATAATGATAATAAAATGAAATAACTCTAATAAAAATAAATTTATAACATTTATAACAAAATAAAATAATAATATTATAATAAAATTGTACTGAACCAGAACTCGTAGCGCTCAGAACTCGTTGGTCGGACTTCAGCATTTTCTCTCAAGTAGGTCAGCTCGGCACATGGGCCTCACTTACCATGTGACTAGGCTCCAGGTATGCGTATATATTAAAATCTCATGTATGTATATGGTATAATCCTTCAAATATAAGATTGATTACTAAAGTGAAGGAACGTAATATGCCTAGGGGTGCGCTTAACGTGTCCAGGTCTATGATGAGTAAAGTATTAACTATAAGGCCCGAGCCTGTTAACGCTAAGGCAACCCAAGTAATGTTAGAATTGATGGCTAAAACAAGAACAGGGGGTGAATTATTTTTGAAAGCTTTTCGCAAATGTTTAGTTAAGAATGAATTCCTTTATCAATTCACAAAGACAAAGATTAGAGAAGCTAAAAGAAATCAAGCTTTCAAAATACGTAGCAAAATATTAACCGGTTGATATTACGATATAACCGATTGATATTATTACAGAGTTAACAACAATGCTATATATCATAATTATAACCGATTGCAAGAACAATATAACCGGTTGTTTATATCAGATACAAAAGCATTAACAAGATAAACCAAGACAAAGAAAGAGAGAATCACACAAAGCAATTATACTGGTTCACTCAACCCCTGAGCTACATCCAGTTCTTCAGAAAAACCTTCTAACTTCCACTATGTAAAACGCAACAGTTTACATATACATAACAACCACAAAAGAGGATCTTTTATACCTGAGATCACACACACTCTCTTCAACGCACCATACACCTTAAACCAGAACACCCTCTGATTTTAAAGGATTTCACACACTTACAAGAATTGAAAGAATACAATCTTAGGAACAAAGAAAGGAAAAGAAAACACCTCGCTTAGCAGTTCCTAGATTCGTGTATTGATCAGAACATCAGCTATTTGAGCAATCTTTAAACTTCAGCAAAAATTCTTCTCAAAACTGATTTCTCAAAACTTTTTCAGATCTCTGTAAAACTCTCTTTTGCAAACTCTTTCTGTATCTCAAAATGTATTTCACTTTTTCTGTATATTCAAAAGATAAGAGAGTCTCTATTTATAAACCTTACAAAATCCCATTTGAATCTTTTAGGAAAACAAGCTGTTATAGGCAAAACAAATTTTCAAAATTCAACCGATTGAAGTTTCGAAATAACCGGTTGATTCGGTTAAAGCTGTTATAAAACAGTTAAAAAACCCACCAAACAGGCCAGTGAGGAATGTAAGGATCTAGATAATTATTTGGAATAGAAGGAGTATAATTTTAATGAATTCTGAATATGTTATTACTTAAAACGAAAAGAGCTTGTAATGGAAATTTCATGGTGGTCAGACCTCGGATGTCGCCCAAGGTCTGAGGGCGGCGTGGTAGAGGTCGGTCGGTGGACCATAGTGGGTTCCAGAAATCACATGTAGGGAGGTGTGATTTGAACCTTAGGAGCGCCATGCATGCAGAATAACTACGGGACTTTACGCTTGGACATAAGGGATTTACCTTAGTGTTGCATGCTTAGGCACGTAAGGATTGAGTACTGAGCTGCCCTCGGGCAGGAGAAGCTACCGACGTCACCGAGCCATGTGGGGGTGGTAACACAGGCGTGGAGTAGTGGTAGGACGAGCCCTCAACAGGGTGTGACGATGTGGCATCAGTCGACAGAAGCAAGGCGACGTGTCCTCGCCACATCAAGGACGATGAGAGATCGCCAGGGCGAAAGACACGCGGGGATCGCCAGGGCGAGAGACACGCGGGGATCGCTAGGGTGAGAGACACGCGGGCATCGCCAGGGCGAGAGACACACGGGCATCGCCAGGATGAAGGACGCATCGGTCGACTTCCAGGGGGAGACATCGGTCGTGTTCCAGGGAGAGACATCGGTCGTCTTCCAGGGAGAGACATCGGTCGTCTTCCAGGGAGAGACATCGTTTGTCCGTCAGGAAGAGGAATCGGTCATCGCCGGTATGAGAGGCATAGTCATTGCACGAGCAGTCATCGGTGGAAGGTTATCGCGCGATGTCGTGTTTCACACAGATAAGGTGGGACGCAGGCTCCCAGCATGAGAACGTCCTGCATGCGCGACACGTAGACAAAAAGGGTGTTTCAGAATAGTTAGCATCAGAGAGTTGGTATGCGCAGAAACCCACGTGGTCATACTGTTCAAGGAAGTGTGCACGCAAGGTTGCTGTAACATCCCGCCAAAATAATACATACATCCATGTATAATTGAAATTAAGTGTAACCAAATAATATTGAAGAGTGCAAAATAATATGTATTTATATATATCAGAAATGAAGTTACTCCTCTTAGGGAGTTTAATACATAACCAAATCAAATGTTTGCAAGATTTTACGAAAATAAAAGAAATGCAGTAAGACAGGCGGTCTCAAAAGAAAACGGCGATCTCCAACTTTAAAACGGCGATCCCTAACAGAAGACCTCCAAACGGGCGATCTTCTATCAGGACACGAAAACCGGCGATCACCCCCGAGAGGTAGAAACCGGCGATCTCTCCCTCGGCGACCACTCACTAAGGAGCTCTCCTTCCTGGAAGATCATCTGCTCCCGTGTAACAATTACACGATCATCACAGTTTTTAAAGAGAACCAAGCACAACACCAAAGAAACACCACAGGGTAAGCTAGACATTTTAAAGAGAGTTTAAATAGGAACATTAAAATTAAGGTAAAACAAGTTTCAAGATTATCCATGTAAAACGTAGAGCTGCTCATAGCATTCAGCTGATCGCCCAAAATCACATTTCACAACATTCACCCATAGTCATTCCATTTCACAATACAGCATCAAGTGTCTATCAATATTCAAGTTTCTCATTTCACATGTCAGACTTTCCACTGACTCACTGTAACATCCCTCCAAATTTTCATTGAAAATAAATATAAAACGAAAATAAAGTGACAAATAGATTGAAGTGAGCAAAATCTTTATATAGAATAAATAAGTTTCTCCTCGCAGGGAGTTTAATACAAACGATCACTTCTCCATTAAAAACGTAAACGAAATACAATACAAAAGACAGATAGGCGATCTCCTGGCAAAAAGGACGATCTCCTATAAGAAGGGCGATCTCCTTTCATATAGGCGATCTCCTATTATAAAGCAGCAAGAGGGGCGATCACCCAACAGAAAAGAAAACAGGCGATCTCCCGATGGAGGCATAAACCGGCGATCACCCGGTAGAGACGGAAATAGGCGATCTCCTTCCGGCGACCACTCACTGAGGAGCTCTACTCCCTGGAAGATCATCTGCTCCCGTGTAAAATACACGATCATCACAGTTTTTAATAGAAAACATCCACAGAGCAATACAAAATAAAAGGGTAAGCTAGACATTTAAAAAGAGTTTAAATAAGGATACTTAAAATAAAATCAAGGTAAACAATTTCAAGATATTCACGTAAAGTTATCAAGTTTCTCATACTCTTCACCTGATCGCCCAAAAATCATAAACTTCACAACATTCCTCAGAATCATTCTATTTCACAATACAGCATCAAGTGTCTATCAATATTCCAGTTTCTCATTTCACACGTCAGACTTTCCACTGACTCTCAACACAAGACACTTGACACTACTTCCGGAAGACTCGTGCGTTGAACTTAGTATCCAGAGACATGCACTTGTCATACCATACCACTGTGAATCCACACAGCATGCGCATATACAATCTCAATGTTACCATTCTCCTGGTATGACAAGGTTAATCCATACAACAGCTCGAGCTCGTTCCCATTTGAACAACTCGCCCATACGTATGAACCTCCTTCGACTCTCACCAACTGAATAACTTCATCTACGTGATTCCATTATCTCAGCAGAGTCAGGATCGTCTCATTAACAGGTTACTCACTGATCAATGCACTTCCTAACCAATCTCAACACGGTATTTCCTTTCCTGAAAATACTATGCCTCGATCCCACATCCAAACACATCATACCATTCAAGTAAATGATTCAAATCACATCAACAAACATTTCAAAGCTTCAGATCTTCGAATATCTCATGTAAATCTCAAGTAGTTTCAAAACAACATCAAAAACAGAGATTTCGCAAAACAGCGCCAAAACCGGCGACCTGGTTCAAAAACAAGGTATTTCGAAGGCTTTATATAAAACCGGCGACCACGTCGCCCAAAACACATAGAACAGAGCATTTTACACAGATGAAGACGAAACCGGCGACCACGTCGCACTCATTTCAGAAATAGCTAAACTATGGCTTTTATTGAAAATGGAGTCTAGCTTCCCTTACCTGGACTTGCGCAAACACCAGGAGTTCCGAAATCCAACGAAGCTTGAAGAACGCCTTGACTCTGTTCTTGTGTCTGGTTTTGAAGAGCTTGCAGAGAACCACCCAAGTGCTCCAATGGTGGCTGTCGCTCGTCGTATTCCCGCGTGAAGGTGTACTAGAATCGCAGTGCGAAGGAGAGAATGGAGGAGAAGGGAGATAAACGCACCCTTTAGCTCTGGAACCACCGCAACGTTTCTTTCCTTCTCCCTCAGAAATGGGTTTTTGCATCTTAAGCTGACTTCTCCACAAAAAACCGCTGCCACCACCCACTCTGCAGGGAGTTTGCGTGTACGCTTCCCTGAACAGTACTACTAAGCGTGCCTCTGCGCAGGCTACGCTCTGAGGTCACTATTCTGAACCACTCTTTTGTCTACGTGGCGCGCGTGCAGAACATCTCTTGCTGGGAGTCTGGGGCCCACGTTCTCTGGGTGTAACTCAACGTCGCGCGATGACCTTTCGCCGATGACTACCAGCTCGAAGAGAAACCACTGATGACCTCTCGCGCGAAGACGATCCACCGATGACCTCTCGCGCGAAGACTACCACCGATGACCTCGCGCGAAGACTACCACCGATGACCCCGCGCGAAGACTACCACCGATGACCTCGCGCGAAGACTACCACCGATGACCTCTCGCGCGAAGGCTATCAACCGATGACCTCTCGCGCGAAGGCTAACAACCGATGACCTCTCGCGCGAAGGCTAACAACCGATGACCTCTCGCGCGAAGGTTAACAACCGATGACCTCTCGCGCGAAGGCTAACAACCGATGACCTCTCGCGCGAGGGCTAGCAACCGATGACCTCTCCCCCTGATGATGCCCGCATGCCCCTCGCGCCCAGGCGATCCTGCATGCCTTGCGCCCTGGCGATGCTCGATGACACATCGCCATGCCTTCCTTGAGGTCCTTCATTCCACTATGTTACGTCTAAGGTATCTTCTCCACATGACTCGGTGACGTCGGTGGCTTCATATTTCCAAGAGTAGATCAGCACTTCTCCTCGTTCTTCCATGCATGCTACACTAAGGGTGATCTCTTTCGCTCAAGCATAGAGTTCGCATGCACAGCGCATCTAAGGTTTAACCCACACCTTGATACGCGTGGCTGTTGAAACCCACTCTGGTTGATCCAGGATGGTGACCACCTACTACGTGCATTTTCGGTGATCATGTACAACCTACTCGACAGGCGATCATGACCCAGGTCAAGGGCGACGTCCGATGTCTGCCACTACGAAACTTCATTTACCAACTTTGTATTTTAGATAATGACACCTTCCGAAATTATTTAAATATACCACTTTTATTCCAATTTAATTTTCCAGGTCCTTACACTCACCACACAAGACACTTGACACTACTTCCGGAAGACTCATGCATTGACTAGACTCAGGGATTCTGCACCTGTCATACAAGCTGTAATGTTTACCAGCTATGCGCATCAACACAATCTCAATCTCAAGTTCACCATTCTCACAGTATGACAGGGTTAATCCATATGACAGGCCGAGCTCGTTCTGTTTCACACGACTCACCCATACATATGAACCTCCTTCGACTCTCAACGCCTGAATAACCTCATCTATATGAATCCATTATCTCAGGAGAGTCAGGATAATCCCATTATAGACATCACCGATCAATGCACATCCTACACGATCTTACACGGTATTTTCTTTCCTGAAAATACTATGCCTCGATCCACATTCACCACATCCAACACATCACATAACACTTAAAGGAATGATTTCAATCACAGCAAAACTCAATCCAAGGTTCTTATTTTCGAATATCTCATTTAAATCTCAACAGTTTCAAAGCAACATCAAAAACAGGGAGTTCGTAAACAACGCCAAAACCGGCGATCTAGTTCAAAAACAGGGTATTTCGAAGACTATGTTTATAAAACCGGCGACCACGTCGCCCAAACACATAAACAAAGCATTTCTCGAAGACGAAAGCGAAAATGGCGACCACGTCGCCTTCACTTCAGAGATAACTACACTATGGCTTGTATGGAAAAAGAGGTCTAGCTTCCCTTACCTGGACTTGCGCAACCACCAGGAGCTTCGAAATCCAACGAAGCTTGCAGAATACCTTGGCTCTGTTTTTCGCGTCTGGTTTTGAAGGAGTTGCAGAGAACTTTCCCAGGGGCTCCAATGGTGTTGCTTCTCGTCGTACTCTTGTGTGGAGATGCTGAAATCGCAACGCGGAGGAGGTAACTGGAGGAGAAGGGAAGAAACTCACTCTTTCTCTCGTCGAATACAACAATGTTTTCCTTTTCTCTCAGCAGTGGATTTCAGTAACTTAAACCAACTTATCCCTCCAAAAGCAGCTGCCACCACCCACTCTGCAGGGAAGTTTGCGTGTACGCTTCCCTGCACAGTACTACTAAGCATGCCTCTGCGCAGGCTACGCTATGAGGTCACTATTCTGAACCACTTTTTCGTCTACGTGGCGCGCGTGCAGAACATCTCTTGCTGAGAGTCTGGGGCCCACGTTCTCTGGGTGTAACTCAACGTCGCGCGATGACCTTTCGCCGATGACTACCAGCTCGAAGAGAAACCACTGATGACCTCTCGCGCGAAGACGATCCACCGATGACCTCGCGCGAAGACTACCACCGATGACCTCGCGCGAAGACTACCACCGATGACCCCGCGCGAAGACTACCACCGATGACCCCGCGCGAAGACTACCACCGATGACCCCGCGCGAAGACTACCACCGATGACCTCGCGCGAAGACTACCACCGATGACCTCGCGCGAATACTACCACCGATGACCCCGCGCGAAGACTACCACCGATGACCTCTTCCTGGCGAACGACCGATGTCTTCCTCTGGGAGACAACCGATGTCTTCCCTGGCGACGCCCTCATAACTCTCGCGCCTTGGCCACGTCCACATGCATCGCGCCCTGGCGATGCCCGCATGCCCCTCGCGCCCGCGCGATGCCTGCATGCCTCTCACGCCCGCGCGATGCCTGCATGCCTCTCGCGCCCGCGCGATGCCTGCATGCCTCTCACGCCCGCGCGATGTCCACCTGGCGCTCATGTGTAGCAGGCGACCGGCGACCTCGTAGCCTTCTAAACTTAACTTTTTCCTCCCTTTCTATTCTAAATAAAAACATACTTAGAATATATTTAAAATATAACTCTTTTATTCCAATAAATTTTTCAGGTCCTTACATTCTCCCCAACAAGAAAAATTTTCGTCCTCGAAAATTGGATTACAAGGAAAAGAGGTATGGATAAGCCTCCCTCATGGGTTCTTCTAACTCCCAAGTAGAATCCCCCGATTTCTCATCCCACACCACTTTCACCATGTCGATGGTCTTGCCTCTGAGCTGTTTA
Organism: Phaseolus lunatus; assembly: GCA_013389735.1. NCBI lineage: Eukaryota > Viridiplantae > Streptophyta > Magnoliopsida > Fabales > Fabaceae > Phaseolus > Phaseolus lunatus. The sequence goes on along the minus strand of CM023866.1, from coordinate 27,618,851 downwards.
CATTGCCGATCGTCAATCCTGACTGGTTTTGCTTCAAAGGACAAGTCATCCCTGATCTGCACGTCGTCTACATCCAGCACATGACTAGGGTCTGCCATGTACTTCCTCAGCTGTGACACGTGAAACACATTGTGCAGATTCGCCAGATGGGGAGGTAGGGCGATCTCATACGCCACTGGGCCAATCCTTCTTAAGATCTGATATGGTCCCACGAACTTAGGGGACAACTTCTTTGACCTGATCGCCCGCCCTACACCCTTGGTTGGTGTCACTTTCATGAACACGTGATCTCCAGCAGCAAACTCCAAAGGCTTTCTCCTCTGATCTGCATAGGACTTCTGCCTACTCTGAGAGGCTTTCATTCTGCTTTGTATCTGCTTCACCTTCTCGGTCGTCTGCTGAATCAACTCTGGCCCAACCAAGACTGCCTCGCCCTCCTGGTACCAACATAAGGGAGTTCTGCATTTCCTCCCATACAGGGCTTCATATGGTGCCATCCCAATACTGGCGTGGTAGCTATTGTTATAGGTAAACTCCACTAGTGGCAACACCTCCTCCCAACTTCCCAATTGATCCAAAACGCATGCCCTCAGCAGATCTTCCAAAGATTGGATCGTCCTCTCTGACTGACCATCTGTTTGGGGATGATATGCAGAGCTCATCCTCAACTTGGTTCCCAAGCATTCTTGTAAGGTCTGCCAAAACCGTGAAGTAAACCTGGGATCTCTATCTGAAACGATGCTGGAAGGCACTCCATGCAGCCTTACTATTTCTTGGATGTATAGCTGTGCCAGCTTGACCATAGGCATCTTCATATTCACTAGAAGAAAGTGGGCACTCTTCGTCAGCCTATCAATGATGACCCAGATTGCATCATGGCCCTTGACCGATCTGGGTAAATGGGTGACAAAATCCATGGCAATGCTGTCCCATTTCCACTCAGGGATATCCAATGGTTGTAATAACCCACCAGGCCTTTGATGTTCTACCTTTGCCTTCTGACACGTTAAGCAGGTTGTCACATACTGGGCGATGTCCCTCTTCATGCCCGACCACCAAAATGACTCCTTCAAGTCATGGTACATCTTGTTCATGCCTGGATGAAGGTTAAGGCGACTCTTATGACCTTCCTCTAGGATCATCTTCTTCAACTCATCATTTGCAGGTATGCAAATTCTGCCATCAAACCTCAAGATCCCATCATCGCCCATCTCAAAGCCTCTCGCCTGATCTGTCCCTAGTGACTCCACAGTGCGCTTCAGGCTAGGGTCCTCCAATTGTTTATCCTTCAACATCCCAAGGAAGTCATTAGTTATAGTCAGCTTACTACAACTAATGTGATTCACGTGAAATTCCACTCCAAGGTTTAAGTCTCTGAACTGCTCGATCAGTTTCTGCTCTTCCATCATCATGGTGGCGACTTGTATAGACTTCCTACTCAAGGCATCTGCCACTACATTGGCCTTCCCTGGGTGATACATGAGTTGAAAGTCGTAGTCCTTTAGGAATTCCATCCACCTTCTTTGTCTCATGTTTAGTTCCTTCTGATCGAACAGGTACTTCAAGCTCTTGTGGTCACTGAATACCTGGAACCGAGCTCCATAAAGATAATGCCTCCAGATCTTCAAGGCAAACACTACCGCTGCCAACTCCAAATCATGAGTAGGGTAGTTTCTCTCATGCACCTTGAGTTGCCTTGAAGCATATGCAACCACTCTCTTCTCTTGCATCAAGACGCATCCCAAGCCTTGATGTGAGGCATCACAGAAGACATCAAAAGGTCTTCCTACTTCTGGAATCACCAGCACTGGAGCACTGGTCAACCTCTCCTTTAGTTCCCTGAAGCTCTGCTCACATCGGTCGGTCCAAGCAAAGGGTTGGTCCTTGCGGGTCAGTTGTGTTAAAGGAGCCACTACTTTGGAAAAATCCTCGATAAACCTCCGATAGTAGCCCGCCAACCCCACAAAGCTCCTTATCTCAGTCACTGTCTTAGGACGTTCCCATTGCAGCACTGCCTCTACCTTGGCTGGATCTACCGAGATCCCCTGGGCAGATATCACGTGTCCTAAGAAGTTGACTTCCCTTAGCCAGAACTCACACTTAGAGAACTTGGCATAGAGCTGCTTCTCCCTCAGTATTTCCAATACTGTCCTCAGGTGTTCCTCATGCTCTTCCTCGGTCCTTGAATAAATGAGGATGTCATCTATGAAGACCACCACAAACTTATCCAAGAAAGGGCGAAAGATCCTATTCATGTAGTCCATGAATAGAGCTGGAGCATTGGTGACTCCAAATGGCATCACTACATACTCGTAGTGCCCATATCGAGACCTAAAAGCTGTCTTCTGAACATCTTCAGCTTTTACCAAGATTTGGTGATACCCCGATCTCAGGTCAATCTTGGAGAACACCGAGGCCCCATGAATTTGGTCCATCAAATCATCAATCCGAGGTAGGGGGTACTTGTTCTTGATGGACAATTTGTTCAATTGCCTGTAGTCTATACACAGCCGAGACCCTCCATCCTTCTTCTTGACTAGGAGCACTGGAGCTCCCCATGGAGATACGCTGGGTCTGATGAACTGCTTCTCCAGCAACTCTTCCACTTGCTTCTTTAACTCCACTAACTCGGCTGGGGCCATCCTGTAAGGTGCCATTGACACTGGTCCAGCTCCAGGTACCAAGTCAATAGAGAATTCCACTTCTCTCTTAGGGGGTAACCCAGGCACCTCTTCTGGGAATACATCTGTGAAATCTTTCACCACTTGTATCCTGTTTACGTCCCCTTTATTCTCCACTTCCAACCGGGCGAGCACTACGAAGCACCTCGCCTCTCCTTCCAGCTCTGATCGCCCTTGTTGAACTGACAACACATCCGGTTCCTGGGGGTCTGGAAACGCTACCTTCTGCCTACCACAGTCTAAGAGAACGTGATTGGCAGCTAACCAATCCATTCCCAGGATGACATCCAGGTCCTGAAGAGGTAGGCAGATCAAGTTCACCTTGAATCTGCATCCTTCTACAATCACTGGACATTCAGGGCACACTGTAGAGGTCGACACCTGTCCTGACGCAGGTGTAGAGACCAACAGTTCGAAAGGTAACTCCTTCACTAGGAGGCCCAACTCGGCTACACACAGGCTTGACACAAAGGAGTGTGTCGCTCCAGAATCAAACAAAGCCCTTACACCTCTACCAGCAATAAAACAAACACCTTGTATGAGGTTACCTGACTGAGATGCTTCTGCTCCAGACATGGCGAACACCCTCCCTGTTGCCTGAGGTCTGCTGCCTTCGTTTCTCCTCTGCTGGAAGCCACTGGGTTGGGTCGCCCCATTCCTGCTAGGGCACTCTCTAGCAACGTGCCCTGTCCTTTGGCAGACGAAACATTTCCTCTCTGAAGGCTGCTTGGGACACACGTTGGGCGTGTGTGGTCCACCACAATGGAAACACTTGGGTTTCCAAGGTTGCCGCTGCTGAAACTGGGATGACGTTGTTCCCACCCGATGTGGTGGAGGCCTCGTATAGGGCTTGCTTTGTAAGTGCTGTGCCTTAGCTTTCCCACTGGAAGAACCTCCTGGGTGTGACCTGATCACCCGAGGATCACCCTTCTCCAGGGTCTCCACCATCTTCGCCTTCTCCACTAAGGCGTGGAACTCCCTGATGCACATCGGGGCTATGGTCTTCTTCAGCCCATGCTTCAGTCCCTCTTCAAACTTCCTACACCTCCAGGCCTCAGAGGTCGCCTGGGTATAGAACCGGGCGAGGTACTCAAAACGAGCAGCATAGGCGTTCACTGACATATCCCCTTGCTCCAGTTTCAGGAACTCAGCTTCCCTCGCAAACTTGGCGCTGTCAGGGAAGTATTTCTCCAAGAACTTCACCCTGAAGCTCTCCCAATCCAAAACATCCCCTCGGGCATCCATCATCTGCTGAGCTCCCATCCACCAGAACTCAGCTTCTCCTGATAGCAGATAAGTGGCGAACAGCAGCTTCTTTTCTTCAGGGCATGAGGTCGCCCTAAAGATTTTCTCCACCTCCCTGACCCACTGATCTGCCTGGTCAGGGGTAGCATTCCCACTGAACTTAGGTGGGTTGTGCCTCATGAACTCGGCCAGTCCCATCTGTTCTTGGGGCTGACCGACGTGGGAGTTTGTTTCAGCCGACCGAGCAGTCTCCCAGTGCTGCATTGTGGCTTGATGGTTCTGAGCCATCGCCGCATTCTGCTGCTGAATGGCAGTCGCCATCATCTCGATGGCCTTGGCGATCTGACTCATCTCTGAGGAAGGTTGAGGTGGGGTAGCAGGTCTACGTGCCATCTTCTATATTCCCTACAACTATAAGAATGAAATCGATAAGAATCAATTCATTCAAGGGGTAACAGCTAGACCTTACAAAGGTCAGCATCTCAAAGTCATCTAGAATTTGAGTTCATCAACAGAATCATAACACTTATAACTTCACACAAAACACCAGAACAGTTACTGGTGTGCAAACATCAGTCCAAACTACCACCTCAGTCAAATTCAAGAACGCTCAAAAATCACACCAGAATTCAATGTAGGCTAAACATCAAACCTTTGGAATTAAGATTAAGAATTATCTTGATCCAGTTATGAGTGTGCACCCTCATTCCTTTATCAGGATCTTCTCATTCTTGATACCAAGATTTTCAATTTGAGCATACATTCACTAAAGCACAGAAGCACACACAAACTTTTCAATACAAAACGTTTGAAAACCTTTCACTATAGTTGTTATTTAAAAACTCAAATAACTTTTATGAGCAGAAGAAACACAATGGATCCACAGCCCTCAGGTCATCCTAAGGACGAACTGCTCTGATACCATTAATGTAACATCCCGCCAAAATAATACATACATCCATGTATAATTGAAATTAAGTGTAACCAAATAATATTGAAGAGTGCAAAATAATATGTATTTATATATATCAGAAATGAAGTTACTCCTCTTAGGGAGTTTAATACATAACCAAATCAAATGTTTGCAAGATTTTACGAAAATAAAAGAAATGCAGTAAGACAGGCGGTCTCAAAAGAAAACGGCGATCTCCAACTTTAAAACGGCGATCCCTAACAGAAGACCTCCAAACGGGCGATCTTCTATCAGGACACGAAAACCGGCGATCACCCCCGAGAGGTAGAAACCGGCGATCTCTCCCTCGGCGACCACTCACTAAGGAGCTCTCCTTCCTGGAAGATCATCTGCTCCCGTGTAACAATTACACGATCATCACAGTTTTTAAAGAGAACCAAGCACAACACCAAAGAAACACCACAGGGTAAGCTAGACATTTTAAAGAGAGTTTAAATAGGAACATTAAAATTAAGGTAAAACAAGTTTCAAGATTATCCATGTAAAACGTAGAGCTGCTCATAGCATTCAGCTGATCGCCCAAAATCACATTTCACAACATTCACCCATAGTCATTCCATTTCACAATACAGCATCAAGTGTCTATCAATATTCAAGTTTCTCATTTCACATGTCAGACTTTCCACTGACTCACCACACAAGACACTTGACACTACTTCCGGAAGACTCATGCATTGACTAGACTCAGGGATTCTGCACCTGTCATACAAGCTGTAATGTTTACCAGCTATGCGCATCAACACAATCTCAATCTCAAGTTCACCATTCTCACAGTATGACAGGGTTAATCCATATGACAGGCCGAGCTCGTTCTGTTTCACACGACTCACCCATACATATGAACCTCCTTCGACTCTCAACGCCTGAATAACCTCATCTATATGAATCCATTATCTCAGGAGAGTCAGGATAATCCCATTATAGACATCACCGATCAATGCACATCCTACACGATCTTACACGGTATTTTCTTTCCTGAAAATACTATGCCTCGATCCACATTCACCACATCCAACACATCACATAACACTTAAAGGAATGATTTCAATCACAGCAAAACTCAATCCAAGGTTCTTATTTTCGAATATCTCATTTAAATCTCAACAGTTTCAAAGCAACATCAAAAACAGGGAGTTCGTAAACAACGCCAAAACCGGCGATCTAGTTCAAAAACAGGGTATTTCGAAGACTATGTTTATAAAACCGGCGACCACGTCGCCCAAACACATAAACAAAGCATTTCTCGAAGACGAAAGCGAAAACGGCGACCACGTCGCCTTCACTTCAGAGATAACTACACTATGGCTTGTATGGAAAAAGAGGTCTAGCTTCCCTTACCTGGACTTGCGCAACCACCAGGAGCTTCGAAATCCAACGAAGCTTGCAGAATACCTTGGCTCTGTTTTTCGCGTCTGGTTTTGAAGGAGTTGCAGAGAACTTTCCCAGGGGCTCCAATGGTGTTGCTTCTCGTCGTACTCTTGTGTGGAGATGCTGAAATCGCAACGCGGAGGAGGTAACTGGAGGAGAAGGGAAGAAACTTACTCTTTCTCTCGTCGAATACAACAATGTTTTCCTTTTCTCTCAGCAGTGGATTTCAGTAACTTAAACCAACTTATCCCTCCAAAAGCAGCTGCCACCACCCACTCTGCAGGGAAGTTTGCGTGTACGCTTCCCTGCACAGTACTACTAAGCATGCCTCTGCGCAGGCTACGCTATGAGGTCACTATTCTGAACCACTTTTTCGTCTACGTGGCGCGCGTGCAGAACATCTCTTGCTGAGAGTCTGGGGCCCACGTTCTCTGGGTGTAACTCAACGTCGCGCGATGACCTTTCGCCGATGACTACCAGCTCGAAGAGAAACCACTGATGACCTCTCGCGCGAAGACGATCCACCGATGACCTCGCGCGAAGACTACCACCGATGACCTCGCGCGAAGACTACCACCGATGACCCCGCGCGAAGACTACCACCGATGACCCCGCGCGAAGACTACCACCGATGACCTCGCGCGAAGACTACCACCGATGACCTCGCGCGAAGACTACCACCGATGACCTCGCGCGAATACTACCACCGATGACCCCGCGCGAAGACTACCACCGATGACCTCTTCCTGGCGAACGACCGATGTCTTCCTCTGGGAGACAACCGATGTCTTCCCTGGCGACGCCCTCATAACTCTCGCGCCTTGGCCACGTCCACATGCATCGCGCCCTGGCGATGCCCGCATGCCCCTCGCGCCCGCGCGATGCCTGCATGCCTCTCACGCCCGCGCGATGTCCACCTGGCGCTCATGTGTAGCAGGCGACCGGCGACCTCGTAGCCTTCTAAACTTAACTTTTTCCTCCCTTTCTATTCTAAATAAAAACATACTTAGAATATATTTAAAATATAACTCTTTTATTCCAATAAATTTTTCAGGTCCTTACAGTTGCTCAGAGAATGGGTAATGGCAGTGAAGGCTAAAGAGTCGTTCGACCTTAAGAGCTGAGGGAATCAGCTCATTTAGTTCCCCTTTCGCCTTTCTCCTCCACTCGAAGACGCAGCTATCCTCACGTACCAGTGCTACGATTGGCGACTGCCATTGTCCTTCTGGGAAGTCTCTGCAAGTTCTCCCGTCAGGACGGTAGAACAGAGTAAGTTGTTTTACTCTATTTTTCGAGTCGAATCTGAGCTTGAGAGGGTTGCCTCTGCATAGGCGTTGCCGGCGACTCCCTTAGCTCCAAAAATCGTCTCTGTTAGCGTAGAAAATGAGTAGTATAGTCAGTTTTGTGATAAAGGCTCCATGGTGCAGGTTAGGACATCTTTAAGCTTCGGTGGGTTTTGGAGTTCTTAGTGATTTAGCGCAAGTTCAGGTAAAGGAAGCTAGCATTTTCGTTTATAAAAACTTTAGGCGAGTAGGTTCTGAAGTGAGGGCGACGTGGTCGCCGGTTTCATATTCTATTTCACGATGCTCTGTTTTATGTGTGGGGCGACGTGATCGCCGGTTGTAATGCAAATTTAGAAATCCCCTGTTTTAGTGTCGCTTTGAAATTGTTTGAGATTGAAAGGTGAAATGCATATGATATTCGAAAATCTGAACTTTGGTATGATTGTTTCTGTGATTGGGATTGTTTAAGAAAAGATTCAAAATATTATATGATGGAATTGTGCTTTTACGTGTGGTATGATGTGCTGGATGAATGTGAAAGAGTGATCAAAGCATAGTATTTTCAGGAAAGAAAATACCGTGTGGAGATTTTATGAGGGTGTATTGATCTGTGAGTATCCTGTGAATGAGGCGATCCTGACTCTGCTGATATGATGTAATCACATAGATGAAGTCATTCAATTGGTGAGAGTCGAAGGAGGTCCATATGTATGGGTAAGTCGTTTGAAAGATAACTGACTTGACCTGTTATATGTATTAACCCTGTCATACTGAGAGAGTGATGATATTGACATTGAGATTGAGATTATGTTTATGCGCATAGCTGTGGGAACTTTACAGCAATGTAGTATGACAGGTGCAGGTCTTTGGATGCTAAGTTCAACGCACGAGTCTTCCGGAAGTAGAGTCATGTGTTATGAGTCAGTGGGAAGTCTGACATATGAACCATGAGTATTGAATGTATTGAATAGACACTTGACGAGTTTGTGGAATATGGGGATATCGATGGTTGAAATTGATATAAATTATGAATGGTGTGAAGATTTATGCTTTCTATTGATATAAAGCTTCATATTTAAAGTTTTTAAAAATATCTAGCTTACCCTTTGTTTTGTATCGTGGTTGCTTTTCTTAAACCTGTGATGATCGTGTATATTTGCACGGGAGCAGATGAGGTTGCAGGTGGTAGAGCTCCTCAGTGAGCATTTCTGGAGGAGGAGATCGCCGGTTTTTGAATGTTGTTGTTTTGTTTTATTTTGAAAACTCCTGTATGGAGATGTATTAAAACTTCCTCGAAAAGGGATATTATTCTGAGGCACATTTGTATTAATGGATGAATTATATTATGTATATACCTATGTTAAAATTTTGATATTATTGTTTCACCTTTATTTTATTATATAAAAATGAACAAGATTTTGAGGGGCGTTACAAGGAACAATCGGTTAAAACGATAAAATAACCGGTTTTTTATCACTTAGCTTTTCAAAAAATATTTTCTCTTTTAAAAACAAGTTTGCTCAAGCTAAGGTTCTGAATCAAAGACGAATAAAACATATTCTAAAATAGAAACAAAACATCTAAACCTAACATCATCACAACAACCAAGCTCTGCACAGATTCTTCACAGATTTGATTCATCAAAGCCTTTGGTTCCAAAAGGTAAAGCTATATGCACGGCACGAAATAGCGTACGAATGGGTGTGTACTAGCATGGACATACGAGCGAATGATTGTGGGCGGGACCTTGCACCAAGGTTACGAGGCTGACCAAATCTATTTAATGGGCTCGAAGCGCGTAACAAAGCTACCATGTGCTGATAATCAGTGGCATGCGCTTAAAGATAAAGATGCTTAGAGATAAAGATATATATACATATATATATATATGTTGGTTAGAACTACATATAGATATGTTTGTTAATATCATGTAAGATTTTCCTGTTATGCATACATGTCTGTTGCGCATACAATACTTGTTGATAATTGTTGCTAACCCTAAAAGGTTAGGGATGGGCACGTATAATAGAAAGTTAAGCTTACAGTTTGCGTATGAGGATCACTGGTGCCTGTGACAAGTGGTTTTCTGTTACAGATATAAGATAATGGGCTTATTTTTCAGTTAATATTTGTTTATCTCAAGTGCAACAGGTACGTAGTACGCTATTAAAGGGACTTGAGGTCCCAGGTTTATGTATGCAATTCTAAATACACTTTTAGATACTGAAACTACTTGTTTCTTATTCGTTCACAAAGCCCTTACTGACTTAAGCCTCGGAGCGTGACCGACCATGAAGGTGCCCTTTGTCTCTACAAGTAAAGCATCCAACAACCAAGGGAGGTACAGATTTCAGGGGAGACAGGCAAAGCCTGGACCAGTCATCGGAGTCCGCCGACGACCAGTCAACCGGCCAGAACAAAAATAAAATAATTGTGAAAATAGTGATGTAGTAATTAAGTAAATATTATAAGATAATAATAATTATTATAAAATAAGAAATTAACAATAATTGTTCTTACCCGTTAACTCTCCTATCGGTTGACTCTACGACGATCACGTGCCTCCTTTCCTCACCTTGAATTATGCTTTGCTATCTCGAAACAACCTGCACCCGCATGATAGAAAGGGGCGCCCTAGAAGCCATTTGCACTCCGACGCTCAAGTCAAAACTAGGGCAAGCACACCAAGTGTATTCAGTATCTGTGTTTAGGTCTAGAAACTGCATACCTCTGTAAAGTATTTTACTATCCTTTATATAGTCTAAGGTTTTCCTCTGCGCCGCTACCCATATTTAGGGTTTACAGGAATACCCTTGTGTCGCTATCACCCATGCTTAGGGTAATCTAGCACATAAGATTTCCTTAACTAGAGTGCAAACTCTAACAGGGTGCCCACCTGGGTGCCTCCTCGTGCACCTAATCTCTGGGGCCACCGGTTTTGGGAGTGCCTTCACTGTTCACGTGCCATGCATGTAACTTAACTGGGAAACCCTAGTTTTGATGAGTACTCAACTCCTCAGGACTTTGCGCCTAACTGTGCTTTCCCTACCACACGCATAGGCACTTCGTGACTTAGGCCTCTCCTTACTTCTGGGCATTTTACTGATAATTGGTCTTCCCTCAGGACCCACATCAAACGTTCTAGCTCTGTTGTTCAAAACACCCAAGACCGACGTCACCTCGTCCCACTCCGTTGTCGAGGACTCATCATCCTGCTGAGTGACGACGACACATCAGCCCACTCTGGTGATTGACACGCTGATGACTAATCATCCCGCTATTTCATACTACCTGTGGGGTCCATCCCACGTGACTTTGGCCCATGCTGTGGGACCCAGCTGACGTGGCTCACCATTACTAACTGTTCTCGGTATCCGAGGACTGGTCAGTACAATAATTATAATATAAGAAAATAGTAATAATCATAAAATATTTATAATAAAGTAAAGTAATAACAATCATAGTAAAATAAAGTATAAATTAGTACAAATATAAAAAATGAATAATAGTTACAAGAAAATAAAACAATAATATTATAATAAAATAAAATAATTATAATTATAATGAAATAAAATTGTAATTAAGTAATGATAAAATAAATTTTTTGATGTAGGCAAAGAAGCGCAAACGTTAAAAACACCTCAAGCGTTGATGTGGCCACGTGTCTACAGATAAGAGGGGGTTGGTGAGATGTCCCATCAGTGCACTATTCACGTCCTTACGCACAGAGCCACGTAGGTCGCCAGGCTGATTACTTAGTCTCTTCGCTGAAACAAGTTAACAGCTTGAGATTGGGGGGCTTGTGTACCGACCAGGGCTCGGTCACCGAGAACAGATAGTAAAGGGTGAACCACGTTAGCTGGGTCCCACAGCATGGGCCAAAGCCATGTGGAATGGACCCCGCAGGCAGTTTGGATTAGCGGGTGATTAGTCATCAGCGTGTCCCCACAGAGAAGGGTGATTAGTCATCAGCGTGTCCCCACAGAGAAGGGTGGTTACCAGAAGGAACTGATGTGTCCTCGTCACTCCGCAGGTTGATTAGTCCTCAGCAACAGAGTGTGACGAGTTGACATCGGTCTTGGGTGACTCGAACAACACAACCAGAACAGCTAAGATTGGTTCCCAGAGTGGGCCAATGACCAGTTAAATACCCAGAGGTAGGGAGAGGCCTGAATCACAAAGAGCTTATGCGTGTGGCAGGGAAAGCACAGTTACGTGCACAGTCCTGAGGGGTCGAGTACTCATCAGAAATAGGGTTTCCCAGTAAAGGCTACATGCATGGCACGTGAACAGTAAGGGCACTCCCAGAACAGGTGGCCCCAGAGATTAGGTGCACGAGGAGGCATCCAGGTGGTCATCCTGTAGTGTTTGCACTCCAGAAAAGAAAACCTTATGTGCTAGATTACTCTAAGACTGAGTGATAGCGGCACAGGGGTATTCCAGTAAACCCTAAATATGGCTAGCAGCGCAGTAAACCCTAATGAGGGCTAGCGGCACAGTAAACCCTAGACTATATAAAGGGAAGTAAAATACTTCACAAAGGTACGCAATTTCTAGACCTAAACACAGAGAGACTCAATACACTTGGTGTTTTTTTGCCCTACATTGACTTGAGCGTCGGAGTGCGAATGGCCTCTAGGGCGCCCCTTACTCTTTTGCAGGTGCAGATTGCTTCGAAAGAACCAAGCATTTATCAAGGTGAGGAAGGAAGCGTGTGAGTGTCGTAGTCCTGAACCGACAGGAGAGTCAACCGGCAAGAACAATTATAATATTAGAAATTAGTAATAATTATAAGTAATAATAATTATAAGAAAATAAAGTAATAATAATTATAATAAAATAAAATAATTATAACTATAATATAATAAAGTAATAATAATTATAATATAAGGAAGTAATGATAATTATAATATAATAAAGTAATAATAATTGTAGTAAAATAATAATATTAATTAGAATGTAAGAAAATAATTATTATTATAATAAAATAAAGTAATAATAAATATAATAAAATAACATAATTATAATGATAATAAAATAAAAAAAATCTAATAAAAATAAAGTAATAGTAAGTATATAAAGGAAAATGTTCATAAGCATTATAAAATGATTACAATAATTACAGTAAAATAAATGTAATAAAATAAAGTAGAAATAATTATAAGAAAATAAATTAAAATGATTATAATGTAATTAATTAATAGTAATTATAAGAAAATGAAGTAATAATATTTTATAATAAAATAAAGTAATAATAATTATAATAAAATCAAATAGTAATTAAGTAATAATAAAATAAAAAATTGTAAATAAAACCAATCTCTCGAGAAAAATATCATTATTTATAAAGATAATACCCTAAACACAAGGGAAATCTTTAGCGTTAAAGATAAAATCAATTTTTATAATTTAATTTTAGATATTCCTTTTGTTTGATTATTATTATTTATTTAATCATCTGAATTAGATTTTGTTTTTACAAAAAGCTTTTATGTTAGGCATCAGTATGCTACCTGATATTTTAGCTAGACTGACACCTCAAGTAATAACAATCATTTGTCATCACGTGAAAAAATTATTATTAAAAAAAAAGAAAAAGGAAAGAAAATACAAAAATATAGGGGGACTAGACCAAAACCCATATGTTAACAAAAACGATACATAGGTAGATTATATCTATTAATAAAGAATTTTAAGAACAAACTAGATGGAAGCCTATTATACTAATTGTTCTCGCCGGTTGACTCTCCTGTCAGTTGACTCTACGACACTCACACGCCTCCTTCTTCACCTTGGTATGTGATCCTGCCGCTTGACTCGAACGTCAACACTCCTCCTTCCAGCTCCAAACCTTCCAAGAAACCTGAAAGAACAGAAAGGCGCCTCTGTGGCCAGTGTAGCTCCGACGCTCAAGTCAGTGGACAAATCAACAAATTCTCTCAGAGAAACTAGGAACCGTGCAAGTGAATTGCTACTAAAAATGAATCTCCCCCAAATACCGTTAGGAATTCTGTATATATACCTGTGTTTTTCTCTCTCCTGACGGTTATTCCTCTCGCCACGTGGACCGCATCTGATCGTACACGTGTCACCATCTGGAGTACCTGCAACTGAAGCGTTACTTTCCTTTTACTCCTGCGACTAAGTCATCCACACAGGGAATAACTTAGCATGTAGGCCGCTCTGGGCACAGCCTTAAAGCTGGCTAATACTGGTTATTACGGTTCTTAGAGCACACGGGTCAATACATCACCTACCTCCTGTATTCAGGCCATATAATCAACGTTCACCAAGTCTTCTCCAATACCCGCGATGTCCTCTTTCGGCGATGTCCTCCCATACGGCGATCACGCGCAATCCAGGCGTTTACTGATTTCATACAAGAGAAGTAGGAGACCGCCGCCTTCTTCAACAAACAGCGATTCCCTCAACTTCCAAACTACATTTTCTTTTCTCTTGCCCTTCTTAATCCATGCATTCTCCCGCCACGTCGTTCCTCGTGGCAATCTACTGCTAAAGTCATCAAATACCAATGACCGACCGTATCAGCTCTCGCCGGGAACCTTGGTTTCAACTTAACACGCGCTGGCAAGAACACCGATGACCGATCGCCCTATACATGCGCTTACGACCGACCGATCACCCTCTGCATGCGCTTACGACCAACCGGTGCCTCATAACTATCCACCGATGTCCGTGAGGTGCCTCATAACTATCCACCGATGTCCGTGCGGTGCCTCATAACTATCCACCAACGTCCGTGCGGTGCCTCCTGGCGCTTATCTAGGCAACACTCTGGGGGTGGCGGCCACTAGGTAACTGACTACCGATCACCGTTGTAAGCAATATCCTCCCTGGTTCACTTGCTCTTTCTACCACGTGCCACTCTGCATATGGTCCACGTGGTCACCTTCTGCTGTCGTCATCAACTACCGATGACCGACCGGAACAGTATGTGCTTGGTCCTCTCGAAGCAATCTGCACCTGCAAGGTATAAAAGGACGCCCTAGAGGCCGTTTGCACTCCGATGCTCAAGTCAAAACTAGGGCAAGCACACCAAGTGTATTGAGTAACTGTGTTTAGGGTTTGAAACTGCGTACCTTTGTGAAGTGTTTTACTACCCTTTATATAGTCTAGGGTTTCCTCTGCGGCGCTACCCATATTTAGGGTTTACTGGAATACCCTCGCGCCGCTATCACCCAGACTTAGGGTAATCTAGCACGTAAGGTTTCCTTAACTGGAGTGTAAACTCTCACAGGGTGACCATCGGGGTGCCTCCTCGTGCACCTAGTCCTTGGGGCTTCACTGTTCACGTGCCATGCATGTAGCTTCACTGGGAAATCCTAGTTCTGATGAGTACTCGACCCCTCAGGACTCTGCACCTAACTGTTCTTTCCCTGCCACACGTATAAGCTCTTCGTGATTTAGGCCTCTCCTTGCTTCTGGGCATTTTACTAATAATTGGTCTTCTCTCAGGAACCACACCAGATGTTCTAGCTCTGCTGTTCAAAACACCCAAGGCCGATGTCACCTCGTCACACTCTGTTGTCAAGGACTCGTCAACCTGCTGAGTGACGAGGACACATCAGTCCACTCTGGTGATCGACACGCTGATGACTAATCGTCCTGCTAGTTCATACTACCAGCGGGGTCCATCCCACGTGGCTTTGGGCCACGCTGTGGGACCCGACTGACGTGGCTCACCATTACTGGCTGTTCTCGGTGTTCGAGGATTGGTTGGTACACTAATGAAAGGATTCTCTATGAATAAATCCTAAATTAGCCAACTTACCAGCACACGCATTCCCTTCACGAAAAATATGACTAACCCTAAACTTGATTTTTCCACAGTAATTAAGATAAGTATTCCATCGATTACGAAGCATCTAAGGAACATTTTTTGATAGGTTGTTCTTCATGACCATTTGTTCTTCTTAAAATATGAGGTAAAAAGGTGGTGGAAGCTATGGATGATATGGGTCAAGGATGACTCATATAGAGCTATGGGTTCCTTGTAGGTGCATGAAAGGTATGGAGAGTGATAGGTTAGGCCAAATCACTTGGAGGAAGGTGAAGATGAAGATCAAAGTGTCTAACCTAGAGAGACTAGACAAAGAGTAGAAGCTAGCATAATTTTGGCAGCATTTACTCATATAAATTGATCTTAAAAAAACATGAGCCAAAGCACCCTATTTATAGGAGATGGTGCCTTGGAGGGTAAGGAGCAAGGGTAGGATGGGGAATACATAAAAGAGGGGGCTGCTAGGGTGTTGACTAAAGGTCAATGCAGCCCCTTAGCATGCTTCTAGAAGGTAGGGCTACATTCCTACCCTAAAAGGCCTAGGTACAAGCTAAATTGTTAAATACACCCCCTATTGTGCTAAATGAACCCTACTCTACTGAAATTACAAATAAACTGAAATTAATTGATGCTCAGCTCCCATGGCTTGGGCTCTACTCCTTGTGGTCCTCTGAGGGGTCTTTGAATATGTAAAGAAAAGTTTCTCTGCCATCAGTAGCAGAGTCCCAATCTTCTTAAATACTCTTTTCCATGGACCTAGTTGTTGGGCCTGAGCTTGGGCTTAGGCTTGGGCTTGGGCCTCTTCCATCATCCCCTCCTTCTTGAGAGGATCTGTCCTCAGATCTACAGGGTTGATCTCAAACAGCAGCCTTATTCCTGCTTTGAAAACTATGCTCGTCCTCCAGGATCAAATATTAACCTACAGTAAACATTATAGAAAAGTGAGATAAGAAAATTAAGACTAGTGTATTCAAATAAAATAGTAAGGAAATAAGGCCCTTTGCTATTTTTATAAAAGTTTTGTTTGAAAGAAATAGGGCCCTTTTCAAAAATATTTTTGTTTCCTTTGTGTTGTTCATTGCCCAAGATAAGCAGCAACATCACAAAGTGTTGTTTTTGTGATTTTTGAGAATAAGAGTAAGCATCATGATTCAAAGGAAAAGAAGAGTTCAAAGTATTGCAATCCCCCTTTAAGGGTTCTTTTGCCACTATGCTTGTAGGAGGTGTTGTAAGATACTCTTCATTCTTTCTAGATTCCATTTCTTCTTTTTCAAACAACCCCTCACTTGGCTTTTCTGTGGAGGAAAGGTTTATATCTATATCTGGTTCAGCTTCAGAAACAGATTTTTCTTCAAGCATATTCTCATAAGGGTTTTCTATGAAAAAAGAATTTAAGTCAATGTCTGGTTCAACTCCAAACAAAGGACTTTTTGTACTTTCCTTTTCTATCATCACTTTTTCTCTCTTTTCTTTCTCTTCTCTATCTTTCCTTTCATTTTCCTCTCTTTCTCTTTTGTCTTTCTCTTCTTTCTTTCTGATAAGAGCTTGTAATTTTTCTTTAAACTCTTTTTCTCTTCTAGTTCTTCTAGGTGGAGGTTGATAATAATCATTAACTTTCAAACTCCCCTTAGCATGTGAGTCATTTGACCTAGAACTAGATGCATGTGATGCCTGGGGTTTTTTTAATTTTCTAATGTATTCATCTTTTTCATTGCCAATCTTCAACACTTCTTTCAAAATTGCAAGATGGGCATCTCTTTCTTTTTTATCTTCCAAAATTTGAGCCTCATGTTGCAATTGTCTTAGTGATAGTGATTGAAAATCTCTAGCCAATTGTTTCAAAAGAGATTTTGTGGATTTTCTATCATTTTCACTATGACTTGAAGAATGAGTAGACATGTTTAGGGTTTGTGATAAAAGTAATTTTCAAAAAGAAAGATAAGTGGAGTGAAGTAGGTAATTTCCCAGGAAAGGGAGGTGGATCACTAGGATCTCTTAAGTACCAAGCCTTTCCTTAGCCAGATACTATCCCACAACACTTTCAGAAACCTTTCTCTAAGCAATTTACTTAGAGCACAATCAAAGATAAAAACAAAATTTTTATGCAAGAAAAACTATATGTAAAGCAATAAAACACAAATGAAAATTGCTATCTAGAAAGCTTTTAAAACTAGTCGAATCCTAAGGTGAGGCTTCTTGGCACTTTGTGTAAGGACCTGAAAAATTAAATTGGAATAAAAGAGTTATATTTTAAATGAATTCTAAGTATGTTTTTATCTAGAATAGAAAGGGAGGAAAAAGTTAAGTTTAGAAGGCTACGAGGTCGCCGGTCGCCTGCTACACATGAGCGTCAGGTGGACATCGCGCGGGCGTGAGAGGCATGCAGGCATCGCGCGGGCGCGAGAGGCATGCAGGCATCGCGCGGGCGTGAGAGGCATCCACGCATCGCGCGGGCGCGAGAGGCATGCAGGCATCGCGCGGGCGCGAGAGGCATGCAGGCATCGCGCGGGCGCGAGGGGCATGCGGGCATCGCGCGGGCGCGAGGCACGCGGGCATTGCCAGGGCGCGAGGCATGTGGACGTGGCCAAGGCGCGAGAGTTATGAGGGCGTCGCCAGGGAAGACATCGGTCGTCTTCCAGGGCGAAGGGGACATCGGTCGTTCGCCAGGAAGATGTCATCGGTGGTTGTCTTCGCGCGAGAGGTCATCAGTGGTTTCTCTTCGAGCTAGTAGTCATCGGCGAAAGGTCATCGCGCGACGTTGAGTTACACCCAGAGAACGTGGGCCCCAGACTCCCAGCAAGAGATGTTCTGCACGCGCGCCACGTAGACAAAAGAGTGGTTCAGAATAGTGACCTCAGAGCGTAGCCTGCGCAGAGGCACGCTTAGTAGTACTGTTCAGGGAAGCGTGCACGCAAACTTCCCTGCAGAGTAGGTGGTGGCAGCTGCTTTTGGAGGGATAAGTTGGTTTAAGTTACAAAAATCCACTGCTGAGAGAAAAGAAAACATTGTTGTATTCGACGAGAGAAAGAGTGAGTTCCCTCCCTTCTCCTCCAGTTACCCCCTCCGCGTTGCGATTTCAGCACCTCCACACAAGAGTACGACGAGAAGCGACACCATTGGAGCACCTGGGAAAGTTCTCTGCAACTCCTTCAAAACCAGACTCAAGAATAGAGCCAAGGCATTCTTCAAGCTCTGTTGGATTTCGAAGCTCCTGGTGGTTGCGCAAGTCCAGGTAAGGGAAGCTAGACCTCTTTTTCCATACAAGCCATAGTGTAACTATCTCTGAAGTGAGGGCGACGTGGTCGCCATTTTTGTTTTCATCTGCGTAAAATGCTCTGTTTGTGTGCTTGGGCGACGTGGTCGCCGATTTTATATACAGTCTTCGAAACACCCTATTTTTGAACTAGATCGCCGGTTTTGGCGTTGATTGTGAACTCTCTGTTTTTGGGTGTTGTTTTGAAACTACTTGAGATTTAAATGAAATATTCGAAGATCTGAACCTTGAAAGGATTCGTTGCTGTGACTTGAATCAATTACTCGAGTGGTATGATGTTTTTGAATGCTGTGAATGTGGGATCGAGGCATAGTATTTTCAGGAAAGAAAATACCGTGTAAGATCTTGTAGTAGGTGCATTGATCGGTGATTCCTAAGGGGATATCCTGACTCTGCTGAGGTAATGGAATCACGTAGAGGAAGTTACTCAGTTGTTGAGAGTCAAAGGAGGTCTATAAGATGGGCGTCTCGTGTGAAAAAGAACGAGCTCCGCCTGTCCTATGGATTAACCCTGTCATACCAGGAGAACTATTGACATTGAGATGATATATGCGCATGCTGTGTGGATTCACAGCGACCCTATGTGGATTTCACAGTGGTGTGGTATGACAGGTGCAGATCTCTGAGTCTAATCAACGCACGAGTCAATCCGGAAGTAGTGTCAAGTGTCTTGTGTGGTGAGTCAGTGGAAAGTCTGATGTGAGAAATGAGAAACATTGATAGTTTATAGACACTTGATGCAGTATTGTGAAATGGAATGACTATGGGTGAATGTTGTGAAATGTGTGATTTTGGGCGATCAGGTGAATGATATGAGCAACTCTACGTTTTACATGGATATTTTGAAACTTGTTTTACTTTGATTGTCATGTTCATGATTTAAACTTCCCTTAAATTATATAGCTTACCCTGCGTGTTTTGGTTCTGTGGCTGTTCTCTTAAAACTGTGATGATCGTGTATAACTTACACGGGAGCAGATGATCTTCCAGGAAGTAGAGCTCCTTAGGGAGTGGTCGCCGGAAGAAGATCGGCTGTTTTGGGTCCTCCGATGGGAGATCGGCCTCGTTCGATAGGAGATCGGTCTCTTCCGATAGGAGATCGCCTGCTTCGTTTTTTTTACTGCATTTTGTTTATGTTTCTGGAAAAATTTGACCGAATTTGTATTAAACTCCCTGTGAGGAGAAACTACATTTCATATATATAATATTTTGTTCATAGAATCTATTTGTTACCTTTATTTTCATTATATACATTTGTATAGTATTTTGGCAGGATGTTACACTTTGGAACCTTGAAGACACACTCACCGTCTAAGACGTATTAATCCACTAATTAATCAATGTCCTTGCAAATTACAACTCAAAGAAATACAAATAAATTAGGTTAACAAATTTTGATGCACAAAAATTTAAAGTCCTATTCTATGCACTCCTTCACTTGTAGCTCCTTTGTGTATATTTGTGTATTTTTCAATGAGGTTGCTGTTGTCCCTTGCTTTGTCTCCTTAGGTTATTCAACCTTAAATCTTTAATCCAGCTCCTCTTTAGTGATATGGCTTTCACCAAAACAAAATTTTAGCTCCACACTCACCAAAGCACTTTTTAGGTCAAATCCACCAAAGAGAGGTCAAGCAAGTTTTAAAGCAACAAAACTCAAATTTAAAATCAAAGACTACTGCAAATGGAGTTGATATTTGACAAGACTTGAAAGAGTATTCAATAAAATTTGATAAGCAAAAAATTAAGGCACACAAGAAAAAGGTAGCACACAAAGTGGAATCCTAGTGAATGGAACTAGAATGATAGCATTCCTATGAGCTCTTCTTTGGATTTTGGAGTTCCTTGGTGATGATGGATGCGGAAGCTTATGGAGGAGGTGAGCAAGGCCTTCCTAGGAAGCATGGGTGCCTTGAAGGTGCATGAAGAGTGAGGAAATGGGGAGGTTTCGCCAGCCCCTTTGGTAGTGATGAATTGAAGACTAAAACCTAAGTGTTAGGCAAAGAGTGGTGTATGGCACAATTTTGGCAGCATAACAATACTCTATTTAATCTTGAAAATACAAGGTGTAGGCTCCTCCTTTTATAGGCTAAGGAGGACCATAATGCAACCCTAATGCTAGCCAAATGAAATGTAAATGTGAAGCACATGGGCCACATGGAAAGTGTGAGCACATGGGGAGGGGTGTGTCTAGTTTGTAAGTTCACCCCCTCCATGGGCTTTCTAGAATAGTGGGAAGGTTAACTTCTCCTTAATTCTAATGTGCAGAAAAATAAACATTTGTCCACATGGCTATGCTATTTACACCCCAATTAAAGCTAAACTACATTTGATGGGCCTTCACGGAATATGTGCTAGTATGCCACTCTCCCATTCATAGCTTTGATCCAAGTCTTCTTGTCCTAGACGCTTCTAGCTTGGCCTTCTCGTCCTAGACCCTCCTAGCTTGTCTTAGACGCTCCTAGCTTGGTCTTAGACGCTCTTGACTTGGCTCTTGCCTTTCATGGAAGGTTGTGCTTGGCCCTCTTCCATCATTTTTCCTAGTAGTATGCACAACACAAACCAAGGCAGAGTCACATTCCAGCCAGACAATAGTAAGTCCCAACTTTTGAGCTTCCTCCAAAGCATATATAACTCCATAAAATTCAACAACCAAAGTAGTCTGAACATCAAGAAACACAGAGAAAGCTCCAATAAACTTCCCCATACAACCACGGAAAATACCTCCACAAGTGGCAAGACCTAGATAACCCCTAGCATCCCCATTAGTGTTAATTTTAACCCAGCCTGGTGAAGGAAACTCCCATCTAATAGGAAAAGGACGAAGAACTTTACCAGTACAAGTATTAATACCAAAAAACTTAATCACACTGAAATCCATCATATCATTCTTCATTGAAGCTTTAGACGACTTTCCCACTAGACAAGTTAAATCTTTAATAACCGAAATTGATGGAGAGAGGCCAAGCTCACCCCACCATGAAAGCCAAGGGCCAAGACTAGACCGTCTAGAACCACATGGAGAGCGTCTAGCACAAGACAAGGGGGAGCTACATGAGGAGCATCTAGGAGGGAGCCTAGACCGTCTAGGACCTCTCACAAGGTCCATGGCCAAGCACATTCATGCCTAAATGAGTCAAGCCACGGATGGGAGGGAGAAGACCTTGTACATGCTACTTGGAGGCCCATTAGGGGTAGCTTAGTAGATTAGTATAGTGTATAAAGCAAAACTTGCTCACTTAGGGGTGTGCTATCAAAAAGGTGCCCTTAGCAATAGAAGGAGGGGTGTGCTAGCAAATAGGTGCCTTTAGCAAAAGAAGGAGGGGTGTACTATCAAATGTTGCATTTTTGACCTATCTTCTAGAATATTAGGATGATGGTGTGGTTTGACTAAAGTCAATACCCTAGGCAGCCCCCACTTTTTGTATTTCCATCCCTACCCTTTAAGCTTGCTCACCAAGGCTCCTAAATCTATAAATAAGGAGGCCTACCTCATGTATTTTCAAGATTAATTTGAGTAAAGTTATGCTGCCAAATTTGTGCCATACTTACTCCCTTGCCTAAATCTCTTGATTTATGGTTTTAATCTTCACTCCTTCACCACCAAAGAGAGCTGGCCAAACCTCTCTCATTTTCATACACTTCATGCACCTTCAAGATCACCATCACTCCTAGGAGGGTCTTGCTCATTTCAACATCCAAGGAGAGCTCAACATGTGAAGGCCATCAGAAATAGCCCTAGAAACCTTTGAAAACGAGCATAATTCCTCATACGCCATAACATCCAAATAGAATAAATTATCACAGCAAGCTTAATCAATTTAACCAAAGGACTACCATCACTCTTAATAAAAGAAAGAAGATCATCCTTATTAGAGAAATGAGAAGTAGGAAAAATCTGTCGAACCCAACTCCAAACATACAAAGCATTAGGACATTCAAAAAATAAATGATGAATAGATTCCTCATGCTTTTCACAAAACATACACATAGAAAAAATATGGAGACCTTTATTTTGAATATGTTGATCTATAGGAAGTCGCCCATGAAAAACTTTCCAAAGGACAAGAGTTTTGGAAGGTGGGATATCTAAAGATCAAATAAAAACAAAGCAAATTTAAAATACAACGTACAAAATAAAATATTTTATGTTCCATCTTTTATTTCATTTGTATAAATATTGTTTATATAGAAAACAAGAACATATTTTTCTTATTTAAAACAAACCATGAAAATAAATGAAGATACATATAAAATATAATAGATAAGATAAATTATTTTGAGTTTTTTTTATATATAAATATTATAGAACATAAAGTAATAATAATTATAATAAAATAAAATAAAATAATAATTATAACTATAATATAATAAAATAATAATAATTACAATGTAATACAGTAATAATAATTATCATATAAGAAAGTAATAATAATTATAAAATAATAATAATTATAATAAAATAAAGTAATAATAGTTTTAATATAAGAAAATAATAATAAGAAAATAAAGTAATAACAAATATAATAAAATAACATAATTATAATCATAATAAAATAAAATAACTCTAGTAAAAATAAAGTAATAGTAAGCATAGAAAAAGGAAAGTAATAATAACTATAATAAAATAATTATCATAAAAAATTAATAACAATTATAATAAAATAACTATACTAAAATAAAGTATAAATAATTA
Organism: Phaseolus lunatus; assembly: GCA_013389735.1. Classification (NCBI taxonomy): domain Eukaryota; kingdom Viridiplantae; phylum Streptophyta; class Magnoliopsida; order Fabales; family Fabaceae; genus Phaseolus; species Phaseolus lunatus. The sequence goes on along the minus strand of CM023866.1, from coordinate 27,595,533 downwards.
TAAGAACATAAAGTAAATATGATTATAATATAATAAATTAATAGTAATTATAAGAAAATAAAGTAGTAAAATTTATAATAAAATAATAATAATTATAAATAAAATGTAGTAAAATCAATTTGCTGAGATTGCACTTCTGATCTTGTCGCTGACTCGAATGTGGAAGATATGCCTTGTCACTCCTTCGTCTAGCTTTCTGTAACCGCGTGTTCTACAAGAACGCTCCAAGAACCCTCTCTGGAACTCCAAACGATGCCTGCAAAACAACACAGACGGCGCCTCTAGCGGTCGTGTGCACTCCGACGCTCAAGTCAGGTAACAGGACCACCAAAAACTCTCTCTGAATCTCTCTGTGAGACTCGTGTGTTCTCTCAGATCCACTTTCTCTCTCTCTAACTGAATTTTGTTATCATTGTGCAACGTGTGTAAAACGTGCTCACAATGACTCAGAAAATGTGTGTAATCTGTGTAAAAACTGTAAAAACGTGTGTACCTTACATGACGTGGAGTGCTTTTATACCTGGGTCGCGCCTCTCTCTCAGATGGTGACACGTGGAGGCATGCAACTTGCATCTAATCGTACGCGTGTTACATCTGAAGGGCCTTTGCGCTTTTCTCTGTGCGCCTAAGTTATTCCCTTGCGGAGTAACTTAGGGCGTTTCTTCCCTCTGAGTGAGTTGCATGCTCCCAGGAGAGCACCAGGTGTGGCTGGTCTGAGCACACTCACCAAGCGCTGCATCCTGCATGCATGACCTCACTGCACAGTGCCATGCACGTAATGGGTTAAGAGAGTCACTGATCACTGACCAGCTTACTAGCTCTCTCATACCATCCTCATGCACAACCCTACTGGCGAGCAGCTCTTCTTCTTCTGGTTTGGAATCATGCGAGGTGCATGCATAACGCTCTCACTGGGAGCCTGGGTCCCAGTTTAACTGCGTGTAGCAAGAAACCCCGATGACCATGCACTGATGACTGATCGGTGCTTCATTACTTCTCGCGCTCTGCTTCTAGGCGCTCATCTAGGTACTGATCTGCGGGTGGTGGTCACTCGGTAACTGACCACCGATCACCGTTCTGAGTGATCTCCTCCCTGATTCACCTGCTATCTTATTCCACGTGTCACCCTGTGAATTGTCCACATGGTCATCTGCTGCTGACGTCATCGACTACCGATGACTGACCGGATCACAAGCCCCACAGTCTCGAGCTGTGAACTCGTTCTCAGTGAAGAGACTAAGAGGTCGCGCCCTCGGTCCATGTGGCAGGTGGGGCCACGCCACGTGCTGCTCACGTGTCTGCTCTTTAACGTTATGGCTTCCACACTTTATCTCTCGACACGTGGACGCATCAATGGCCCACACTGAGTGTCGCTATCGGTTCCTTCATTCAAAAGAGGCGCGCGCATTCACACTGCTCCATCACCTTCTTTAGCATACTCAGTCTCTGTTTTCCAGAACTCTCAGCTCTCTCCTGCGCGCGCATTCTCCTCGATCTTTCGACCTTCAACCCTTCTTCGATCATCTAAAGGTTTGTCTTTTCTTCTCCCTTGGTGCATTTAGAGCATTTCTACCATTTGCATTCATGTTTTTCATCACTGTTCATTCATCTTCTTTGTTTTCTTCCTTTCCTCCATTGTAGCTTTTGGCAATGGCTCATGTAAAGCAAACGGCACGCCTCGTTGCCTCTTCTTCTGGTGTTGAGGCTTTGATAGATGGGTTCAGAATGGCCTTGGAGCAGATTCACTGCGTCCTACCAGACTTGGACCTTACCCAATTCAGTCTCCGCCATTCAGTGGCCGATGGCAAGCTCATTCCTCCTCCTTGAGCTTCTTCCCTTGCAACTTCTTTTGTGTAATTTCTTTTTCTGCTACATAACTTGTGTATAAACCTTTTAGCTGTAAAGGTTCTCTGTATTGACTTCAATGTGATCTATTTGCTTCAGCTGCTTGTCTCTCTCCATCTTTAACTCTCTGCATGTGACTAATTGTTAACTAGCTTAGGCTTTAGCGCGATCTCACTGTAACCCTTCAAACTTGGTTTCTGACTTCTTTAACAGTTTTAATGCATAACTTCATGCTAGATGACTGACTTAACGGGGCCTAAATGCTTCGGCTTATCGCACAAGAACTTGCTTGGAAAAAATTTCTTACTCAAAGCTTTTGCCATTAACCACTGACTAGCATGTTAGTCCACCACTCATCAGTCATCGCGCTTCAGGCTTTACTTTACTTCTCTGTTACTCCATCGCTAAGTGCATAGAGGGCCTGAATGCCAAAGATGATGCCTTGTTTTGGGGAAGAAGAGTGTTTCTCGTTGACCCCTCTTGCTTACCCCAAGGCTATCGACCAACTCCAGCGCTAAGTGCATAGAGGGCCTGAACGCAAAAGATGATGCCTTGTTTTGGGGAAGAAGAGTGTTTCCCATTGACCCCTCTTGCTTACCCCAAGGCTATCGACCAACTCCAGCGCTAAGTGCATAGAGGGCCTGAACGCTAAAGATAATGCTTTGTTTTGGGGAGGAAGAGTGTTTCTCGATGACCCCTCTTGCCTGCCTCAAGGTCATCGACCTTGAGATCTGAACGCCGATCACCGTCGATGACACCTTGTTCTGGGGAGGAAGAGTGTTTCTCGATGACCCCTCTTGCCTGCCTCAAGGTCATCGACCTTGAGATTTGAACGCCGATCACCGTCGATGACACCTTGTTCTGGGGAGGAAGAGTGTTTCTCGATGACCCCTCTTGCCTGCCTCAAGGTCATCGATCGACCTTAAGATCTGAACGCCGATCACCGTCGATGACACCTTGTTCTGGGGAGGAAGAGTGTTTCTCGATGACCCCTCTTGCCTACCTCAAGGTCATCGACCTCATGCGAATCAAGTTATTCTATCCCTTTCTCACTCCTGAACACTAAAGATGATGCCTTGTTTTGGGGAAGAAGAGTGTTTCTCGTTGACCCCTCTTGCTTACCCCAAGGCCATCGACCTTAAGCTCTGAACGCCGATCACCGTTGATGACACCTTGTTCTGGGGAGGAAGAGTGTTTCTCGATGATCCCTCTTGCCTGCCTCAAGGTCATCGGCCTCACGTGAATCGGGTTATTCTATCCCTTTATCACTCCTGGGGTGAGAAGAGCCTTAACTGAGGACTTTATTAAGCCAATACTGGTATACGCCAAGTGGGTAAGGATGTTTCACGAAATCCTCCCTTTCTTTTTAAACCTTATCTGCCTGCACTCACGCCTGGGGTGAGGAGGATCTAGGTCGATTGTCCATACTCGCACCTGGGGCGAGTAGGCTCCAACTGATCACCTGCACTTGCACCTGGGGCAAGGAGAATTTTAAACTGGGAAACACTTGCACACTTGATGTACTGAAATCTTTTTATTGGGTGGCCTCGTTAAAAACCCTCCTTAGGGAAAAGAGGGCCCCCTGATCTGCTCAACTATTTACAGTATACATACTGAGTGTGTATATGGCGCGAGAACGCATCTACTTTACACCTTAACTAAAGTAGAACTTCAAGTGTGTGGCGTTCCACGTCCTGGGGATAGCTGCTCCATCCAGAGTCTCCAGCCGATAAGCTCCATTCTCCAACGCTTCAACTACTCTGTATGGACCCATCCACTTTGGAGACAACTTGTTCTCCATCTCATTCTGATGTGCTTTCCTCATCACCAGATCACCCTCCTGGAAGCGCCTGAGCCTCACCTTAGAGTTATGCCTGCGTTCTACTCTTCTCTTGACAGCTTCAGCACTAACTCTGGCTTCTTCACACACTTCATCCAAGAGATCGAGATTCACCTTTCCCTCTTGATTGGACTCTTCGGTGATGAAGTTCAGAAATCTAGGGGAGCTCTCCTGTATCTCCATGGGAATCATAGCATCTGTCCCATAGACAAGACTAAAGGGTGTCTCATGGGTGCTAGACTGTGGAGTGGTATGGTAAGACCATACAATTCTGGGAACTTCTTCTGCCCAATTCCCCTTAGCTTTCTCTAGTCTTCGCTTCAATCCTCTGAGTAGCACTCAGTTGGCTGACTCCACCCGACCGTTGGTCTGCGGGTGTTCTATCGAGGCGAACACTTGTTGTATCTTCAATTCTTCGCACATCTTTCTCAACTGATGACTGGTGAACTAAGTGCCATTGTCGGATACCAGCCTCTTGGGTACTCCGAAACAACAGACGATGTTCCTCCAGACAAAATGCCCGACCTTCTGAGCGGTGATGTGAGCCACTGGTTCTGCCTCCACCCATCCCTCGGCTGGATGGGGTCTCCTTTCATTGGCGATGACTGTAAGGACCTGAAAAATTTATTGGAATAAAAGAGTTATATTTTAAATAAATTCTAAGTATGTTTTTATTTAGAATAGAAAGGGAGGAAAAAGTTAAGTTTAGAAGGCTACGAGGTCGCCGGTCGCCTGCTACACATGAGCGCCAGGTGGACATCGCGCGGGCGTGAGAGGCATGCAGGCATCGCGCGGGCGCGAGAGGCATGCAGGCATCGCGCGGGCGTGAGAGGCATGCAGGCATCGCGCGGGCGCGAGGGGCATGCGGGCATCGCGCGGGCGCGAGGCACGCGGGCATTGCCAGGGCGCGATGCATGTGGACGTGGCCAAGGCGCGAGAGTTATGAGGGCGTCGCCAGGGAAGACATCGGTTGTCTCCCAGAGGAAGACATCGGTCGTTCGCCAGGAAGAGGTCATCGGTGGTGGTCTTCGCGCGGGGTCATCGGTGGTAGTCTTCGCGCGAGGTCATCGGTGGTAGTCTTCGCGCGAGGTCATCGGTGGTAGTCTTCGCGCGAGGTCATCGGTGGTAGTCTTCGCGCGAGGTCATCGGTGGTAGTCTTTGCACGAGGTCATCGGTGGTAGTCTTCGCGCGAGGTCATCGGTGGTAGTCTTCGCGCGAGGTCATCGGTGGTAGTCTTCGCGCGAGGTCATCGGTGGATCGTCTTCGCGCGAGAGGTCATCAGTGGTTTCTCTTCGAGCTGGTAGTCATCGGCGAAAGGTCATCGCGCGACGTTGAGTTACACCCAGAGAACGTGGGCCCCAGACTCCCAGCAAGAGATGTTCTGCACGCGCGCCACGTAGACAAAAGAGTGGTTCAGAATAGTGACCTCAGAGCGTAGCCTGCGCAGAGGCACGCTTAGTAGTACTGTGCAGGGAAGCGTACACGCAAACTTCCCTGCAGAGTGGGTGGTGGCAGCTGCTTTTGGAGGGATAAGTTGGTTTAAGTTACTGAAATCCACTACTGAAGAGGAAGAAAACGTTGTTGTAGTCGAAGAGAGAAAGAGTGAGTTCCCTCCTCCGCGTTGCGATTTCAGCCTCTCCACACAAGAGTACGACGAGAAGCAACACCATTGGAGCACTTGGGTAGTCCTCTGCAAGTTCTTCAGACCAGACGCGAAAAAACAGAGCCAAGGTATTCTGCAAGCTTCGTTGGATTTCGAAGCTCCTGGTGGTTGCGCAAGTCCAGGTAAGGGAAGCTAGACCTCTTTTTCCATACAAGCCACAGTGTAGCTATCTCTGAAGTGAGGGCGACGTGGTCGCCATTTTTGTTTTCATCTGCGTAAAATGCTCTGTTTGTGTGCTTGGGCGACGTGGTCGCCGGTTTTATATACAGTCTTCGAAACACCCTGTTTTTGAACTAGATCGCCGGTTTTGGCGCTGTTTTGCGAACTCCTTGTGTTTGATGTTGTTTTGAGAACTGCTTGAGATTTACATGAGATATTCGAAAATATGAATCCTTTGAAATGGCTATTGCTGTGATTGAAATCATTCTTTTAAGTGTAGCATGATGTCTTTGAATGCTGTGAATGTGGGATCGAGGCATAGTATTTTCAGGAAAGAAAATACCGTGTAAGATCTTGTGGTAGGTGCATTGATCGGTGATTCCTAAGGGGATATCCTGACTCTGCTGAGGTAATGGAATCACGTAGAGGAAGTTACTCAGTTGTTGAGAGTCGAAGGAGGTCTATATGATGGGCGTCTCGTGTGAAAAAGAACGAGCTCCGTCTGTCCTATGGATTAACCCTGTCATATCAGGAGAACTATGGTAACATTGAGATGATATATGCGCATGCTGTGTGGATTCACAGCGACCCTGTGTGGATTTCACAGTGGTGTGGTATGACAGGTGCAGATCTCTGAGTCTAATCAACGCACGAGTCAATCCGGAAGTAGTGTCAAGTGTCTTGTGTGGTGAGTCAGTGGAAAGTCTGACATGTGAAATGAGAAACTTGAATATTGATAGACACTTGATGCTGTATTGTGAAATGGAATGACTATGGGTGAATGTTGTGAAGTTTGTGATTTTGGGCGATCAGCTGAATGCTATGAGCAGCTCTACGTTTTACATGGATATTTTGGAACTTGGTTTACTTGGATTTTCATGTTCATGATTTAAACTTCTTTTAAATTATCTAGCTTACCCTTTTATCTGTTATTGTGGTTGTGTTCTCAAAACTGTGATGATCGTGTAATTGTTACACGGGAGCAGATGATCTTCCAGGAAGAAGAGCTCCCTAGTGAGTGGTCGCCGGGGAAAGAGATCGCCTATTTTCACCTCTCGGGGGTGATCGCCGGATTTGTGTCCTGATAGCAGATCGCCTGTTTTGAGGTCTTCTGTTTTGGGATCGCCGGTTTGTGTTGGAGATCGCCGTTTTTATGTATGGAGACCGCCGGTCTTGCTGTATTTGATTTTCTTTCTTTAAATTTTGAAAACATTTGAAGGATTATGTACTAATCTCCCTAAGAGGAGCAACTCCATTACTTATATATATATATATTATCTTGTATTCTTCAACATTATTGGTTTACCTTATTTTCATATTACATGTATGAGATTGTTTCATCTGGCGGGATGTTACATTAATGGTATCAGAGCAATTCGCCTTAGGATGACCTGAGGGCTGTGGATCCATTGTGTTTCTTCTGCTCATAAAATTTATTTGAGTTTTAAATAACCACTATAGTGGAAGGTTTTCAAACGTTTTAGTTTTGAACTCTTGCGTGTGCTTGGGTGAACGTGTGCCTAACTGAAAATCTTAGTATTAAGAATAAGAAGGTCTTGATAAAGTGGTGAGGGTGCACACTCATAACTGGATCAAGATAATTCTTAATCTTAATTCCAAAGGTTTGATGTTTAGCCTACATTGAATTCTGGTGTGATTTTTGAGTGTTCTTGAATTTGACTGAGGTGGTAGTTGGACTGATGTTTGCACACCAGTAACTGTTCTGGTGTTTTGTGTGAAGTTATAAGTGTTATGATTTTGTTGATGAACTCAAATTCTAGATGACTTTGAGATGCTGACCTTTGTAAGGGCTAGCTGTTACCCCTTGAATGAATTGATTCTTATCGATTTCATTCTTATAGTTGTAGGGAATATAGAAGTCAATAGATTCAGAATCAAAAACGAAGAAGATGGCACGTAGACCTGCTACCCCACCCCAACCTTCCTCAGAGATGAGTCAGATCGCCAAGGCCATCGAGATGATGGCGACTGCCATTCAGCAGCAGAATGCGGCGATGGCTCAGAACCATCAAGCCACAATGCAACACTGGGAAACTGCCCGATCTGCTGAGACAAACTCCCACGTCGGTCAGCCCCAAGAACAGATGGGACTGGCCGAGTTCATGAGGCACAACCCACCTAAGTTCAGTGGGAATGCTACCCCTGACCAGGCAGATCAGTGGGTCAGGGAGGTGGAGAAAATCTTTAGGGCGACCTCCTGCCCTGAAGAGAAGAAGCTGTTGTTTGCCACGTATCTGCTATCAGGAGAAGCTGAGTTCTGGTGGATGGGAGCTCAGCAGATGATGGAGGCCCGAGAGGATGTTTTGGATTGGGAGAGCTTCAGGGTGAAGTTCTTGGAGAAATACTTCCCAGACAGCGCCAAGTTTGCAAGGGAAGCTGAGTTCTTAAAGTTGGAGCAGGGGGACATGTCAGTAAACGCCTATGCTGCCCGTTTTGAGTACCTCGCCCGGTTCTATACCCAGGCGACCTCTGAGGCCTGGAGGTGTAGGAAGTTCGAGGAAGGGCTGAAGCATGGGCTGAAGAAGACCATAGCCCCGATGTGCATCAGGGAGTTCCACGCCTTAGTGGAGAAGGCGAAGATGGTGGAGACCCTGGAAAAGGGTGAGTCTCGGGTGATCAGGTCACACCCAGGAGGTCCTTCCAGTGGGAGAGCTAAGGCACAGCACCCACAAAGCAAACCCTATGCGAGACCTCCATCACATCGGGCAGGAGCAGCACCTCCCCAGTTCCAACAGCAACAACCTTGGAAACCTAAGTGTCTTCACTGTGGTGGACCACACGCCTCCAATGCTTGTTTCAAGAAGACTTCAGAGAGGAAATGTTTCGTCTGCCAAAGGACAGGGCACGTTGCTAGAGAGTGCCCTAGCAGGAATGGGGCGACCCAACCCAGTGGCTCCCAACAGTTGAGAAACGAGGGCGGCAGACCTCAGGCAACAGGGAGGGTGTTCGCCATGTCTGGAGCAGAGGCAGCTCAGTCAGGTAACCTCATCCAAGGTGTTTGTTTTATTGCTGGTAGAGGTGTAAGGGCCTTGTTTGATTCTGGAGCGACACACTCCTTTGTGTCAAGCCTGTGTGTAGCCGAGTTGGGCCTCCTAGTGAAGGAGTTACCTTTCGAGCTGTTGGTCTCTACACCTGCGTCAGGACAGGTGTCGACCTCTACAGTGTGCCCTGAATGTCCAGTGATTGTAGAAGGACGCAGATTCAAGGTGAACTTGATCTGCCTACCTCTTCAGGACCTGGATGTCATCCTGGGAATGGATTGGTTAGCTGCCAATCACGTTCTCATAGACTGTGGTAGGCAGAAGGTAGCGTTTCCAGACCCCCAAGAACCGGATGTGTTGTCAGTTCAACAAGGGCGATCAGAGCTGGAAGGAGAGGCGAGGTGCTTCGTAGTGCTCGCCCGGTTGGAAGTGGAGAATAAAGGGGACGTAAACAGGATACAAGTGGTGAAAGATTTCACAGATGTATTCCCAGAAGAGGTGCCTGGGTTACCCCCTAAGAGAGAAGTGGAATTCTCTATTGACTTGGTACCTGGAGCTGGACCAGTGTCAATGGCACCTTACAGGATGGCACCAGCCGAGTTAGTGGAGTTAAAGAAGCAAGTGGAAGAGTTGCTGGAGAAGCAGTTCATCAGACCCAGCATATCTCCATGGGGAGCTCCAGTGCTCCTAGTCAAGAAGAAGGATGGAGGGTCTCGGCTGTGTATAGACTACAGGCAATTGAACAAATTGACCATCAAGAACAAGTACCCCCTACCTCGGATTGATGATTTGATGGACCAAATTCATGGGGCCTCGGTGTTCTCCAAGATTGACCTGAGATCGGGGTATCACCAAATCTTGGTAAAAGCTGAAGATGTTCAGAAGACAGCTTTTAGGTCTCGATATGGGCACTACGAGTATGTAGTGATGCCATTTGGAGTCACCAATGCTCCAGCTCTATTCATGGACTACATGAATAGGATCTTTCGCCCTTTCTTGGATAAGTTTGTGGTGGTCTTCATAGATGACATCCTCATTTATTCAAGGACCGAGGAAGAGCATGAGGAACACCTGAGGACAGTATTGGAAATACTGAGGGAGAAGCAGCTCTATGCCAAGTTCTCTAAGTGTGAGTTCTGGCTAAGGGAAGTCAACTTCTTAGGACACGTGATATCTGCCCAGGGGATCTCGGTAGATCCAGCCAAGGTAGAGGCAGTGCTGCAATGGGAACGTCCTAAGACAGTGACTGAGATAAGGAGCTTTGTGGGGTTGGCGGGCTACTATCGGAGGTTTATTGAGGATTTTTCCAAAGTAGTGGCTCCTTTAACACAACTGACCCGCAAGGACCAACCCTTTGCTTGGACCGACCGATGTGAGCAGAGCTTCAGGGAACTAAAGGAGAGGTTGACCAGTGCTCCAGTGCTGGTGATTCCAGAAGTAGGAAGACCTTTTGATGTCTTCTGTGATGCCTCACATCAAGGCTTGGGATGCGTCTTGATGCAAGAGAAGAGAGTGGTTGCATATGCTTCAAGGCAACTCAAGGTGCATGAGAGAAACTACCCTACTCATGATTTGGAGTTGGCGGCGGTAGTGTTTGCCTTGAAGATCTGGAGGCATTATCTTTATGGAGCTCGGTTCCAGGTATTCAGTGACCACAAGAGCTTGAAGTACCTGTTCGATCAGAAGGAACTAAACATGAGACAAAGAAGGTGGATGGAATTCCTAAAGGACTACGACTTTCAACTCATGTATCACCCAGGGAAGGCCAATGTAGTGGCAGATGCCTTGAGTAGGAAGTCTATACAAGTCGCCACCATGATGATGGAAGAGCAGAAACTGATCGAACAGTTCAGAGACTTAAACCTTGGAGTGGAATTTCACGTGAATCACATTAGTTGTAGTAAGCTGACTATAACTAATGACTTCCTTGGGATGTTGAAGGATAAACAATTGGAGGACCCTAGCCTGAAGCGCACTGTGGAGTCACTAGGGACAGATCAGGCGAGAGGCTTTGAGATGGGCGATGATGGGATCTTGAGGTTTGATGGCAGAATTTACATACCTGCAAATGATGAGTTGAAGAAGATGATCCTAGAGGAAGGTCATAAGAGCCGCCTCAACCTTCACCCAGGCATGAACAAGATGTACCATGACTTGAAGGAGTCATTTTGGTGGTCAGGCATGAAGAGGGACGTCGCCCAGTACGTGGCAACCTGCTTAACGTGTCAAAAGGCGAAGGTAGAGCATCAAAGACCTGGCGGGCTGTTGCAGCAACTGGATATCCCCGAGTGGAAGTGGGACAGCATTGCCATGGATTTTGTCACTCATTTACCCAGATCGGTAAAGGGTCATGATGCAATCTGGGTCATCATTGATAGGCTGACGAAGAGTGCCCACTTCCTCCCAGTAAATATGAAGATGCCCATGGCCAAGTTGGCACAGCTGTACATCAAGGAGATTGTGAGGTTGCATGGAGTGCCTTCCAGCATCATTTCAGATAGAGATCCCAGGTTCACTTCACGGTTTTGGCAGACCTTGCAAGAGTGTTTGGGAACCAAGTTGAGGATGAGCTCTGCATATCATCCCCAAACAGATGGTCAGTCAGAGAGGACGATCCAATCTTTGGAAGATCTGCTGAGGGCATGCGTTTTGGATCAATTGGGAGGTTGGGAGGAGGTGTTGCCACTAGTGGAGTTTACCTATAACAATAGCTACCACGCCAGCATTGGGATGGCACCATATGAAGCCCTGTATGGGAGGAAATGCAGAACTCCCTTATGTTGGTACCAGGAGGGCGAGGCAGTCTTGGTTGGGCCAGAGTTGATTCAGCAGACAACCGAGAAGGTGAAGCAGATACAAAGCAGAATGAAAGCCTCTCAGAGTAGGCAGAAGTCCTATGCAGATCAGAGGAGAAAGCCTTTGGAGTTTGCTGCTGGAGATCACGTGTTCATGAAAGTGACACCAACCAAGGGTGTAGGGCGGGCGATCAGGTCAAAGAAGTTGTCCCCTAAGTTCGTGGGACCATATCAGATCTTAAGAAGGATTGGCCCAGTGGCGTATGAGATCGCCCTACCTCCCCATCTGGCGAATCTGCACAATGTGTTTCACGTGTCACAGCTGAGGAAGTACATGGCAGACCCTAGTCATGTGCTGGATGTAGACGACGTGCAGATTAGGGATGACTTGTCCTTTGAAGCCAAACCAGTCAGGATTGACGATCGGCAATGTAAACAGCTCAGGGGCAAGACCATCGACATGGTGAAAGTGGTGTGGGATGAGAAATCGGGGGATTCTACTTGGGAGTTAGAAGAACCCATGAGGGAGGCTTATCCATACCTCTTTTCCTTGTAATCCAATTTTCGAGGACGAAAATTTTTCTTGTTGGGGAGAATGTAAGGACCTGAAAAATTTATTGGAATAAAAGAGTTATATTTTAAATAAATTCTAAGTATGTTTTTATTTAGAATAGAAAGGGAGGAAAAAGTTAAGTTTAGAAGGCTACGAGGTCGCCGGTCGCCTGCTACACATGAGCGCCAGGTGGACATCGCGCGGGCGTGAGAGGCATGCAGGCATCGCGCGGGCGCGAGAGGCATGCAGGCATCGCGCGGGCGTGAGAGGCATGCAGGCATCGCGCGGGCGCGAGGGGCATGCGGGCATCGCGCGGGCGCGAGGCACGCGGGCATTGCCAGGGCGCGATGCATGTGGACGTGGCCAAGGCGCGAGAGTTATGAGGGCGTCGCCAGGGAAGACATCGGTTGTCTCCCAGAGGAAGACATCGGTCGTTCGCCAGGAAGAGGTCATCGGTGGTGGTCTTCGCGCGGGGTCATCGGTGGTAGTCTTCGCGCGAGGTCATCGGTGGTAGTCTTCGCGCGAGGTCATCGGTGGTAGTCTTCGCGCGAGGTCATCGGTGGTAGTCTTCGCGCGAGGTCATCGGTGGTAGTCTTCGCGCGAGGTCATCGGTGGTAGTCTTCGCGCGAGGTCATCGGTGGATCGTCTTCGCGCGAGAGGTCATCAGTGGTTTCTCTTCGAGCTGGTAGTCATCGGCGAAAGGTCATCGCGCGACGTTGAGTTACACCCAGAGAACGTGGGCCCCAGACTCCCAGCAAGAGATGTTCTGCACGCGCGCCACGTAGACAAAAGAGTGGTTCAGAATAGTGACCTCAGAGCGTAGCCTGCGCAGAGGCACGCTTAGTAGTACTGTGCAGGGAAGCGTACACGCAAACTTCCCTGCAGAGTGGGTGGTGGCAGCTGCTTTTGGAGGGATAAGTTGGTTTAAGTTACTGAAATCCACTACTGAAGAGGAAGAAAACGTTGTTGTAGTCGAAGAGAGAAAGAGTGAGTTCCCTCCTCCGCGTTGCGATTTCAGCCTCTCCACACAAGAGTACGACGAGAAGCAACACCATTGGAGCACTTGGGTAGTCCTCTGCAAGTTCTTCAGACCAGACGCGAAAAAACAGAGCCAAGGTATTCTGCAAGCTTCGTTGGATTTCGAAGCTCCTGGTGGTTGCGCAAGTCCAGGTAAGGGAAGCTAGACCTCTTTTTCCATACAAGCCACAGTGTAGCTATCTCTGAAGTGAGGGCGACGTGGTTGCCATTTTTGTTTTCATCTGCGTAAAATGCTCTGTTTGTGTGCTTGGGCGACGTGGTCGCCGGTTTTATATACAGTCTTCGAAACACCCTGTTTTTGAACTAGATCGCCGGTTTTGGCGCTGTTTTGCGAACTCCTTGTGTTTGATGTTGTTTTGAGAACTGCTTGAGATTTACATGAGATATTCGAAAATATGAATCCTTTGAAATGGCTATTGCTGTGATTGAAATCATTCTTTTAAGTGTAGCATGATGTCTTTGAATGCTGTGAATGTGGGATCGAGGCATAGTATTTTCAGGAAAGAAAATACCGTGTAAGATCTTGTGGTAGGTGCATTGATCGGTGATTCCTAAGGGGATATCCTGACTCTGCTGAGGTAATGGAATCACGTAGAGGAAGTTACTCAGTTGTTGAGAGTCGAAGGAGGTCTATATGATGGGCGTCTCGTGTGAAAAAGAACGAGCTCCGTCTGTCCTATGGATTAACCCTGTCATATCAGGAGAACTATGGTAACATTGAGATGATATATGCGCATGCTGTGTGGATTCACAGCGACCCTGTGTGGATTTCACAGTGGTGTGGTATGACAGGTGCAGATCTCTGAGTCTAATCAACGCACGAGTCAATCCGGAAGTAGTGTCAAGTGTCTTGTGTGGTGAGTCAGTGGAAAGTCTGACATGTGAAATGAGAAACTTGAATATTGATAGACACTTGATGCTGTATTGTGAAATGGAATGACTATGGGTGAATGTTGTGAAGTTTGTGATTTTGGGCGATCAGCTGAATGCTATGAGCAGCTCTACGTTTTACATGGATATTTTGGAACTTGGTTTACTTGGATTTTCATGTTCATGATTTAAACTTCTTTTAAATTATCTAGCTTACCCTTTTATCTGTTATTGTGGTTGTGTTCTCAAAACTGTGATGATCGTGTAATTGTTACACGGGAGCAGATGATCTTCCAGGAAGAAGAGCTCCCTAGTGAGTGGTCGCCGGGGAAAGAGATCGCCTATTTTCACCTCTCGGGGGTGATCGCCGGATTTGTGTCCTGATAGCAGATCGCCTGTTTTGAGGTCTTCTGTTTTGGGATCGCCGGTTTGTGTTGGAGATCGCCGTTTTTATGTATGGAGACCGCCGGTCTTGCTGTATTTGATTTTCTTTCTTTAAATTTTGAAAACATTTGAAGGATTATGTACTAATCTCCCTAAGAGGAGCAACTCCATTACTTATATATATATATATTATCTTGTATTCTTCAACATTATTGGTTTACCTTATTTTCATATTACATGTATGAGATTGTTTCATCTGGCGGGATGTTACAATGACCGCCCTGGTGATGCCTGACTCACAAGGAGCAATCATGCCCTCTGCTTCAGCTTCCACCTGAGCTACCTGGGAGCCCCCCAGCGTAGCATCTTCCATCACCTGATCTGCCTGTGTACCACGAACCACCGATTGCTCCTCGAGCACGCCTGATGGTGGTGTCGTAGTGACATGGTAGATGCTTCTCTTCTGCTTGAGGTTGTTCTTATAACAGCGCCTAGCCTCAGCGTGATCTGACTTGATGGTAATGACAGCCCTTTCCATCGACGGCAGCTTCAACTTCATGTGCCTTGTCGATGGCACTGCACCCAACCTGTTGAGCGTGGGTCTTCCTGTTGAACCAAGTGGTGTTCAAGGTTTTGAAGAATCCAAATCCTTTGAAGGATGATGAAGCTTTTGTTGTGCTTGCTGTTGCTGTTCTGGTCTAGTTAGGATCTGGGTAGTTTGAGTTGTGTAACTCAACCTTTAATTGAATCTAAAGCTCAAGCATCTCAACTTTCTAACAAAGTAAAGTGTTTTTTCAAACTGAGTTAAAACAACCGATTGTTTTATCGAAACAACCGATTGTTTAAGCTTAGGTGTTTTGAAAACTGTTTTGAAATGTGAAAATTGGTTAAGTAACAAAACAACCGATTGATTCGAGGAAACAATCGATTGTTTGTTATGTTTATATAACAGAAAATAGTTTTGACTTTGACTGAGCTCTAAATGGTTTTAATTCATACGCTCCAGTCATTAAATGCTTTGACCAATCTTTCTAAAGCAATTAAGAGTTTGTTAAGATTTGATTACAAACATCTTCTTTATATATATACAGAAAAACAGTTTTGTTTAAGAAGAATCTAAGTGAATTGTGAAAGTTTTTCTAAGAGTTGGATATTGCTTAGAGTTTTGGTTGATCAAAGTGCTGAGATAGGATTCTCTTGTATTGATTTCAGATTGCTTTTGTAACAAGTGTAATCCTTGTAATTCTGTGAACATTCGTTTTGTGCTGTTGCTAAGAAGAGTTGTGTGTTCTTGAGGGGATCAAGATCAGCTTTCTTAGTGTGGTGTGCTGACCAAGGAAAGTGTGTTTCTTGAGGGTGTTCAAGGTCACTTTCTTGGTTGTGTGTAAGTAATCTAGTGTTGATTGCTTAGTGGATTTCCTCAGGGTTTCTGAGAAGACTGGATGTAGCTCTGGGTTGGAGTGAACCAGTATAAACAACTGTGTACAATCTCTCTATCCCTAACTCTTTAATTTCAGTTTGTTTGTTGTTTGCTGGTATAAACAACCGATTGTTTCGAAGAAACAACCGATTGTTTTCCTGGCAGTGCTGTTTTGCTTGCTGTTTTGGCAAACTGAATTGCTTAATCATTTGATTTCTGAAAGATATTCATTCTAGCTTGGAAAAGTTTGCGAAAACCTCTTTAAACAATTCACCCCCCCTCTAGTTTAAAGCCATCTTTTCTAACAATTGGTATCAGAGCTTGGCTCTTGAAAGTCATTCAAGTTGATCCTAAAATCTTTTAAAATGGCTGATAGACTACCTTTTGGGGAAGGTGCTTCAATAAACAGACCACCCTTGTTCTGTGGTTTGAATTACCAGTTTTGGAAAGTTAGAATGAAAATATTCATGGAATCTCTTGACAAAGGAATTTGGGATGCAATTGAAAATGGTCCTTTTATACCAAAGTTTGAAAAAGATGGTTCTGTCATTGAGAAGCCATGGTCTCAATGGACTGATGCAGAAAGCAAAAAGGCCAAATTTGATTGCATTGCCAAAAATATTATAACCTCTGCTTTAAATTCTGATGAGTTTTTCAGGGTATCACAATGTAAATCATCAAAGGAAATGTGGGATACTTTGGAGGTCACTCATGAAGGAACAAATGAAGTTAAAAGAGCTAGAAAGCATGCTCTAATCCAAGAGTATGAAATGTTCAGAATGCTTAAAGGTGAAACAATTGCTGAAGTACAGAAAAGGTTTACTCATATCATCAATCACCTTATGAGCCTAGACAAGACTTTTGACAAAGAAGAGCTAAACATCAAGATCTTGAAATGTCTTGATAGAGCATGGCAACCAAAGGTAACTGCAATTTCTGAATCTAAAGATCTAACATCCTTAAGTGTTGCTTCTTTGTTTGGAAAGCCTAGGGAACATGAGCTAGAGATGAATAGACTCAATGTTCAAGAGAATCAAGATAAGCACACAAGGAGCATAGCCTTGAAAGCATCCAAACACAAGGGAAAGCAAGATTCAAGTGATGATAGTGATGAGGAAAATCTGAGTTTGCTGTCAAGAAAATTCAGCAAATTCCTAAAGAGAAACCGCAACAAAGACAACAACAAGGATAGGTATGGAAACAAGAAATCCAATGATTTAAATTCAAATAACTATACTTGTTTTGGTTGTGGTGAGCAAGGTCACATAAAGGCAGATTGTCCCAACAAGAGCAAGGAGAAAAAGACAAGCTATAAGGAGAAGAAAGGCAAGACAAAAAGAGCCTACATAGCTTGGGATGAAAATGAAGTGTCTTCATCAAGTTCCTCATCAAGTGAAGATGAAAAAGCCAACATATGTTTAGTGGCTGAGGATGATGATGATGCTTGCAGTTCAAGTAAGGTAAGTTCTTGTGCTTCCTTAAATGAACAAAATTATTGTGAATTGCTTGAAGCTTTTCAAGAAACTCATGATGAAGCTAATCGATTGGTGCTTTCAAACAACCGATTGAGAGATCTTAACAATGGGCTTGAAAAGAGAGTTAAATCACTTGAAGAGGATCTGAGAAAAGCAAAAATTGATTTTGAAAAGATGGAAAATCATTTCAAAAACACCTCTTGTAAGTGTGATACTCTCATTTGTGAAAATTGTGAAAATCTTGAGAAAAAGGTTCAATATCTTGTTGAAACTGTGGACAAGCTTTCAAAAGGGAAATCAAACTTTGAGAATGTCTTGGCATCTCAAAGTTGTGTTTTTGGAAAGGCTGGTTTAGGCTTCAATCCACAGAACAAGCAAGATAGGTTTTCAAAAAGTTTTTTAAGAAAACCAGAAAAACAACCGATTGTTAAGACGAAACAATCGATTGTTACATGCTTTTATTGCATGAAAAAGGGCCATTCGGTTAGATTCTGCAAAATAAGAAAGTTTTCTGTTCCAAGAGGCTACATGAAATGGATCCCTAAAGGATGTGAGGTTCCAAGTGTGAAAAAGAAACCAATTGGACCCACATTTGTGAAAGGACCAAATCTTGTTGCTTGAACTAATGTTTGTGCAGGAAAATAAATAGAAAAAGAGGAGCTGAGCCAACTGGTTAGACTGTTAAAGACAAAGGGCAATCATTGAAGCTGAATCAATGCTTTGCAGAAGGTCAATTCAATGAAAAGAAGCCTTCTTGATCAACAAGCAATTGGCTCATTGAAGAAACAACACAAGGATGAGATTTTTCTTTTACTGTCCTCAATTTTAGTATTAAAGTTCTTTCCTGTGATTAATCCCTCTTTGGTCAATGTTATCTGTTGTTATCTGCTTCTGTTTTTGGTTAAAATTTCTTAAAATCAAGTTTTAACTGCTGCAGAAAAACAACCGATTGTTTCTTCGAAACAACCGATTGTTTTGAGTCTCACAGCACTGTGAAGAAATTGATTTAATTTTGAATTCTTCTTCTATCCATTGCAGATCAAATTCAAAAGGGAGAATCTTGGTCAAAATATTTGTATTGAATGCTGAACGTGCTTAGAAAGTGGTTACAGCATTCATAAAGGAATATATTCCCAAATCTTGGAAATTCAAGAGCCTTTATGACTAGTCAAAAGACCATGTGTTTTTCAGTTTCTTTTTCTGACATGTTCTGTGCAGAACAGCCTTCTCTCTCTGAAAATCAGGTACCCATTGAATGGAATTAATCATAAATTGGTTTTCGGATGGTTATAAAATCAGGTGCAGATGAACAACCAATTGCAACATCTCTTGCAACATCTCTTGCACCATCTCTTGAGAAAATCTGTAAAGAAGAGCTGCCCTCTGTTTTCTCATCTCTGCTGCCATGGAATCAACTCCTCCCACTTCTGGAAGAATAAAAACCAGAGCTGTAAGGTCTGGAGGAAGGCTGGAAGGATGGTTTTCTGGAGATAAAGATCTCATAGAAAAATATAGATATGAGACAAGTCTCAAGAAAATCAACAACCCCAAGGTTGTGAGTTTTGATTGGCTGAAAAGTCAAAAGCTGGACAATGTGAGGAAACTTCTCAAAGATCAGTATCTCAGAAGGTTTCTGGAGATGAAGGGCAACATATATCCAGACTTGGTGAAGGTCTTCTACACCAATTTGAAATTTGAGGGAAACAACCTAGTTTCTCATGTAAAAGGTGTGGACATGGAGATAACCTATGAGGTTTGGGCTGCTGTTGCTGGACTCAAGTTTTCTGGACTGCGAATCAGCAAAGGCAATCTTGGTGTGGTGGAGGATTTCAACAAAATTCAGTTTTACAGAAGCTGTTTGAAAAACACTCAAGCTCAAGTGAGTGCATGCTCAGTTGGAGGGTTGAAACTCGATGAGAGGCTGCTTGCTCTCATTGTGACATGGATTCTAACTCCAAGGGGGAGCAACCATTCTGTTTTGACTGAAGAAGATCTGGTTTACATCTTCTGCATCACCAAGAAAGTCAAGCTAAATTGGATCCACATCATCAAAGAGCACATGCAAAAAGCAATGAGGTTGGGTGACTATCACTATCCCTATGCTATTTTGATATCTAAATTCCTAAACTATTTTGAAGTTAATCTGGAAGATGAGACTTCTGAGCTGGTCAAGTCAACTCAAGAGTTGAACAATGGATCACTCAGCAAGATGGGATTTACAAAAATAGGTGGAAAATGGGTAAGCAAGGATGGTGATCATGGTGCCTCCTCTAGTGGTGTTGCTCAAGAAGAACCTACAGATATGGATGTTGAACATGAAGATCCAACAGGAGGGTTTCAAGATGCTGGACCCAGTGCGGCTGCTGAACATCCAGAAGAAAGGATTCAATCAATGTCACCTTTTGAAAGGTTCATGATGAATAGGATGGATAGTGTAACATCCCGCCAAGGTAATACATACATACAGGTATAATGAAATTAAGTGTAATCAAATAATATTGAAGAGAATAACATGATAATATATATATTTGAAATGAAATTGCTCCTCTTAGGGAGTTTAATACATAAACGAAATCAAATGTTTTTCGAAATTTAAAGAAAACAATCAAATACAGCAAGACCGGCGGTCTCCATACATAAAACCAGCGATCACCAGAAGTCCCCAAAAATAGGCGACTTGCTAGCCAGACATAAAATCGGCGATCTCATAACAGACGACCTCAAAACAGGCGATCTGATAGTAGGGCAAAATCCGGCGATCACCACCGAGAGGTGGAAATGGGCGATCTCAGCCCTCGGCGACCACCCATTAGGGAGCTCTTCTTCCTGGAAGATCATCTGCTCCCGTGTAACAATTACACGATCATCACAGTTTTGAGAAAACAACCACAATAACAGATAAAAAGGGTAAGCTAGCCATTTTAAAGAGAGTTTAGAATAAGGCATTAAAATCATGAACATAATAGAGCAAGGTAAAACATTTTTCAAATATCTATGTAAAACGTAGAGCTACTCATCTCATTCACCTGATCGCCCAAAATCACACTTCACAACATTTACCCATAGTCATTCCATTTCACAATACAGCATCAAGTGTCTATCAATATTCAAGTTTCTCATTTCTCACGTCAGACTTCCACTGACTCATCACACACAGACACTTGACACTACTTCCGGAAGACTCATGCATTGATTAGACTCGGAGATTTGCACCTGTCACACTGCCCACTGTGGAATCACACACATCCACAGGGTCGCCGTGAAATCTTACACATTCACCAGCGTACGATGAATCTCAACACATCACCATACAGCATGACAAGGTTAATCCACAAGACAGGTGGAGCTCGTTCTGTTTCACACGAGGCGCCCATCATGGACAGGTGGAGCTCGTTCTGTTTCACACGAGGCGCCCATCCTGGATAGGTGGAGCTCGTTCTGTTTCACACGAGGCGCCTATCACATGGACCTCCTTCGACTCTCACCAACTGAGTAACTTCCTCTATGTGATTCCATTATCAGCAGAGTCAGGATATCTCGTTAGGAATCACCGATCAATGCACATCTAACATGGTCTTACACGGTATTTCCTTTCCTGAAAATACTATGCCTCGACCCCACATTCACAACATTCAACATATCATGCCACACTTAAAGGAATGATTTCAATCACAGCAAAACTCAATCCAAGGTTCTTATTTTCGAATATCCCATTTAAATCTCAAGCAGTTCTCAAAACAACATCAAACACAAGGAGTTCGCAAAACAGCGCCAAAACCGGCGATCTAGTTCAAAATATGGTATTTCGAAGGCTGTGTTTAAAACCGGCGACTACGTCGCCCAAGCACACAAACCAAGCATTCCACGTAGTTGAAAACGAAAATGGCGACCACGTCGCCCTCACTTCAGAAAAAGCTACACTATGGCTTGTATGGAAAAGAGGTCTAGCTTCCCTTACCTGGACTTGCGCAACCACTTAGAGTTCCGAAACCCAACAAAGCTTGAAGAACGCCTTGGCTCTGTTCTTGTGTCTGGTTTTGAAGAGCTTGCAGAGAACCACCCAAGTGCTCCAATGGTGGCTGTCGCTCGTCGTATTCCCGCGTGAAGGTGTACTAGAATCGCAGTGCGAAGGAGAGAATGGAGGAGAAGGGAGATAAACGCACCCTTTAGCTCTGGAACCACAGCAACGTTTCTTTCCTTCTCCCTCAGAAATGGGTTTTTGCATCTTAAGCTGACTTCTCCACAAAAACCGCTGCCACCACCCACTCTGCAGGGAGTTTGCGTGTACGCTTCGCTGAACAGTACACCTAAGCGTGCCTCTGCGCAGGCTAACACTCTGAGGTCACTATTCTGAACCACTCTTTTGTCTACGTGGCGCGCATGCAGAACGTCTCATGCTGGATGTCTGGGTCCCACGTTCTCTGTGTATAACTTAACGTAGCGCGATGACCTTTTCACCGATGACCACAGGCGCGAAGACTATCCACCGATGACCTCTCGCGCGAAGGCTAACAACCGATGACCTCTCGCGCGAAGGCTAACAACCGATGACCTCTCGCGCGAAGGCTAACAACCGATGACCTCTCGCGCGAAGGCTAACAACCGATGACCTCTCGCGCGAAGGTTAACAACCGATGACCTCTCGCGCGAAGGCTAACAACCGATGACCTCTCGCGCGAAGGTTAACAACCGATGACCTCTCCCCCTGATGATGCCCGCATGCCCCTCGCGCCCAGGCGATCCTGCATGCCTTGCGCCCTGGCGATGCTCGATGACACATCGCCACGCCTTCCTGGAGGTTCTTCATTCCACTATGTTACATCCAAGGTATTCTCTCCACAAGGCTTGGTGACGTCGGTAGCTTCACACTTCCAAGAGTTGATTAGCACAAGTCCTCGTGCGCCCAAGCGTGTAACGTTAAAGATGATTCTCTTATGCTCAAGTATAGAGCTTCGCCTGCCCAGCGTATCCAAGGTTTAACCCACACCTTGATACGCGTGGCTTTTGGGACGTACCAGGGTTGATCCAACATTTTGGCTACACACTAAGTGTAGTTTCGGCGATTAGGTGTACTCTAGGCGACAGGCTACTAGGTACACACAGGCGATAGGCGTTCAAGCATAAGCTGGGCGATAGGCGTTCAAGCATAATCTAGGCGATAGGCGTTCAAGCATAAGCTAGGCGATAGGCGTTCAAGTGCCAGAGAAGTTGGAGATCGCCTACCCGCTTAATAACGGCGATCTCGTAGTTTTCTCAGCTATACATTCCTTCCTTTATATTTAAATAAACACGTGCTTCGAATTTATTTATAATATAACACTTTTATTCCAATATAAACTTCTAGGTTCTTACAGATAGCTTTGCTGAAAACCAAAGAAACCTCCATGATCTGTGTGTTAGCAATTTCCAGAGGTTTGATACCAGGTTTGACAACATGGATGCAAGGTTCATGAGCCTGGATGAACAAATTGAAGCTGTTCAGAACCAAATTTTTGATCTTCAGTTTGGAGATAAGGAAGAATGAAGAAAAACAACCGATTGGATTGTCGAAACAATCGATTGTTTTTGCTGCTGTTGAAGTTTGGTTTTCCTTTCTTTCCTTCTGCTGTTGCTTTTATAATTCTGATGTAATATGAACTTTTTATGGCTTTATCTCTTATATTTGTCTATTTGTGAAGACAAATAGGGGGAGATTTTATGCTTGTTTGCTTATATGCTTGTTTAAGACTGCTTTTAGCTGTTTTTACTGATATTAATTGTTTAAGCCTTAAACTGTGTGTATATATTCTAACAAAATATCAGAAGTTCTATGTCTGCTAAAAGTTCAGTTGCAGGAACTGCTTCAGATTCAATCAGAACAACATAAGCATTTGGGATCAAGCATCAGGGATTTGTCTTCATCAAATAGGGGGATATTGTTGAACCAAGTGGTGTTCAAGGTTTTGAAGAATCCAAATCCTTTGAAGGATGATGAAGCTTTTGCTGTGCTTGCTGTTGCTGTGCTGGTCTAGTTAGGATCTGGGTAGTTTGAGTTGTGTAACTCAACCTTTGATTGAATCTAAAGCTCAAGCATCTCAACTTTCTAACAAAGTAAAGTGTTTTTTCAAACTGAGTTAAAACAACCGATTGTTTTATCGAAACAACCAATTGTTTAAGCTTAGGTGTTTTGAAAACTGTTTTGAAATGTGAAAATTGGTTAAGTAACAAAACAACCGATTGATTCGAGGAAACAATCGATTGTTTGTTATGTTTTTATAACAGAAAACAGTTTTGACTTTGACTGAGCTCTAAATGGTTTTAATTCATACGCTCCAGTAATTAAATGCTTTGACCAATCTTTCTAAAGCAATTAAGAGTTTGTTAAGATTTGATTACAAACATCTTCTTTATATATATACAGAAAAACAGTTTTGTTTAAGAAGAATCTAAGTGAATTGTGAAAGTTTTTCTAAGAGTTGGAGATTGCTTAGAGTTTTGGTTGATCAAAGTGCTGAGATAGGATTCTCTTGTATTGATTTCAGATTGCTTCTGTAACAAGTGTAATCCTTGTAATTCTGTGAACATTCGTTTTGTGCTGTTGCTAAGAAGAGTTGTGTGTTCTTGAGGGGATCAAGATCAGCTTTCTTAGTGTGGTGTGCTGACCAAGGAAAGTGTGTTTCTTGAGGGTGTTCAAGGTCACTTTCTTGGTTGTGTGTAAGTAATCTAGTGTTGATTGCTTAGTGGATTTCCTCAGGGTTTCTGAGAAGACTGGATGTAGCTCTGGGTTGGAGTGAACCAGTATAAACAACTGTGTACAATCTCTCTATCCCTAACTCTTTAATTTCAGTTTGTTTGTTGTTTGCTGGTATAAACAACCGATTGTTTCGAAGAAACAACCGATTGTTTTCCTGGCAGTGCTGTTTTGCTTGCTGTTTTGGCAAACTGAATTGCTTAATCATTTGATTTCTGAAAGATATTCATTCTAGCTTGGAAAAGTTTGCGAAAACCTCTTTAAACAATTCACCCCCCCTCTAGTTTAAAGCCATCTTTTCTAACACTTCCCAGCAAGATATTGTATGCAGATGGGGCATTCACCACGAAGTACTTTATCTTTTCTGTGCGGGACGCCACTCCATTGGTGAACGTATTTCTCAGCTCTATATAGCCCCGCACCTCGACCTGGTCCCCCGCGAAGCCATAAAGACACCCAACGTATGGCCTCAACTGATCGAGGGACAGCTACAGCTTGTTGAACGTCGGCCAGAACATGATGTCCGCTGAGCTTCCTTGGTCTAAGAGCACCCTGTGCACTCGTCTTCCTGCTGTCACAAGGGAGATGACCACAGGATCGTTGTTGTGGGGTATAACATCCTGCAGATCAGCCCTTGTGAATGTGATATCCACCTCAGGGAAATGGCTTTCATTCACTGAGTCTATAGCCATCACTGAGCGTGCGTACCTTCTTCTTTGCGACGCGGAGCACCCTCTGCCAGAGAAGCCCCCCGCGATCATCCTCACTTCCCCGTGCATAGGGATTTCATGTTGCTGATCACCTGTCTGGGACCCCGAAGCGCGATCACCTGGCACCTCCCGCAGGTAATCGGTCAGGAATCCTGTCTTCACCAATTCAGCAAGTTGATGCCCCAACGCCAGGTAGGTGTGGAGTGTTTGCCCATAAGCCTGATGGAATTCACACCACTCATCCTTCTTCCTTCCAAGTACCTGGTCAGTTTTCTCTGGTACTCGGAGTCTTGCAGCCACGGCAGGGATGGCGATCAGCTCCGCCAACTCTACCATGAAATCATACCTAGGGGGTGCGTTGTTCTCCCTTGCACGCCCCCTGATCTGGTCCTTCCTGGGTGCATAAGGACGAGGCCTTCCCTGCGCCTTCTTCCCTTCCTTGGCCTCATGCACCCGCGCCAGTTGCTGCTGCTTCCCTTGACCTCCGCGCGGCTTCGACGGTGCAGCAGTGCCTCTCTTCTCAGAGACCTCTGTCTCTGCTACTATGTGCACCACCGCGCGTCGCCGAATCTCAGCGAAGGTGGCAGGGTGGCTCCTGATCAACGATTCACTGAAAGAACCAGGCAGTACGCCTTTCTTGAATGCATGCACCAGCATGTTCTCGTCCTTGCTGGGCAATCTCACCACCTGCGCACCAAAACGGTTGAGGTAGTCCTTCAGCGACTCCCCCTAGTACTGGCGCACGTCGAACAGATTGTAGGATACCATCGGTGGCGCTCTGTTGACGATATACTGCTCCGTGAACAACTTCGAAAACTGATGGAAGGAGGTGATGTGGCCCTCTGGCAGGCTCACGAACCACTCCATAGCTATTCCGCTCAGTGTACTCATAAACATTTTGCAGTACACAGCGTCTGAGCCTCCAGATAACATCATCTGAGTGTGGAAGGCTGTCAGATGTGCTTCTGGATCTTCCACCCCCGTGAACGACGCCTTCACTCCCACCAGGTTGGGAGGCACCACTGTGTACATGATCTCAGGGGAGAAAGGCATAGGGAATGCTCTAGGAGGCGATGGCGGCATCGACGTCCTATCTTCGACTTCGCGCTCCCTCTGCGCCTGCAATTCTCTACGCAATTCCTCGTTTATACGGCTCAACTCTTCATTTCTGCTCTGCGATGCAGTCAGCTCTGCATGCATCTTCTCCTGCTCAGCTCTCGATGCCGCGACATTATCCTGCAGCACGCACATAATCTCCATGACCTACGCCATGGTAACAGCTCCTTCTTGAACAGATGGCGCAGGTGTGGTTTGTCTGGTTCTTCTACTCATCTTCTCAGCGAAACCTTCGACGAAAACTTCAAGAAACTTCAAGAACTGTGATGTGGATGGGAACAAGATTCACACGGGCCCCACGGTGGGTGCCAAATGATCCTGCCACTGACTCGAATGTGGAGGATATGCCTCGTCACTCCTTCGTCTAGCTTTCTGCAACTGCGTGTTGTACAAGAACGCTCCAAGAACCCTCTCTAGAACTCCAAACGATGCCTGCAAAACAACACAGACGGCACCTCTAGCGGCCGTGTGCACTCCGACGCTCAAGTCAGGTAACAGGACCACCAAAAACTCTCTCTGAATCTCTCTGTGAGACTTGTGTGTTCTCTCTAATCCACTTTCTCTCTCTAACTGAATTTTGTTATCACTGTGCAACGTGTGTAAAACATGCTCACAATGACTCAGAAAATGTGTGTAATCTGTGTAAAAACTGTAAAAACGTGTGTACCTTACATGACGTGGAGTGCTTTTATACCTGGGCCGCGCCTCTCTCTCAGATGGTGACACGTGGAGGCATGCAACTTGCATCTAACCGTACGCGTGTCACACCTAAAGGGCCTTTGCGCTTTTCTCTGTGCGCCTAAGTTATTCCCTTGCGGAGTAACTTAGGGCGTTTCTTCCCTCTGAGTGAGTTGCATGCTCCCAGGAGAGCACCAGGTGTGGCTGGTCTGAGTACAC
Source organism: Phaseolus lunatus (assembly GCA_013389735.1). Classification (NCBI taxonomy): domain Eukaryota; kingdom Viridiplantae; phylum Streptophyta; class Magnoliopsida; order Fabales; family Fabaceae; genus Phaseolus; species Phaseolus lunatus. The sequence goes on along the minus strand of CM023866.1, from coordinate 27,569,036 downwards.
TCACCAAGCACTGCATCCTGCATGCATGACCTCACCGCACAGTGCCATGCACATAATGGGTTAAAAGAGTTACTGATCACTGACCAGCTTACTAGCTCTCTCATACCATCCTCATGCACGACCCTACTGGCGAGCAACTCTTCTTCTTCTGGTTTGGAATCATGCGAGGTGCATGCGTAACGCTCTCGCTGGGAGCCTGGGTCCCAATTTAACTGCGTGTAGCAAGAAACCCCGATGACCATGCACTGATGACTGATCGGTGCTTCATTACTTCTCGCGCTCTGCTTCCAGGCGCTCATCTAGGTACTGATCTGCGGGTGGTGGTCACTCGGCAACTGACCACCGATCACCGTTCTTAGTGATCTCCTCCCTGATTCACCTGCTATCTTATTCCACGTGTCACCCTGTGAATGGTCCACGTGGTCATCTGCTGCTGAGGTCATCGACTACCGATGACCGACCGGATCAACTTCTTACTTTAAATTTCATGATTCTGCTCATCATTGTTAGAATATTGTTTGGAAGTAGAAACCATCTTCTAAATATCATAATTACAAATCATATCTCCTTGTGAGAACCTCTCCTTTAATATTCCATATGTCAAAGACCTTGTCCATACACATGCTTTGTGTGATGGATGGAGAAACAACCTTGAGCATCCAGGTAACAACCAACATATTGGCTCTCTGCCGTGCTGGAAACAATAAGTTGGTATGAGTGAGAACTTCCATGGTTCCATTAATGAAACCTATCTTGTTCTTTTAAATGAGTCTCATTTGAAATAAATGAGACCAAATCTTGTGAGGGATCAACAACTTTTTGCAGGGGTAAATGTAGCAACCAAAGCTCTTATCAGAGCTCTGATACCATATTAAGAAGTGAACTTTAACTCCCACTAGACCTTATAAAACCAACTTATAAGGTGAGGTTTGCACTCACTTATATACTATGAAATGTCCTTATCTCTATTCGATGTGGGATCTCTAAGACACATCCATCACACCTAGACCCTCTTACTCGTGCGTGGGACTATATATTTATGGGTGGTCCAGTAATAACCCGAAAACGGGTAGCCTGATAAGGCCAACAAACTCTAGCTAGGAGAGGGTCTAACTGACTCTTATACCATGTGAGAAAAAAAGAACAAAGAAGAACAAAAGAGAAAAAGGAAGACAAAGAATATGAGAAGGAATATTTCTTCTGTTTTTTTATTGAGATCAAAGAAGAGGGTTTGAATATATACAAGCACCCTAACTAAAGAAAGATAATGTAAAATAAAGACTAAATAAAAGGCTAGAATAAAAAAGAAAAATGAAGGTTAAACATTTGTACAAAGAGGAAAAACTAAGAATTAGAAAGGACAAAATTCATAATTGGCTTACTTCTAAAAGTACTGTATCCATATCCTTGATACACCATCTGGCTTGCTTAAAGCCATTTAAAGCCTTTTTTTAATTACAAACTTGTCTTTGTTGAATAAAAGTCAATTTAGCAAGAGCAACCATGTATACATCTTCCTTCATCTCCATTTAAAAAGGAATTGCTTATGTCTAACTGTTTCAATTCCTAATTATAGATAAAAATTAGAGAAATAAGCAACCTTATGGTGGTCATATTTGCTACTAGAGAGAAAGTATCAAGGTAATTAATGTCTTTTGTTTGTTTGTAGCCATTTGCCACTAGCCTTGCTTTATACCTTTCAACTATCCCATTAGTCTTATATTTTATTTTCAATACCCATTTGCAACTTATGGCAACTTTATTCTTAGGCAGAAGAGCAATCTCCCATATTTGATTTGACTCCAAAGCAAATATCTCACATTGTATAGCATTTCTTCAACAGTCATGCTTCACAACTTCAAAATAAGTGTTTGGCTCAACATGTGAAGAAAGAGGCATAACAAAAGATGTGTAAGAAGGTGATAAATTGTTATAAGACAAAAAAATTCAAAGGATATTTAACTCTTGAAGATGTATTGGAAACATTAAGATTACAATGATAATCCTTTAGATACTTAGATGATCTTTTTATTCTTGTACTCATTCAGACTAACTGATCTAATTCAGAATTATGTTCTGTGTCATGATCATCATTGAGGTTTTGGTCTATACTAAAACAAACTTCTTTTGGAACCTCAATATTTGATTCACAGTTATTATTAGTGTTAGTTTTAGCATTATCACAGGGTGCAATAATGGTTTGTGATGACTAACTCAAAATAGGTTGATCTTCAGTAAAAAACTAACCATGAATGTTAGGATTTTTAGTTTCATTTTTAGTATCTTAAACCCTTTGCTATGGAAAAACACGTTCATATAAGACAACATCCCTAGACAGAAGTTTTCTATGGATTGAATATTCAACAAAACATATCCTTGTTCCCCTTTTAAAACCAATAAGAACACATTTTGACATCCTTGGATCAAATTTTCTTCTATTTGTTAACAAAGTCCTAACATAGCATAAAGATCCAAACACCTTTAATCCATTAAAATATAGTGTAGTTTTCTAAATCATTTCATGAGGATAATATTTTTTAACATAGGTGTGGGGAGTATGTTGATAATATGCACATCATGTATTCCAAAATATGAACAATTTAGTTATGAAAAATTTAGTCTCACTGTCACTTCTTCTTATTTTTATTGCTGCTTGAAATTGTGTTTGAACAAAAACAACAAAATTTTCCAAAGTCTTGACAACATCATATTTTTTGTTTTAAAAGAAAAATTAATTTATACCTTGAATAGTGATCAACTATGGTCAAGAAATATTTATGACCATGAATTGATTGTATTGACTATGGTCCGCATAGATCTACATGAATAAAATCAAAACATTTTTTAACCCTAGACCCTAAACTTCAAATCAAGTAATAGGAAAGGAAAGTCCTTTTTTCTTTGAAAAATTACAAATATAACAAATAACAGATTTGTTATATTTAACTAAAGAAAATTTATTCTTGATAACATCAACACATTTGTTTGAAACATACCCTAATCGAAAGTGCCAAAGGGTTTCTAGATCACTTGAATTGACATTAACAATATTGATGGTGTGTGTAGATTTGGTGGGTTGGATTTGAAGTTTTTGATAGAATGGGACCCTGAGTATATATAGCCTATCTTGCATCTTAGCTGAACCAATCATCTTTAAGGAGTTATTGTCCTTAATGTGATAGCTATTAGAGTCAAAGGTGAGAACAAAAGATAAATTATCAATCAATTTTGCTATTGAAAAAAGATTAAAAGTGAAGCAAGGAATATACTGAACATTGTCTATGACATGATTTTGATTGAGAAAAACTCTTCCAGAATAATTTGCAATAACTTGATTTCCATTTGGTAATTTGATACAAATAGGATTAATTTGATGATATGAAGTGAAATGAGTTAAGGATGAACAAATGTGGTCAATAGTACCACTATCAAGAATCTAAAACTTGAAGGAAGAGAGAAAATTATTACCAATGCGTGTTGTCATGTTGGAAGGAATTACATTGTTGAGATACTGGTTATCATCAGTATCCCACATCTTTTGTAGTTAGTTTAATTTTGTTTTTCAAACCCTATACGAAGGGGTTTCCCTATTCGTTGTAACATAACTTGAAATAATAGAAATAAAGCATACAATTTTTTTCTCACTTGCTCTAGTGTTGTTCCTTCTGCTTTCCTTCCAATTACTTAAAAATCCTCCTTATGAACTTTTGTATGAAATACCTCCTACTTATCTCGATTTAAAAACTTTTGGATCTCTCTGTTTTTCTTCCAGCCTTGAAAATAATCGTACTAAACTTGAACCCAAGTGTTTTTCTTAGATATAAATCAGGAATAAAAGGGTATATTTTACTGGTTACTAAAAATTAAGAAATTTTTATAAACTAAAATATTATTTTCTATGAAAATATCCTCCCTTATAAAATTTTGATGATATTTATGATTAAAACCATGTCCATAATACTGAAAACAGTTCTAATTTTTTACTATAATCTTTAGACAATGACAATATCAGTTTTGCTGACACTGATAAAAGCACCACTAGCGTAAAAAATACTTTTTATAACGATTCTACAGGATTTTTTATGACGGTTTTGATGGCGATATAGAATCAGGAGTTATAAAAACTCTACACTTTCTATGTTGGTTGAAAAACTGACAAAATAAGTTGACTTACTATGACTGTTGTCTAAAAACCGTCATAAAATGTACGAAATACCTGTCATAATATGTTCAGACAAAACTTTTTATGACTAGTATTTCTACAACCGTCATAAAAATTACGACTTACTATGATAGTTCTCATCAGAACCGTCATAGTAAGTGGTTTTCTATGACAAATATTCCTACACCCGTCATAGTACATAAGAATTTTTATGTCATCTATTGCAATAATCATCATAGTAAGTTTGTCTTTTTTAGAAAACGATTGCTCAAATTCGCATCAAAACCACAAGTCTAATGGCCACCGACACACCATAATGAACTACAAAAATTTATCACTAAATCTCTGCAAATATTTCACAAAATAATCTATTTTCTCCTTCGATAAATGCCTTTAGAAACTAAATAATATTCATTTAAGCTTAAAATTAACACATCTCATTCTCTCACTACTTAAAGTTACAAAAGTTATAAAAAATGATCAAATCAATTTGTTTGAATAACATTAAGGATTACAATCAATGCAAAACAAACAAGAAATTATATTGACTGTTCTCGCCGGTTGACTCGCCTGTCAGTTGACTCCACGACACTCACGCACCACCTTCCTCATGTTGATATGTGCTTGGTTCTTTGCGGAACAATCTGCACCTGCAAAAGAGAAAGGGGCGCCCTAGAGGCCGTTTGCACTCCGACGCTCAAGTCAGTGTAGGGCAAGAAACACCAAGTGTATTGAGTCTCTCTGTGTTTAGGTCTAGAAACTGCGTACCTTTGTGAAGTCTTTTACTGTCCCTTATATAGTCTAGGGTTTACTGCGCCGCTAGCCCTAATTAGGGTTTACTGCGCTGCTAGCCATATTTAGGGTTTACTGGAATACCCTTGTGCCGCTATCACCCAATCTTAAGGTAATCTAGCACATAAGGTTTCCTTCTCTGGAGTGCAAACCCTCACAGGGTGACCACCTGGGTGCCTCCTTGTGCACCTAGTCTTTGGGGCCACCTGTTCTGGGAGTGCCTTCATTGTTCACGTGCCATGCATGTAGCTTCACTGGGAAACCCTAGTTCTGATGAGTACTCGACCCCTCAGGACTCTGCACCTAACTGTGCTCTCCCTGCTACCCGCATGGGAACTTCGTGATCCAGGCCTCTCCCCAACTCTGGGTATTTAACTGGTCATTGGCCCACTCTGGGAACCAGTCTTAGCTGTTCTGTTTACGCTGTTCAAATCACCCAAGGCCGATGTTACCTCGCCACACTCTGTCGCCGAGGACTCCTCGACCTGCTGAGTGACGATGACACCTCCGCCCATCCTGGTGATCTGATGACTAATTACCCGTCTCTGTAGGCTGATGACTAATCACCCCTTTCTGTAGGCTGATGACTCATCGCCCTTCTCTGTTCAATACCCCCCTGTGGGGTCCATTCCACGTGGCTTTGGCCCATGTTGTGGGACCCAGCTGACGTGGTTCGCCCTTTACTACCTGTTCTCGGTGTCCGAGGACTGGTCAGTACATTGACTAATTAGGATAAATGTTGAACCATAACCAGATTATATGTGCAACAATTTAGAATTTATCTAGGACATCTCTTGTAGTGAGAGAAGGCTCCAAGAAACTACTTCCAAGGCGCTCCAAGAACACCAGTAGACATAGAATGTGAGCTCTGGCTAGATTAGTTTTGCCAAGAAAGCCAAACAAAGTCCTAATATAAATTAACAGAAATTAAACTGTGTTAATCTCTACAAATCCCAGCAAAAATTGAATACTTGCCAAATGCATTTCCTAATATAAAAGAACAAAAATTAAACTCTATTGTTAATCTCTAGAAATCCTAGCAAAAATTGAATACATGCCAAATGCATACCTCATATACACGGTGTTGTGAGAGTGACAACTGGCCAGACTTGGGGCAAAAAGGCTCTGGAATACCACCCATAGAACCTTGTGGATACAAATTTTCATCAAAAAATGGAGACATCTAAATAATGTCTACATTCTAAAATTAATTATTATATTACCAAATGAAAAATGTAGTATGCCAATTACTCAACGTCCTCTCATTATTTAACTGTTATTTTCAAGTTTCAACACTCTTCTTTTTTCTTAAGTTTTAGATTTCGTTGGTATTGGATTTTCATTTATAAATCACATTAATTATTAAATAATAATTTCTATAATCATTTTATTATAATAATAAAAAAATTAATATATTTCTTTATTCTATAAATCAATCTTAAAAAATATTATATAAATATAATATTGTTTTGTTATTTTTTTTAAAAATAATCTTAAATAACACTTAGAAACAAATAATGGAGAAAAAGTTATACTAATTGAAGTACTATTTAATAGATAAGCCGCAAATACCGACATGTGTTTTAGTTTCTAATGATAAAGTTTAGTAGATGATCCAGCATCTTGACCAAAGCGTTTGAGCTTCTCCTTCTCGAACCTCATCCTCACCAGCTTCACGCCAAGTACACCGATGACCTTCACCTGAAAATCCTCCAAGAAACCTGAAAGAACAGTATGGCGCCTCTGCGGCCGGTTGCGCTCCGACGCTCAAGTCAGTGATTGAATCAACAAAGAATCTCAAAGAAAACTCAGAACCGTGTACAAGTGAATCATCACCAAAAATCCCTCCCCCTAATTCCGTTAAGAATTATATATATATTGATCCAGCATCTTGACCAAAGCATTTGAGCTTCTCCTTCCCGAACCTCGTCCTCACCAGCTTCACGCCAAGTACACCGATGACCTTCACCTGAAAATCCTCCAAGAAACCTGAAAGAACAGTATGGCGCCTCTGCGGTCGGTTGCGCTCCGACGCTCAAGTCAGTGATTGAATCAACAAAGAATCTCAAAGAAAACTCAGAACCGTGTACAAGTGAATCATCACCAAAAATCCCTCCCCCTAATTCCGTTAAGAATTATATATATATTGATCCAGCATCTTGACCAAAGCATTTGAGCTTCTCCTTCCCGAACCTCGTCCTCACCAGCTTCACGCCAAGTACACCGATGACCTTCACCTGAAAATCCTCCAAGAAACCTGAAAGAACAGTATGGCACCTCTGCGGCCGGTTGCGCTCCGACGCTCAAGTCAGTGATTGAATCAACAAAGAATCTCAAAGAAAACTCAGAACCGTGTACAAGTGAATCATCACCAAAAATCAATCCCCCCCTTAATTTCGTTAAGAATTTTATATATATACCTGAGTCTTTCTCTCTCCTGACGGTTATTCCTCTTGACACGTGGATAACATCTGGTCATACACGTGTCACCATCTGGAGTACCTGCAACTGAAATGTTACTTCCACTTTGCTCCTGCGACTAAGTTATCCACACAAGGAGTAGCTTAGTGCACAGGCTACTCTGGGCGCAACCTTAACATGATGAGTTGGTTAACACTGGGTATCACGGCTCACACCACTCATGGTGGCAGACATGCCACTTACCTTCTGTATTTAGACCATATAACAAGTGCTTACCAAGTCTTCTCAAATACCTGGTGATGTGAATACCCGGCGATGTGAACACCCGGCGATGTGAATACCCGGCGATGTGAACACCGGGCGATGTGAATACCCAGCGATGTGAATACCCGGCGATGTGAACACCGGGCGATGTGAATACCCAGCGATGTGAATACCCGGCGATGTGCTCCTCTCGGCGTCTTGTTGACCACCTGATCTCCTAATCTTCACACACGGCGATCATGTGCAATCTAGCCGATTACTGATCTGTGCTTCTTGTGTAATGCTCTCGCTGGGAGCCTGGGTCCTAGCTTAACTGCGGGTTAACACGAAACCCCCGATGACTGATCAGTGCTTCTTTACTTCTCGCGCTCTGCTTCCAGGCGCTCATCGCGCTCTGCCTCCAGGCGCTCGCCAGGCACTGATCTGCGAGTGGTGGTCCCTTAGCAACTGACCACCGATCACCATTCTGAGTGATCTCCCCCCTGATTCACCTGCTATATTCTACCACGTGACACCCTGTGAATGGTCCATGTGGTCAACTGCTGCTGACGTCATCGACTACCGATGACCGATCGGATCACAAGCCCCCTAGTCTTGAGCTGTGACTGGTCCAGCGAAAAGACTAAGAAATCGTCTTCTGGCGGTCTACAGGAGCGCACACTCTGGCACTAACACTGTTTGTTGATCTGATATTTCACCAACCCCTTCAATCGCATGACACGCGGACACATCAACGGCCCTCTTTAACTGTCGTTTCCGCCTCTTGTAACGTTCGAAATCCTTAAAACACTCGTGCCATTAACTGTTTTATTCCTTCTTCTTCGCCTTCAGAAATTCAAAGCATTTCTCTGTGAGACCCTTGCATTTCTCTGTGAAACCCTTCGACTTCTTCAATCTCCAACCTTTGTGATGCTTTTCTGATCATCCAAAGGTAACCTTTTTATCTCTTCTACTGATGATTGCTGCATTTTAACCGGTTTACATCATGCTTTATCTGTCTGGTGCATACGAGAGAAATCAGAGACCGCCGCCTTCTTCAACAAACGACAATCTCATCGACTTATAAGCTACACTTTCCTTTCTCTTACTCTTCTTGATCCACGTGTCCTTCTCAAGCACGCCCACAGGATTGCCTCACGATTATGTCATCACACCTGACTACTTGGTCAGTACACACCGGTCACCCTTCTCTGAGGCAACACACCGGTGACTGATCACCTCTCTCTTAGGAGACACACTGATGACCGATCACCCTTCTCTGAGGTAACACACCAGTGACTGATCACCTCTCTCTTTGGAGACACACTGATGACCGATCTGTTGAACCTAGTGGTGTTCAAGGTTTTGAAGAATCCAAATCCTTTGAAGGATGATGAAGCTTTTGCTTGCTTGCTGCTGCTGTGCTGTTTTGTTGTTTTGTTCTGGGGTAGTTTAAAGTGTAATCCAACCTTAGATTAAATCTCAAAGTAATTAGCATCTCAGTTTTTGATAAAACAAAAGTGTTTTTCAAACTAAGTTGAAACAACCGATTGTTCTATCAAAACAACCGACTGTTTATACTTAGATGTTTTGAGAAAGTTTGAAAACTGTTTTTGAATGGAGAAAACTGTTAAGTGACAAAACAACCGATTGATTCGAGGAAACAACCGATTGTTTGTTTTGGAACCATAACAGAAAATCTGTTTTCTTTGACTGAGCTTTAAATGATTTGAAGCTGAATACGCTCCAGTCATTAAATTCTTTGACCAATCTTTCTGAAAGCTTTTATGGGTTTGTTAAGATTTGATAAACAAACTTCCTTTTATATAATTCAGAAAATCTCTTTTTAAAGGTTAGAATGCTTTTAAAAAAAAGTGGAGAACTACTAACTAAGAGAGTTTTGAAAAATTGCTGAGATTGCTTAAGTGCTAGAGAGATTGATCAAAGTGCTGGAATAGGATTCTACTTGTATTGATTTCAGATCTTCATCTGTAACAAGTGTAATCTGTGTAACTGCTGAAACATTTTCTTTTCTGTATTGTTGCTGAGATTGGCTCTGTGCTCTTGAGGTGTTCAAGATCAGCAATCTTAGTGTTGGCCAAGGAGAGTGTGTGTCTTGAGGTTTTCAAGGTCATTCTCTTGGTTGTTGTGTAAGTGATCAAGGTGTGATTGCTTAGTGGATTTCCTCAGGGGTTCTGAGAAGACTGGATGTAGCTCTGGGTTGGAGTGAACCAGTATAAACAACTGTGTACAATCTCTCTATCCCTTACTCTTTAAATTCAGTTTGTTTGTTGTTTGCTGATAAAAACAACCGATTGTTTCGAAGAAACAACCGATTGTTTTTCTGACAGTGCAGTTTTGCTTACTGTTTTGGCTAACTGAATTCCTTAATCAATTGGTTTCTTAAATAATTTCATTCTAGCTTCAAAAAGATTGTGAAAACCTCTTTAAACAATTCACCCCCCCTCTAGTTTAAAGCCATCTTTCCTAACAATTGGTATCAGAGCTTGGTTCTTGAAAGTTATTCAAGTTGATCTAAAATCTTTTTATGGCTGAAAAACTATCTTTTGAGGAGGGTGCTTCAATCTACAAACCACCTTTATTCTGTGGATTGAATTATAAGTTTTGGGAAGCAAGAATGAAAATCTTTATTGAATCAATTGATCAAAGAATTTGGGACTCAATTGAGAATGGTCCTTACATTCCAAAGTTCAAAAAGAATAATTCCTTTACTATAAAACCTCTGTCCAAATGGACAGATGATGAATGTAAGATGGCTCAGCTTGATAGGTCTGCTCAAAACATTATGGCTTCTGCACTAGATACTAATGAATTTTTCAGGATAGCAAAGTGCAAAACTGCTAAGGAAATGTGGGAGACTCTCAAGGCTGCTCATGAACCAAAGGAAACAATGACAAAGAGTCAAGCAAAAAGGAAGAAAAGACAAAATAAGAAAAGCCTCAATCTTTGCTTAATGGCCAGAAGGGAGGATGACTCATGTAGTGTAAGTTCATCAAACTCTTCAAACTCTGAAAATTATGGTCAATTGCTTCAAGCCTTTCAAGAAACACATGAAGAAGCAAACCGATTGGCTCTCTTAAACAATCGATTGAAAGAAAAGAATAGCTGGCTTGAAAACAGGGTAAAAGCACTGGAGGAGGATTTAGAAAATTCAAAAATGGATTTTGAAAATCTGGAAATCATTTACAAAAACTCCTCTTGCAGGTGTGACACTCTAGTTTGTGAAAATTGCGAAAATCTTGAAAAGAAGGTCCACTATCTTGTTAAAACAGTGGATAAGCTTTCTAAAGGCCAATCCAACTTTGAAAGTGTGCTAGCTTCTCAAAAGTGTGTTTTTGGAAAATCAGGATTGGGTTTTAATCCACAAAACCAGCAAGATAGATTTTCAAAAACTTTTTCAAAGAAGCCAGAAAAACAATCGATTGGACCATCGAAACAATCGATTGTTACATGCTTCTATTGCATGAAAAGAGGTCATTCTGTGCGATTCTGTAAAATCAGAAAACATGTTGTTCCTAAAGGGCTTATGAAGTGGATTCCCAAGAAAAATAAAGCTTGTGTTGATGAGTATACACCAGATGGACCCTCATTCATAAGGGGACCAAACCTATGTACTTGAGAATTTTCTTTGTAGGAAAACTTGGAGGACAGAAGGCAGCTTTGGTACTTGGACAGTGGATGCTCCAAGCATATGACAGGGGACAAATCAAAGTTCCTGAGAATATCCTTCAAGCAAGAGGATCATGTCACCTATGGAGATAACAACAAAGGAAGAGTACTTGGAAGAGGATCCATAGGAGATGAGAGCATCTTGGTGATTCATGATGTGCTCTTTGTTGAAGGCCTAAAGCATAATCTGCTAAGTATTAGCCAACTGTGTGACAAGGTGATAGGTTGTTCTTCATGACCATTTGTTCTTCTTAAAATATGAGGTAAAAAGGTGGTGGAAGCTATGGATGATATGGGTCAAGGATGACTCATATAGAGCTATGGGTTCCTTGTAGGTGCATGAAAGGTATGGAGAGTGATAGGTTAGGCCAAATCACTTGGAGGAAGGTGAAGATGAAGATCAAAGTGTCTAACCTAGAGAGACTAGACAAAGAGTAGAAGCTAGCATAATTTTGGCAGCATTTACTCATATAAATTGATCTTAAAAAAAATGAGCCAAAACACCCTATTTATAGGAGATGGTGCTTTGGAGAGTAAGGAGAAAGGGTAGGATGGGGAATACATAAAAGAGGGGGTTGCTAGGGTGTTGACTAAAGGTCAATGCAGCCCCTTAGCATGCTTCTAGAAGGTAGGGCTACATTCCTACCCTAAAAGGCCTAGGTACAAGCTAAATTGTTAAATACACCCCCTATTGTGCTAAATGAACCCTACTCTACTGAAATTACAAATAAACTAAAATTAATTGATGCTCAGCTCCCATGGCTTGGGCTCTACTCCTTGTGGTCCTCTGAGGGGTCTTTGAATATGTAAAGAAAAGTTTCTCTGCCATCAGTAGCAGAGTCTCAATCTTCTTAAATACTCTTTTCCATAGACCTAGTTGTTGGGCCTGAGCTTGGGCTTAGGCTTGGGCTTGCGCCTCTTCCATCATCCCCTCCTTCTTGAGAGGATCTGTCCTCAGATCTACAGGGTTGATCTCAAACAGCAGCCTTATTCCTGCTTTGAAAACTATGCTCGTCCTCCAAGATCAAATATTAACCTACAGTAAACATTATAGAAAAGTGAGATAAGAAAATTAAGACTAGTGTATTCAAATAAAATAGTAAGGAAATAAGGCCCTTTGCTATTTTTATAAAAGTTTTGTTTGAAAGAAATAGGGCCCTTTTCAAAAATATTTTTGTTTCCTTTGTGTTGTTCATTGCCCAAGATAAGCAACAACATCACAAAGTGTTGTTTTTGTGATTTTTGAGAATAAGAGTAAGCATCATGATTCAAAGGAAAAGAAGAGTTCAAAGTATTGCAATCCCCCTTTAAGGGTTCTTTTGTCACTATGCTTGTAGGAGGTGTTGTAAGATACTCTTCTTTCTTTCTAGATTCCACTTCTTCTTTTTCAAACAACCCCTCACTTGGCTTTTCTGTGGAGGAAAGGTTTATATCTATATCTGGTTCAGCTTCAGAAACAGATTTTTCTTCAAGCATATTCTCATAAGGGTTTTCTATGAAAAAAGAATTTAAGTCAATGTCTGGTTCAACTCCAAACAAAGGATTTTTTGTACTTTCCTTTTCTATCATCACTTTTTCTCTCTTTTCTTTCTCTTCTCTATCTTTCCTTTCATTCTCCTCTCTTTCTCTTTTGTCTTTCTCTTCTTTCTTTCTGATAAGAGCTTGTAATTTTTCTTTAAAACTCTTTTTCTCTTCTAGTTCTTCTAGGTGGAGGTTGATAATAATCATTAACTCTCAAACTCCCCTTAGCATGTGAGTCATTTGACCTAGAACTAGATGCATGTGATGCCTGGGGTTTTTTTAATTTTCTAATGTATTCATCTTTTTCCTTGCCAATCTTCAACACTTCTTTCAAAATTGCAAGATGGGCATCTCTTTCTTTTTTATCTTCCAAAATTTGAGCCTCATGTTGCAATTGTCTTAGTGATAGTGATTGAAAATCTCTAGCCAATTGTTTCAAAATAGATTTTGTGGATTTTCTATCATTTTCACTATGACTTGAAGAATGAGTAGACATGTTTAGGGTTTGTGATAAAAGTAATTTTCAAAAAGAAAGATAAGTGGAGTGAAGTAGGTAATTTCCCAGGAAAGGGAGGTGGATCACTAGGATCTCTTAAGTACCAAGCCTTTCCTTAGTCAGATACTATCCCACAACACTTTCACAAACCTTTCTCTAAGCAATTTACTTAGAGCACAATCAAAGATAAAAAAAAAAAAAAAATTATGCAACAAAAAACTATATAAAGCAATAAAACACAAATGAAAATTGCTATCTATAAAGCTTTTAAAACTAGTCGAATCCTAAGGTGAGGCTTCTTGGCACTTTGGAACCTTGAAGACACACTCACCATCTAAGACGTATTAATCCACTAATTAATCAATGTCCTTGCAAATTACAACTCAAAGAAATACAAAGAAATTAGGTTAACAAATTTTGATGCACAAAAATTTAAAGTCCTATTCTATGCACTCCTTCACTTGTAGCTCCTTTGTGTATATTTGTGTATTTTTCAATGAGGTTGCTGTTGTCCATTGCTTTGTCTCCTTAGGTTATTCAACCTTAAATCTTTAATCCAGCTCCTCTTTAGTGATATGGCTTTCACCAAAACAAAATTTTAGCTCCACACTCACCAAAGCACTTTTTAGGTCAAATCCACCAAAGAGAGGTCAAGCAAGTTTTAAAGCAACAAAACTCAAATTTAAAATCAAGGACTACTGCAAATGGAGTTGATATTTGACAAGACTTGAAAGAGTATTCAATAAAATTTGACAAGCAAAAAATTAAGGCACACAAGAAAAAGGTAGCACACAAAGTGGAATCCTAGTGAATGGAACTAGAATAGATGAATAAAACCAAAACAGCACTACAGAATTTTTTTGTGTAAAATTTTTCACAACTTTCCAATTTTATGCTGGACAGAAAACTTCAAATTTGAGCTTGAAATTTTAACCACATAAACTTCAATGTTTTAGCTCAATATAGGCGTTGGAATTTCACCAAAACAGTGAGTCAAATAATTGTAATAATTTTTCCGAAATCACTGCCGCGTCAGCGTTTTTTCAGAGTCAGGATTTTTGCACTCTGTTCGTATTTCATTTATCATTTTTTTTGTATTTTGAATTTTGATGTGCTTCTTTTTTTCACTTTTTCTTAACACATCAAACTACTCAAATCCAAAATTTCAGAATTTTTTACCAACAAAATGTAATTTCTGGGAACAATTCCAGCCAGCACAGTAGCAGTGAAAACAGAGAAATCCTAACTTGGAATTAGAAAACGGTAAAGAAACTTCAAAAACACAATGGAAATGATTGGAAACGAACTTGTATGGAACTAACACACAAGTATGAACTCAAATATGAAAATATAAAAGGCACCAAAGCTTCAAAACCAGAAATATAAACTGCACTCAAAACAAAATCAAGCAACCAAATCAACAATAAAAGGCACAACTTGGAATTTATGACATTGTAGGATGAACATGACTTTGACAAAACTTGTATGGATTCAAAAATCAAAATGACTCAACCACAAACAGTTTGCACCGATTAAAAACATCAATAAGACTCAAATAAAATAAAAATAGAACAGCCAACACAAAAGGAACCTAAAACAGTTTGAAAATGGAAGTTCAAGATCAAGTTGAACCAAAAATACCAAATAGAAATTTAAAAACAGCAACACCAACTTAAAAAGAAATTAAAAACAGCAAGACATTTAAGGATATGATGAACAACATGGAATAAAGAAGAAGACTCAAAAAATAAAATGAAGAGAACACTTATCTCTTGAAGAACCAAAGCTCTAGATACCAAATGATAGGTTGTTCTTCATGACCATTTGTTCTTCTTAAAATATGAGGTAAAAAGGTGGTGGAACCTATGGATGATATGGGTCAAGGATGACTCATATAGAGCTATGGGTTCCTTGTAGGTGCATGAAAGGTATGGAGAGTGATAGGTTAGGCCAAATCACTTGGAGGAAGGTGAAGATGAAGATCAAAGTGTCTAACCTAGAGAGACTAGACAAAGAGTAGAAGCTAGCATAATTTTGGCAGCATTTACTCATATAAATTGATCTTAAAAAAACATGAGCCAAAGCACCCTATTTATAGGAGATGGTGTAAGGACCCAGAAAATTTTATTGGAATGAAAGTGTTATATTTAAATAATTTCAGAAGATGTTATTATTTAAAATACAAAGAGCTAGTAAATGAAGTTTCGTAGTAGTCGGACATCGGAAGTCGCCCAACGTATGGGGTCAGCTGGTAGAGGTCGATCGGCTGGCATGTGGATCAAGAAGAGTAAAGGAAGAAAAGTGTAGCTAAGAAGTCTCCTACGAGATCGCCGTTATTGAAGACGGAGGCGATCTCCGACTTCTCTGGCACATGACCGCCAATCGCCCATGGCGTACGTGATCGACGGGAGTGCACGTAGTATGTGGTCTAGATACTGGATCAACCAGAGTGGGTTCCACAAAACCACACGTATCAAGGTGTGGGTTAAGCCTTAGATACGCTGTGCATGCAAAGCTCTATCCTTAGTGTTGCATGCATGGGAGCACGAGGAGTATTGCTGATCTACTCTTGGAAATGTGAAGCTACCGACGTCACCAAGTCATCTGGAGGTGATACCTTGGACGTAACATAATGGAAGGATCAACCTTCAGCAAGGTGTGACGATGTGACATCGGTGACCAGAGTAAGGCGATGTGTTCTCGTCACACACAAGGGCGATAAGAGATCGCCAACAGCATGAGAGGAACATCGGTCATCAACCAGGATAGGAGAGACATCGGTGGTCTTCCAGGGAGAGACATCGGTGGTCTTCCAGGGAGAGACATCGGTGGTCTTCCAGGGAGAGACATCGGTGGTCTGCCAGGGAGAGACATCGGTGGTCTGCCAGGGTGAGACATCGGTTGTCTGCCAGTGTGAGGAATCAGTCATCACTGGGATGAGGCACATCAGTCATCGCCTGTATGAGAGACACATCGGTCGTCTCCCAGGGAAAGACATCGGTCGTCCTCCAGGATGAGGCCACGGTGGATAGTCATCGCGCTAGAGGTCATCGGTGGAAGGTTATCGCGCGATGTCGAGTTTCACACAGATGAGGTGGGACCCAGGCTCGCAGCATCAGACGTACTGCACGCGCGACACGTAGACAAAAAGGGTGGTTCAGAATAGTGACCTCAGAGTGTTAGCCTGCGCAGAAGCACGCGTAGTCGTACTGTTCAGGGAAGCGTACACGCAAACTTCCCTGCAGAGTGGGTGGTGGCAGCGGCTTCTGGGGGCAAGTTGGTTTAAGATACAAAAACCCACTTCTGAGAGGAAAAAGAACGTTTTCAGTGGTTCAAGAGTGAAAGAGTGAGCTCACCTTCATCCTTCTCTTTTCTCTCCTTCACTCTGCGATTCAGGCCCTATCACGTTCCTGCTTGGCTATCGACGACTGCCATAGAGCACCTGGGAGGTTCTCTGCAAGTTCTACAAACCAGACGCTAAAACAGAGCCAAGGCATCCTTTAAGCTCGGTGGGTTTTGGAGCTCTTGGTGTTTTGCGCAAGTCCAGGTAAGGGAAGCTAGCTTTATTTTCAATAAAAGTTGTAGATTAGCTGTTTCTGAAGTGAGGGCGACGTGGTCGCCGGTTTCATATTCTTTTTCGTGATACTCTGTTCTATGCGTTTGGGCAACGTGGTCGCCGGTTTTTAATACAGATTTCGAAATCCCCTGTTTTGGACGTGATCGCCGGTTTTGGCGTTGTTTCTCGAACTCCCCTGTTTTAGTGCTGGTTGAAAACTGTTTGAGATTTAAATGCGAAATACATGTGATATTTGAAAATCTGAACCGTGGAATGAATGTTGCTGTGACTAAATCGTTCATTCAGTGTTGTATGTTGTATTGATTGTTGTGAATGTGGGATCAAGGCATAGTATTTTCAGGAAAGAAAATACCGTGTAAGATCGTGTGAAATGTGTATTGACTAGGGGCTTGTCTAGAAGGAGATATCCTGACTCTGCTGATATAATGGAATCACATAGACGAAGTTATTCAGTTGTGGAGAGTCGAAGGAGGTTCATATGAATGGGTGAGTCGTGTGAAAAAGAACGAGCTCGGCCTGTTATATGAATTAACCCTGTCATACCGGGAGAGTGATGATATTGAGACTATGTATGCGCATGGCTGTGTGGATTTCACAGCGACCCTGTGTGGATTTCACAGTGGTGTGGTATGATAGGTGCAGATCTCTGGGCCTGAGTCAACGCACGAGTCTTCCGGAAGTGGAGTCATGTGTCTATATCTTGTGAGTCAGTGGAAAGTCTGACGTGTGAACCATGAATATTGAAAGTAGCGAATAGACACTTGACGAGTTTGTGGAATATGGAAATGTTGATGGTTGAAACTGATCTGGATTATGAATGACGTGAAGATTCATGTTTTCTATTGATTTAAAGTTTCATATTTAAGGTTTTTAAAACATCTAGCTTACCCTTTGTATTGTTATGTGGCTGTTTTCTAAAACCTGTGATGATCGTGTATTTTTGCACGGGAGCAGACGAGGTTGCAGGAAGTAGAGCTCATCAGTGAGTGGTCGCCGGAAGGAGATCGCCTATTTCTATTTCTGTTAGGCGATCACCCCTTTTCTGTTGTCTGATAGGAGATCGCCGTTCTCTGATAGGAGATCGCCTTTGCTGTTAGGAGATCGCTTGTCTTTCTATTTTAATGTAATTTTGTTTACATTTTTGGAAAATTGACCGAATTTGTATTAAACTCCCTGTGAGGAGAAACTTCATTACATATATATAATTTTATTCACTTCAATCTATTTGTTACCTTTATTTTCATTATATAAATATGAATAGTTTTTGGCGGGATGTTACATTAATGGTATCAGAGCAGTTCGTCCTTAGGATGACCTGAGGGCTGTGGATCCATTGTGTTTCTTCTGCTCATAAAATTTATTTGAGTTTTAAATGAAAACTATAGTGAAAGGTTTCAAACGTTTTTGTATTGAAATTTTGTGTATGCTTTAGTGAATATATGCTCTAACTGAAAATTTTAGTATTAAGAATGAAAGGATCTTGATAAAGTAGTGAGGGTGCACACTCATAACTGGATCGAGATGATTCTCAATCTTAATTCTAAAGGTTTGATGTTTAGCACATATTGAATTCTGGTGTGAGCTATTTCATTCTCTTGAGTGTCTTTGTAATTGATTGAAAATGGTTGATTGGATTAATGACTGCAAACCAGTAGTTGTTCTGGTGTTATGCTTGATGTTATAAGCATTATGATCCTGTTGATGAACTCAAATTCTAAATGACTTTGAGGGGCTGACCTTTGTAAGGTCTAGCTGTTACCCCTTGAATGAATTGGTTTCTTATCGATTTCATTCTTATAGTAGTAGGGAATATAGGAACTAGTGGTTTCAAAATCTGAGAACGAAGGAAGATGACCCGTAGACCTCCTACCTCTCCCCAATCTTCTTCAGAAATGGGCCACATCGCCAGGGCCATTGAGATGATGGCAACTGCCATCCAACAACAGAATGCAGCAATGGCTCAGAATCATCAAGCTGCAATGCACCACTGGGAAACTGCTCGGTCGACTGAAAACAGCTTCCCACGTCGGTCAGCCTCAGGAACAGATGGGACTGACCGAGTTCATGAGGCACAATCCACCCAAGTTCAGTGGGAATGTTAACCCTGATCAAGCAGATCGGTGGGTCGGAGAGTTCAAGAAAATCTTTAAGGCGACCTCCTGCCCTGAAGAGAAGAAATTGGTGAATGGATAGTTACCCAATCAGTGTAAAGCAAGTGCAAGATAGATTTAGTTGCACCATGATTTAATTTCAGATAGATATAAGACATGTAGAGTAAATCAACAGTATATTGAGGGTTTTAAGATTTAAGCACTTGCTTTTATTGGGAGTACTGGAGTTAAGTTCCAAGATGAAAGTAGGAATTTTCTTTGATCTGGAGCTTGGAAGGTGTTAGTGTCAGTAACACAACATAAGATGGCTCTAGCTGGACACAAGGCTTAAAATGGAAATTTGAGATTTGGTAGAGAATAAGTTTACAAGATGATTATATCATCTTGAGATGTATCAATGATTTTGGGAAAGAGGAAAGATGAAATATCTTAATTGTGTTTAAAGTTACAGTTAGGCAAAGAAAATTGTTGAAAAGCAACAGGCGGAGAAATTGCTTGGATGAGAGAGAAAGTCTCACGTGGGATGGATGTTGTTTAAGTGATTTGGATTTGAAAGCAGTATGTGATTCGAAATTTGGACACTAGTTTATGTTGAGTATGTAGGAGATGAATTGGATGTGATTCCAGAAAAGGGATTAGTGATCTGTCAATCACGTTTCCAAAGGTTAAACTCAACGAAAGATAGTGTTTCCAAAGTTCAGCCGAGTTGATTAAATTGAAGAAAATAAGTGGAAGAGTTGTTAGAGACGCAGTTAGTCAAGCCCAATATATCTCCTTGGAGTTTCCAGCGTTGTTGGTTAAAAGGGAAGAGGAAGGACCTCAACTGTGTAGGGACTACAGGAAGTTGAATAAGTTGATCATCCAGGGCAACTATCCTCTACCCGTAATTGATGATTTGAGGGATCAGTTAGATGGAACTTCAGTGTTCTCAAAGTTTTATCTGAAATCTGGATAAAACCAGATTTTGCTAAGACAGAAGATGTGCAGAAGACAAGCCTTTTGAGGTTTAGTATGATGCCTCACATCAAAGTTTGAATTGTGTCTGAATACAAGAGAAGACAGGAGTTGCATATGTTCAATGCAACTCAAATTTCATGAGAGAAATTATTCTACTTATGATTTAGAATCGGCAGTGGTAGTATTGTTATGGAGATTTGAAGACAGTAATTGTATGAAGCTTTGTATGGGAGGAAGTGCAGAATTCCCTTATTGTTGGAACCAGGAGGGCGAACCAGTTTTGATTGAACAATTAGAGGATCCTAGTCTGAAACGTATTGTGGAATTGCTAGGCACCGATCAGGCTAAAGGCTTTGTAACGGGTAAAGATGGAATATTGAGATTAATGGCAGAATTTGCATACCAGCAGATGGAGAATTTAAGAGATACCAGAAATTTTAACTTTGCTCTTCTGGCGAAATGGAAATGGTGGATGAGGAGTGATGAGAAAGGGAAATGGAAAGATATTCTTGTATCCAAATATGACTCGGAACTTGGGAGAAGCCGAGCTCATTTGAAATATCAATCGTGGTGGTGGAGAGATGTACGTAAGGTGTGCGAGGAGGGTGAAGATGATGGTTAGTTCCAAAAAGTCATTGTTTGGGAAGTTGGAGGCGGAGGGGATGTGAGATTTCAGGAGGATGCGTGGGCCACTAACTTTAACTTTAAAGCAACGTGGCTGGTCTATGTGCTTCAAGTGGATAAGTGTTCTATTTGTTCGATATAAGGATTTGAGGTCCCACCTTGAGAACTTTTATCTTATACGTATGTCATCCAAGTAGAATCAGGTGTGGAAGGGAATGTGGGTGGCAATAGTCTGTTGTATCTTGGAGAAGAGGAATAGAGTTGTCCTTAAGCAAGAAATTCTGGATGCAGAGGAAATTTTCCAATCGGCTCCACTACTTACATGGTTGTGGTTGAGATATATGGTGCGTTCGTTCTCGTATGCCTTTTCAGATAGACACCTGAACCCAAATCAATGCATCCAATGTATACATTGAACAAGGAGGAAATGATGGGAACAGGAACCCGAGTTGGCAAAAGAAGTCATAATGATGATTTAGAAAGTAACAGCAACAGGAACTTTGTCTTTATAAGGTGCAGAATGATGTAACATAGTGGTGAACCAAAGGTGTTCCTTTAGGGAGCGTGAGAATTAGATCAGCAGTTGGGAAGTCAATGGATGGTTTTGATCAAGATGCGGAAGTTGATTCCTAGAAGGATATTTCGGATCCTAGTTTGAATTGGCTGGGGGGCATGAGCAGTAGTCAGCTGTCCTCTTTCCTTCCGATGAAGGGATCTTGCTCACTTTTTCTCTAAAAGGGCTAGTCCTGGTTCTGTTAAGGGCCTAGTTCTGGACTTGCTCGACCAAGTCTTCAGGGTTGGAAATAGAGTGTGAGTACTGGAGTTGGCGCTCAATGGAGCAGCATACTCCATATGCAGGGATGGAGAATGGAATTTGATGAAGTATTGGAGTAGTAAGAGTTGGTTCAACGGACAATCGAGAAGGTGAAACTGATGCAAGGCAGAATGAAAGCTTCTCAAAGTCGGCAGATGTCCTATGCAGATCAGAGGAGAAGACCTTTGGAGTTTGCTGCTGGAGATCATGTCGTTATGAGGGTGACACCAGCCAAGGGTGTAGGACGAGCTATCAGATCAAAGAAGCTGTCCCCTAAGTTTGTTGGGCCATATCAGATCCTGAGGAGGATCGGTCCAGTGGCTTATGAGATCGCCCCACCTCCCCAATTAGCAAACCTGCATAATGTATTTCACGTATCACAGCTAAGGAAGTATCTTGCAGACCCTAGTTACGTATTGAAAGTGGACGACGTGCAGATCGGGTGATTCAACATGGGAATTAGAAGAAACCATGAGAGAAGCCCATCCATACCTCCTTTCCTTATAACTCAATTTTCGGGGACGAAAATTTTTCTTGTTGGGGAGATTGTAAGGACCCAGAAAATTTTATTGGAATGAAAGTGTTATATTTAAATAATTTCAGAAGATGTTATTATTTAAAATACAAAGAGCTAGTAAATGAAGTTTCGTAGTAGTCGGACATCGGAAGTCGCCCAACGTATGGGGTCAGCTGGTAGAGGTTGATCGGCTGGCATGTGGATCAAGAAGAGTAAAGGAAGAAAAGTGTAGCTAAGAAGTCTCCTACGAGATCGCCGTTATTGAAGACGGAGGCGATCTCCGACTTCTCTGGCACATGACCGCCAATCGCCCATGGCGTACGTGATCGACGGGAGTGCACGTAGTATGTGGTCTAGATACTGGATCAACCAGAGTGGGTTCCACAAAACCACACGTATCAAGGTGTGGGTTAAGCCTTAGATACGCTGTGCTTGCAAAGCTCTATCCTTAGTGTTGCATGCATGGGAGCACGAGGAGTATTGCTGATCTACTCTTGGAAATGTGAAGCTACCGACGTCACCAAGTCATCTGGAGGTGATACCTTGGACGTAACATAATGGGAGGATGAACCTTTAGCAAGGTGTGACGATGTGACATCGGTGACCAGAGTAAGGCGATGTGTTCTCGTCACACACAAGGGCGATAAGAGATCGCCAACAGCATGAGAGGAACATCGGTCATCAACCAGGATAGGAGAGACATCGGTGGTCTTCCAGGGAGAGACATCGGTGGTCTTCCAGGGAGAGACATCGGTGGTCTTCCAGGGAAAGACATCGGTGGTCTGCCAGGGAGAGACATCGGTGGTCTTCCAGGGAGAGACATCGGTGGTCTGCCAGGGAGAGACATCGGTGGTCTGCCAGGGTGAGACATCGGTTGTCTGCCAGTGTGAGGAATCAGTCATCACCGGGATGAGGCACATCAGTCATCGCCTGTATGAGAGACACATCGGTCGTCTCCCAGGGAAAGACATCGGTCGTCCTCCAGGATGAGGCCACGGTGGATAGTCATCGCGCTAGAGGTCATCGGTGGAAGGTTATCGCGCGATGTCGAGTTTCACACAGATGAGGTGGGACCCAGGCTCGCAGCATCAGACGTACTGCACACGCGACACGTAGACAAAAAGGGTGGTTCAGAATAGTGACCTCAGAGTGTTAGCCTGCGCAGAAGCACGCGTAGTCGTACTGTTCAGGGAAGCGTACACGCAAACTTCCCTGCAGAGTGGGTGGTGGCAGCGGCTTCTGGGGGCAAGTTGGTTTAAGATACAAAAACCCACTTCTGAGAGGAAAAAGAACGTTTTCAGTGGTTCAAGAGTGAAAGAGTGAGCTCACCTTCATCCTTCTCTTTTCTCTCCTTCACTCTGCGATTCAGGCCCTATCACGTTCCTGCTTGGCTATCGACGACTGCCATAGAGCACCTGGGAGGTTCTCTGCAAGTTCTACAAACCAGACGCTAAAACAGAGCCAAGGCATCCTTTAAGCTCGGTGGGTTTTGGAGCTCTTGGTGTTTTGCGCAAGTCCAGGTAAGGGAAGCTAGCTTTATTTTCAATAAAAGTCGTAGATTAGCTGTTTCTGAAGTGAGGGAGACGTGGTCGCCAGTTTCATATTCTTTTTCGTGATACTCTGTTCTATGTGTTTGGGCAACGTGGTCGCCGGTTTTTAATACAGATTTCGAAATCCCCTGTTTTGGACGTGATCGCCGGTTTTGGCGTTGTTTCTCGAACTCCCCTGTTTTAGTGCTGGTTGAAAACTGTTTGAGATTTAAATGCGAAATACATGTGATATTTGAAAATCTGAACCGTGGAATGAATGTTGCTGTGACTAAATCGTTCATTCAGTGTTGTATGTTGTATTGATTGTTGTGAATGTGGGATCAAGGCATAGTATTTTCAGGAAAGAAAATACCGTGTAAGATCGTGTGAAATGTGTATTGACTAGGGGCTTGTCTAGAAGGAGATATCCTGACTCTGCTGATATAATGGAATCACATAGACGAAGTTATTCAGTTGTGGAGAGTCGAAGGAGGTTCATATGAATGGGTGAGTCGTGTGAAAAAGAACGAGCTCGGCCTGTTATATGAATTAACCCTGTCATACCGGGAGAGTGATGATACTGAGACTATGTATGCGCATGGCTGTGTGGATTTCACAGCGACCCTGTGTGGATTTCACAGTGGTGTGGTATGATAGGTGCAGATCTCTGGGCCTGAGTCAACGCACGAGTCTTCCGGAAGTGGAGTCATGTGTCTATATCTTGTGAGTCAGTGGAAAGTCTGACGTGTGAACCATGAATATTGAAAGTAGCGAATAGACACTTGACGAGTTTGTGGAATATGGAAATGTTGATGGTTGAAACTGATCTGGATTATGAATGACGTGAAGATTCATGTTTTCTATTGATTTAAAGTTTCATATTTAAGGTTTTTAAAACATCTAGCTTACCCTTTGTATTGTTATGTGGCTGTTTTCTAAAACCTGTGATGATCGTGTATTTTTGCACGGGAGCAGACGAGGTTGCAGGAAGTAGAGCTCATCAGTGAGTGGTCGCTGGAAGGAGATCGCCTATTTCTATTTCTGTTAGGCGATCACCCCTTTTCTGTTGTCTGATAGGAGATCGCCGTTCTCTGATAGGAGATCGCCTTTGCTGTTAGGAGATCGCCTGTCTTTCTATTTTAATGTAATTTTGTTTACGTTTTTGGAAAATTGACCGAATTTGTATTAAACTCCCTGTGAGGAGAAACTTCATTACATATATATAATTTTATTCACTTCAATCTATTTGTTACCTTTATTTTCATTATATAAATATGAATAGTTTTTGGCGGGATGTTACTGATGGTGCTTTGTAGAGTAAGGAGAAAGGGTAGGATGGGGAATACATAAAAGAGGGGGCTGCTAGGGTGTTGACTAAAGGTCAATGCAGCCCCTTAGCATGCTTCTAGAAGGTAGGGCTACATTCCTACCCTAAAAGGCCTAGGTACAAGCTAAATTGTTAAATACACCCCCTATTGTGCTAAATGAACCCTACTCTACTGAAATTACAAATAAACTAAAATTTATTGATGCTCAGCTCCCATGGCTTGGGCTCTACTCCTTGTGGTCCTCTGAGGGGTCTTTGAATATGTAAAGAAAAGTTTCTCTGCCATCAGTAGCAGAGTCTCAATCTTCTTAAATACTCTTCTCCATAGACCTAGTTGTTGGGCCTGAGCTTGGGCTTAGGCTTGGGCTTGCGCCTCTTCCATCACAAGGGGTATCAAGTGATGTTCAAGGCAAACACATGTGAAATCTGTCTACCCAACACTAAAGAGGTAATGTTGGTAGGTAAGAGAGTTAATAATGTGTATCTTCTAGATATCTCTTCACCATGTTCAATTGGATGTCTTCTATCCAAGCAAGATGAATGTTGGCTTTGGCATAGAAGAATTGCTCATATTCACATGAATCATTTGAACAAGCTTATATCAAAAGATCTTGTGATTGGGCTGCCAAAACTCAAGTTTGAGAGGGATCACATTTGTGAAGCTTGCCAAAAAGGGAAACAAGTGAAAAGTTCTTTTAAAACCAAAAATGTTGTCTCTTCATTGAGACCTCTTGAACTCCTTCACATGGATCTCTTTGGACCCTCTAGAACTATGAGTCTTGGTGGAAATTATTATGCTCTTGTTATTGTTGATGATTTCTCTAGGTACACTTGGACCTTGTTCTTGGAGTCAAAGAGTGATGCCCTTGCTGCATTCAAAAAGCTAGCAAGAAGACTTCAAAACACAAAGGGCAGGAATATAGGCTCAATTAGGAGTGACCATGGAGGAGAATTCCAAAATGAGAAGTTTGTCAAGTTCTGTGAGAAGTTGGGAATCCTACACAATTTCTCTGCTCCAAGAACACCACAACAAAATGGAGTTGTAGAGAGGAAGAACAGGTCTCTTGAAGAGCTTGCAAGGACAATGCTTAGTGAATCTTCTCTTCCTAAGGCAGATGCAGTGAGTACCTTTTGTTATGTGATGAATAGGGTGCTTATAAGGCCCATTTTGAAGAAAACTCCATATGAACTTTTCAATGGTAGAAAGCCTAACATCAGTCACCTCAAAGTCTTTTGGCTGTAACTGTTTTGTTCTCAACAATGGAAAGGAAAGCTTGGGAAAATTTGATGAGAAAGCTGACCTTGGCATTTTCATTGGTTATTCCCTCACAAGTCATGCTTATAGAGTCTACAACAAAAGGTTAATGACTGTAGAAGAATCAGTTCATGTTGTCTTTGATGAGGTAGATCGCAGAATCAGTGAGAACCCAAAGATCAGTGCTGAGGAAGACGAACAGAGCATCAGTTTGGAGAAGCTGGATATCTGTGCAGAAAAACAACCGGTTGATTCGCAGAAACAACCGATTGAAATTCTGCAACAGAGTGAGTTGCCCAAAGAATGGAGAATTCCCAGAGATCTGTCAGTGGATAACATCATAGGGCAGATAAAGGAAGGTATCTCCACACGTAGCTCCATCTCAAACTTCTGCAGACACACAACTTTTGTCTCTCAAATTGAACCAAAGTCAATTGAAGAAGCTCTCAAGGATGAGAAGTGGGTTGAAGTTATGCAAGAAGAGCTAAATCAATTCAAAAGAAATGAGGTATGGTTTCTTGTTCCTAGAACTAATGAAATGAATATTATTGGTGCAAAATGGATTTTCAGGAACAAGCTAGATGAGGAAGGAGTGATCACAAGAAACAAAGCAAGGCTAGTTGCCAAAGGCTATAATCAAGAAGAGGGCTTAGACTATGGTGAAACCTTTGCTCCTATGGCTAGATTGGAGGCTGTAAGGCTGCTGCTGGCTTTTGCATGTATGAGTGGTTTTAAACTCTTCCAAATGGATGTAAAAAGTGCCTTCTTGAATGGCTACATCAATGAGGAAATCTATGTAGATCAACCACCGGGTTTTGAAGACCACAAGTATCCCAACCATGTCTTCAAGTTGAAGAAAGCTTTGTATGGTCTGAAACAAGCTCCAAGGCAGTGGTATGAGAGGCTTAGCAACTTTCTGTTATCTCTTAGCTATGAAAGAGGAATGATAGACAAGACTCTCTTCATCAAGAAGTCACATGCAGAAATAATTCTTGTGCAAATATATGTTGATGACATCATCTTTGGTGCTACATAAGATAGGTTGTGTGAAGAATTTGTGGCTGCTATGAAAGGTGAGTTTGAAATGTCTATGATGGGAGAACTATATTTCTTTCTTGGATTGCAGGTTAACCAAACAAAGGATGGGATCTTCTTAAGTCAATCAAAGTATTGCAAGGAGATTCTCAAAAAGTTTGAAATGGAGAATTGCAAAGAGGCAAGCACTCCAATGCCATCAAGCTGCTATATGGATGCAGATTCTGCTGGAAAGAGTGTAGATCAAACAAAATTCAGAGGATTGATTGGATCATTGCTTTATCTAACGGCAAGTAGACCAGACATAATGTTTGCGGTGTGTCTATGTGTAAGATTTCAAGCAAATCCTAAAGAGCCACACTTCAAAGCTGCAAAGAGAATTCTGAAATATCTCAAAGGAACATCATCTGTAGGATTATGGTATCCCTCTCATTCTCCAATACACTTAATTGGTTATTCAGATTCTGATTTCGCAGGTTGCAAGCTAGATAGAAAAAGCACAAGTGGCACTTGTCACCTTCTTGGGTCTAGCCTAATCTCATGGCATAGCAAGAAACAAGCATGTGTTGCTCTCTCTACTGCTGAGGCAGAATATATAGCTGCTGGTAGCTGCTGTGCACAGATCCTATGGCTCAAACAACAACTTGCAGATTTTGGTATACAAATCAGCAAAGTTCCTTTGATGTGTGATAACACAAGTGCAATCACTCTTACCAAAAATCAAATCCAGCACTCAAGGACCAAACATATTGAAATAAGACATCATTTCATCAGAGATCATGTGCAAAATGGGAACTGTGAAGTGAAGTTTGTGGAGACCAAACTGCAGCTAGCTGACATCTTCACAAAGCCTTTGCCAAAAGAGAGGTTTTTCTTTTTAAGAAATGAGTTAGGTATTCTTGATCTAAATAATCTCTCTTAAAATCTGTGTTTGGTACATGTTAAAATCTATTTGTGAAGACAAATAGGGGGAGATTTATTGGTACTTGTAAATCTGTATCTTATATGCATAAAAATGTTTAAATCTCTGAGTATCAAAGTGTTTTCTGCTGCTGCTGATAAAAACAATCGATTGTTTCGTGTAAACAACCGATTGGATTTTATGTTAAAAGAGGTATAATCTAACTTGCTGCTGTAAGAAGCTTTGGATAGTACAAATGTTTTTCTCTGCAGGAACTGCTTCAGATTTAATCAGTACAACACAAGCACCAGCGATTTGTCTTCATCAAATAGGGGGAGATTGTTGAACCTAGTGGTGTTCAAGGTTTTGAAGAATCCAAATCCTTTGAAGGATGATGAAGCTTTTGCTTGCTTGCTGCTTTGTTGTTTTGTTCTGGGGTAGTTTAAAGTGTAATCCAACCTTAGATTAAATCTCAAAGTAATTAGCATCTCAGTTTTTTATAAAACAAAAGTGTTTTTCAAACTAAGTTTAAAGAACCGATTGTTCTATCGAAACAACCGACTGTTTATACTTAGATGTTTTGAGAAAGTTTGAAAACTGTTTTTGAATGGAGAAAACTATTAAGTGACAAAACAACCGATTGATTCGAGGAAACAACCGATTGTTTGTTTTGGAACCATAACAGAAAATCTGTTTTCTTTGACTGAGCTTTAAATGATTTGAAATGAATACGCTCCAGTCATTAAATGCTTTGACCAATCTTTCTGAAAGCTTTTATGGGTTTGTTAAGATTTGATAAACAAACTTCCTTTTATATAATTCAGAAAATCTCTTTTTAAAGGTTAGAATGCTTTTAAAAAAAAGTGGAGAACTACTAACTAAGAGAGTTTTGAAAAATTGCTGAGATTGCTTAAGTGCTAGAGAGATTGATCAAAGTGCTGGAATAGGATTCTACTTGTATTGATTTCAGATCTTCATCTGTAACAAGTGTAATCTGTGTAACTGCTGAAACATTTTCTTTTCTGTATTGTTGCTGAGATTGGCTGTGTGCTCTTGAGGTGTTCAAGATCAGCAATCTTAGTGTTGGCCAAGGAGAGTGTGTGTCTTGAGGTTTTCAAGGTCATTCTCTTGGTTGTTGTGTAAGTGATCAATGTGTGATTGGTTAGTGGATTTCCTCAGGGGTTCTGAGAAGACTGGATGTAGCTCTGGGTTGGAGTGAACCAGTATAAACAACTGTGTACAATCTCTCTATCCCTTACTCTTTAAATTCAGTTTGTTTGTTGTTTGCTGATAAAAACAACCGATTGTCTCGAAGAAACAACCGATTGTTTTTCTGATAGTGCAGTTTTGCTTACTGTTTTGGCTAACTCAATTCCTTAATCAATTGGTTTCTTAAATAAATTCATTCTAGCTTCAAAAAGATTGCGAAAACCTCTTTAAACAATTCACCCCCCTCTAGTTTAAAGCCATCTTTCCTAACACGATCACCTGCCAATCCAAGCTGCCTGCGAGGTCCACTCCACGTGGCTTTGGCCCATGCTGTGGGACCCAGCTGCCGTGGTTCTCCCTTTACTATCTGTTCTCGACGACTGAGGTCTGGCCACCACACAAGCCCCCTAGGCTCAAGTTGGGACTTGTCTCAACGAAGAGCCTTACAACTCGCCTGATCGCTATTGGCCCTATCGGGCTGACGGGCTCTCACCTCTTGGCCGACGACCGAGGTCTTGCCACTACATAAATGTTCTTGCTTCTGCCCCTTTCCTTCGACGACCATTATCTTCTTGTAATGAATGAATTATAAACCTTGTCCTTACAACTTGAATCACTCTTTCTCCTTTACAGCTCAACTTTCACCTTGTGTGGGTTGTGCTTGGTGACCGTGCTAACTGATGTGTGCATCTCACCCTTCAATCCACAGCAGAAACCTTCCCTGAGCTAACTTGATGTGGTGCTAACTTTACTTCTTGACCCATGCTGGTTTCCTTGACTGATTAATCTTTGAAGTCCCCCTTCTCGACTGATAAGCTCCAGAATACCTCTTGTTTATACTTTGGTGATGGGAGATTCCTCCTGAGTCGACCTTTGCTGATAAGCTGAGGAGGACCTCTTCAGTGGATGTCTTCTTATTCTTGTTCGAAGCCAAAAATCCTGGAGATCGCCTCTGGGTAAGCCTGAACGGGATTGCTGGAAGGTCCTTCTTCTCGATATTCCAGCAATCTTATAAGGATTGGAAAGGAAAGTTTTGTAAAGGTTTGTAAAAACGACGAGGACCCTTCTTTGCTCGATGGCTTTCCCTTGTACTGGGTGGACAAGGGAAATAAAGGCTCCAAGGATAGCTTCATGAGAGCAAGAAGCCCTGACAACATGGGAGCATTGGACAGAGACCTCTGCCTTTTCTGGAAAAGCGTAGCCGCCTCCAACATCACTCTTCCCATAGCGTCTATCATTAGCTTTGAGTTTCTCGAAGACCAGCTAGACAAGCATATAGGTTATCTTTCGTTCTCTTCACTTAGCCTTGTTTCTTTATGCGTTTAACTGACATGCCAAGTGTTCTGCATCATCGCCAGAAATTCCTCTGATCTGGTACTCGCCGAATTAATTTTGGGCGATGTTGCCTTCTTTACCCAAATAAGGCGTCCTTTGTGGGATCACCTTTTGCAACCTTCTATTCGCTTTTTAACCTGTCGTTCCTTTATATGAACCCTTCTTGCCTGCACCTGTTCGAAGGCAAGGAGGTCTTCTTCTTTCTCGCCTGCACTTGCTCAAAGGCAAGGAGGTCTTCCTCTGTTGCCTACACTTGCTCAAAGGCAAGGAGGTCTTCCTCTGTTGCCTACACTTGCTCAAAGGCAAGGAGGACTTCCTCTTTTCTCGCCTACACTTGCTCAAAGGCAAGGAGGTCTTCCTCTGTTGCCTACACTTGCTCAAAGGCAAGAAGGATTTCCTCTTTTCTCCCCTGCACTTGCTCAAAGGCAAGGAGGTCTTCCTCTGTTGCCTATACTTGCTCAAAGGCAAGGAGGACTTCCTCTTTTCTCGCCTGCACTTGCTCAAACGCAAGGAGGTCTTCCTCTGTTGCCTACACTTGCTCAAAGGCAAGGAGGACTTCCTCTTTTCTCGCCTGCACTTGCTCAAAGGCAAGGAGGTCTTCCTCTGTTGCCTACACTTGCTCAAAGGCAAGAAGGATTTCCTCTTTTCTCGCCTGCACTTGCTCAAAGGCAAGGAGGTCTTCCTCTGTTGCCTACACTTGCTCAAAGGCAAGGAGGACTTCCTCTTTTCTCGCCTGCACTTGCTCAAAGGCAAGGAGGTCTTCCTCTGTTGCCTACACTTGCTCAAAGGCAAGGAGGACTTCCTCTTTTCTCGCCTGCACTTGCTCAAAGGCAAGGAGGTCTTCCTCTGTTGCCTACACTTGCTCAAAGGCAAGGAGGTCTTCCTCTGTTGCCTACACTTGCTCAAAGGCAAGGAGGACTTCCTCTTTTCTCGCCTGCACTTGCTCAAAGGCAAGGAGGTCTTCCTCTGTTGCCTACACTTGCTCAAAGGCAAGGAGGACTTCCTCTTTTCTCGCCTGCACTTGCTCAAAGGCAAGGAGGTCTTCCTCTGTTGCCTACACTTGCTCAAAGGCAGGGAGGACTTCCTCTTTCTCGCCTGCACTTGCTCAAAGGCAAGAAGGTCTTCCTTTGTTGCCTACACTTCCTCAAAGGCAAGGAGGACTTCCTCTTTTCTCGCCTGAACTTGCTCAAAGGCAAGGAGGTCTTCCTCTATTGCCTCAAGATGCGCGAAAACATTGAGGACTTTGAACTTCGCTGGATGCCTCCGATCGCCAAAGGACGATGAGGACTTTAAAAACTTTTCACTTGTGCCTCTAATCGCCTAAGGGCGATGAGGTCTTAAAAACTTTTACCTAAAAACGTACGCAATCAGTTTACTTCTACTTCGAATCACTTTAGGTGATAAGGTTTTTCCAAAAACTTGTTTAAAACGATATGCACACAAACTTTAGTATACTTCAAAATTTCAATTTTGAATATCTTATTTCTTAGGTGGCCTCGTTAAAAACCTTCCTTAGGGAAAAAAGATTGCCCCCTTGTAACTGTTTTTACAAAACTGTTCATGATTCCCCTGAGTTTGTACTACTTACGAAGCTTTAACTGAAATTGTACCGACAAGTCCTCGGACACCGAGAACAGGTAGTAAAGGGCGAATCACGTCAGCTGGGTCCCACAGCATAGGCCAAAGCCACATGGAGTGGACCCCATAGGGGGTAGTGAACAGAAAGGGGCGATGAGTCATCTGCCTACAGAGAAGGGCGATGAGTCTTCTGCCTACAGAGAAGGGCGATGAGTCATCGGCCTACAGAGGAGGGCGATGAGTCATCAGCCTACAGAGAAGGGTGATGAGTCATCAGCATGTTCCAACAGGGAAGGGTGACTAGTCATCCGCATGATGGTCACTAGGAAGGGCTGATGTGTCCTCATCACTTCGCAGGGTGATCAGTCCTCGGCAACAGAGCGTGGCGAGGTGACATCGGTCCCGGGTGATTTGAACAACGTAACTAGAATAGTTAAGATTGATTCCTAGTGTGGGCCAATGACCAGTTAAATACCCAGAGGTAGGGAGAAGCCTGGATCACGAAGCGCCCATGCGGGTAGCAGGAAGAGCACAGTTGGGTGTAGAGTCCTGAGGGGACGAGCACACACCAGAACTAGGGTTTTCCCAGTAAAGCTACATGCATGGCACGTGAACAGTGAAGGCACTCCCAGAACAGGTGGCCCCAGAGACTAGGTGCACAAGGAGGCACCCAGGTGGTCACCCTGTTAAAGTTTGCACTCCAGAGAAGGAAACCTTATGTGCTAGATTACCCTAAGATTGGGTGATAGCGGCACAAGGGTATTCCAGTAAACCCTAAATATGGCTAGTAGCGCAGTGAACCCTAATTAGGGTTAGCGGCGCTGTAAACCCTAGACTATATAAGGGATAGTAAAATACTTCACAAAGGTATGCAGTTTCTAGACCTAAACACAGAGAAACTCAATACACTTGGTGTTTCTTGCCCTATACTGACTTGAGCGTCGGAGTGCAAACGGCCTCTAGGGCGCCCCCTTTCTCTTTTGCAGGTGCAGATTGTTTCGCAAGAATCAAGCACGTATCAACGTGAGGAAGGAGGCGTGTGAGTGTCGTGAGTCACCGACAGGCGAGTCAACCGGCAAGAACATTTTGGCGCCCACTGTGGGGCCGAAGTAAAACAAGGTCCCATACACAAGAGTGAGAGAAAAAATCACAGAAGATGAGGAATACAAGACACGGGTCCGTTCCACCAAGTGGAGGCGACAGCGTTACCATGCAACAACTCATGGAGACGTTGCGCGCCCTCCAGGAGACGGTGGCAGAGTCCAGAGCGCATCAGGCGCGTATGCAGGAAGACCTGGCCGCCTCACAGGCCAGGAATGAGGAGTTGCACAGAGCAAATGAAGAGCTATGCTTGAATCTGTGCCACATGCAGCAAGCTGGGAATTGTGTGGGAGAGGATCAGGCTTCACCTACGTCCCCAAGAGCCTTTCCCATGCCTTTTATCAAAGAAATATGGACGCAATGGTCCCAGCCACATTCGTGGGGCCAAAGACTGTGTTCACAGGGAAAGAAGATCCAGAAGCGCATCTGATAGCCTTCCACACTCAGATGATGCTGTCCGGAGGCTCAGACACAGTGTACTGCAAGATGTTTATGAGTACACTGAGCGGGATAGCTATGGAGTGGTTCGTGAGCCTGCCAGAGGGCCACATCACCTCTTTCCATCAGTTTTCAAGGTTGTTCACAGAGCAGTATATCGTCAACAGAGCGCCACTGGTGGTGTCCTACGATCTGTTTGACATGCGCCAATATCAGGGGGAGTCGCTTAAGGACTACCTCAACCGTTTTAGTGCGCAGGTGGTGAGATTGCCCAGCAAGGACGAGAACATGCTGGTGCACGCATTCAAGAAAGGCGTACTGCCTGGTCCTTTCGGTGAATCGCTCATAAGAAACCACCCTGCCACCTTTGCTGAGATTTGGTGACGCGCGGTGGCGCACATAGTAACAGAGACAGAGGTCTCTGAGAAGAGAGGCAGCGCTGCACCGTTGATGCCGCGCGGAGGTCAGGGGAAGCTGCAGCAGCAGGCGTGGGTGTATGAAGCCAAGGAAGGGAAGAAGGCGCAGGGAAGGCCTCGTCCCTATGCACCCAAGAAGGACCAAACTAGAGGGCGTGCAAGGGAGAACAATGCACCCCCTAGGTATGACTTCATGGTGGAGTCGGTGGAGCTGATCGCCATCCCTGCCGTGGCTGCAAGACTCCGAGTACCAGAAAAAACCGACAAGGTGCTTGGAGGGAGGAAGGATGAGTGGTGTGAGTTCCATCAAGCTTATGGACACACGCTCCGCACCTGCCTGGCGTTGGGGCATCAACTTGCTGAGCTGGTGAAGACAGGATTCCTGACCGATTACCTGCGGGAGACGCAAGGTGATCGCGCTTCAGGGTCTCAGACAGGTGATCAGCAGCACGAAATCCCTGTGCATGGGGACGTGAGGTGATGGAGGATGCAACGCTAGGGGGCTCCCAAGTAGCTCAGGAGGAAGCTCCTCGTGAATCAGGCGTCGCCAGAGCGGTCATCGCCTATGAAAGGAAGGGGTCCATACAGAGTGGTTGAGGCGTTGGAGAATGGAGCTTATCGGCTGGAGACTCTAGATGGAACAACTATCCCCAGGATGTGGAACGCTACACACTTAAGTTTCTACTCATTACATATGTACTATAAACAGTTGAGCAGATCAGGGGGCACCTTTTTAACAAGGCCACCCAATAAAAAAGATTTTAGTACATAAAGTGTGCAAGTGTTTCCCAGTTTGAAGTTCTCCTTGCCCTAGGCGCAAGTGCAGGTGATCGGTGGTCAGTTGCTAAGTGACCACCACCAGCAGATCGGTCCCTAGATGAGCGCCTGGAAGCAGAGCGCGAGAGGTAATGGAGCACAGATCCGTCATCGGTGTATGGTCATCGGGGTTTCTTGCTACACGCAGTTAAACTCGGACCTAGGCTCCCAGCGAGAGCGTTACGCATTCACCTCGCATGATTCCAAACCAGAAGAAGAAGAGTTGCTCGCTAGTAGGGTTGTGCATAAGGATGGTGTAAGAAAGCTAGTAAGCTGGTCAGTGATCGGTGACTCTCTTAACCCATTACGTGCATGGCACTATGCGGGGAGATCGTGCATGCAGGATGCAGCGCCTGGCGAGTGTGTTCACACCAACCACCTCTGGTGCTCTCGTGGGAGCATGCGACTCGCTCAGAGGGAAGAAACGCGCTAAGTTACTTCCCAAGGGAATAACTTAGGCGCACAGAGAAAAGCGCAAAGGCCCTTCAGGTATGACATGCGTACAGTTAAATCCTCCCTCGCCTATGAGCGATGTGAGGTCAGTTAGAACCTGTCACTTGGAGTTAGAGGTCTCGTAAGTGGAGAGGTAGGTTCGTAGAGAACACCTCCACTTCGAGTGAGAACTTCCAATGTGAAAGAAGGGTTCGCCCAGAGAAATCCTCCTCGCCTGAGAGCGATGTGAGGTCAGTTAGAACCTGTCACTTGGAGTTAGAGGTCTCGTAAGTGGAGAGGTAGGTTCGTAGAGAACACCTCCACTTCGAGTGAGAACTTCCAATGTGAAAGAAGGGTTCGCTCAGAGAAATCCTCCTCGCCTGAGAGCGATGTGAGGTCAGTTAGAATCTGTCACTTGGAGTTAGAGGTTTCGTAAGTGGAGAGGTAGGTTCGTTGAGAACACCTCCACTTCGAGTGAGAACTTCCAATGTGAAAGGGTTCACCCAGTTAAATCCTCCCTCGCCCATGGGTGATGAGAGGTCAGTCAGAACCTATTAGTTGGGGTTAGAGGTCTCGTGAGCGGTAAGGGAGTTCGCAAGGAACACCCTCCCCCCTCGAGTGAGAACTCCCAGATTAACATAAAGGTTCACCAGTGAAGACCTCACCTCGACTTCTTACAGCGAGGTTGAGGCAAGAGAAGACCTCACCTCGACTTCTTAGAGCGAGGCTGAGGCGAGAAAGAAGTCCTCACCCTCGACTTCTTACAGCGAGGCTGAGGCGAGAGAGAAGTCCTCACCCTCGACTTCTTACAGCGAGGCTGAGGCGAGAGAAGTCCTCACCCTGGACTTCTTACAGCGAGGCTGAGGCGAGAGAAGTCCTCACCCTCGACTTCTTACAGCGAGGCTGAGGCGAGAGAAGTCCTCACCCTCGACTTCTTACAGCGAGGCTGAGGCCAGAGAGAAGTCCTCACCCTTGACTTCTTACAGCGAGGCTGAGGCGAGAGAAGTCCTCACCCTCGACTTCTTACAGCGAGGCTGAGGCGAGAGAAAAAGACCTCACCCTCGACTTCTTACAGCGAGGCTGAGGCGAGAAAGAATAGTACTGTCCTCCTCAATATAGCACTCGAGGTCGACCCACCAGGAGGTCTTCCTTAATGAGTTAAGATCGATCGAGTTAAGACTTTCCTTGGATTATCAGTCAAGGTCCCATCTCCCAGTATAAGGAGGAGGTCTTCTGAAGCTTATCGACAGGCAAGAGGGGTCATCAAGAAACACTCTTCAGCCCCACAACAAGGCATCCTCTTTAGCGCTCAGGCCCTCTATGCACTTAGCGCTGAAGTGACAAAGAAGTAAAGCAAAGCTTGAAGCGCGATGACTGACCGGTGGTGCACTAACATGCTAGTCGGTGGTCGGTGGTAACAGCTTTGAGTAAGAAAGCTTTTCCAGGCAAGTTCTTGTGCGATAAGCCGAAGCATTTAGGCCTCGTTAAGCAAATAGAACATAAGTC
Source organism: Phaseolus lunatus (assembly GCA_013389735.1). Taxonomy (NCBI): domain Eukaryota; kingdom Viridiplantae; phylum Streptophyta; class Magnoliopsida; order Fabales; family Fabaceae; genus Phaseolus; species Phaseolus lunatus. The sequence continues at coordinate 27,532,233 of CM023866.1, read as the reverse complement.
ATGCGGCAGACAAAGTTACAAAAAAGAAGAAGTTGCAAGGGGAGAAGCTCAAGGAGGAGGAATGATCTTGCCATCGACCACTTAGTCTCTTCGCTGAGAACAAGTCCTCAGCTCGAGACTAGGGGGCTTGTGATCCGGTCGGTCATCGGTAGTCAATGACGTCAGCAGCAGATGGCCACGTGGACCATTCACAAGGTGACACGTGGTAGCAGATAACAGGTGAATCAGAGAGGAGATCACTCAGAACGGTGATCGGTGGTCAGTTGCTAAAGTGACCACCACCAGCAAATCAGTTCCTAGATGAGCGCCTGACAGTAGAGCTTGAGAAGTAATGAAGCATCGGAGAGAAGGGTGATTAACACCTCTTTGTCGAGAAAAAAGTCCTCTATTCGAGCAGTGAGCTCACCAATGAAGTCCTCAGAGGGTTAAGAGATGTGGGCAATGACAAGGTGGAGAGATGTCCCTTCAGCGCGCTACTCATGTCCTTACGTGCAGAGCCACATAGGTCGCTCGAGCCGATGACTTAGTCTCTTCGCTGAAACAAGTTAATAGCTTGAGACTGGGGGGCTTGTGTACCGACCAGTCCTCGGACACCGAGAACAGGTAGTAAAGGGCGAACCACGTCAGCTGGGTCCCACAGCATGGGCCAAAGCCACATGGAGTGGACCCCACAGGGGGTAGTGAACAAAAAGGGACGATGAGTCATCTGCCTACAGAGAAGGGCGATGAGTCTTCTGCCTACAGAGAAGGGCGATGAGTCTTCTGCCTACAGAGAAGGGCGATGAGTCATCAGCCTACAGAGAAGGGTGATGAGTCATCAGCATGTTCCAACAGGGAAGGGTGACTAGTCATCCGCGTGATGGTCACTAGGAAGGGCTGATGTGTCCTCGTCACTTCACAGGGTGATCAGTCCTCGGCAACAGAGTGTGGCGAGGTGACATCGGTCCCGGGTGATTTGAACAACGTAACCAGAACAGTTAAGATTGGTTCCCAATGTGGGCCAATGACCAGTTAAATACCCAGAGGTAGGGAGAGGCCTGGATCACGAAGCGCCCATGCGGGTAGCAGGGAGAGCACAGTTGGGTGTAGAGTCCTGAGGGGATGAGCACACACCAGAACTAGGGTTTTCCCAGTAAAGCTACATGCATGGCACGTGAATAGTGAAGGCACTCCCAGAACAGGTGGCCCCAGAGACTAGGTGCACAAGGAGGCACCCAGGTGGTCACCCTGTTAAAGTTTGCACTCCAGAGAAGGAAACCTTATGTGCTAGATTACCCTAAGATTGGGTGATAGCGGCGCAAGGGTATTCCAGTAAACCCTAAATATGGCTAGTAGTGCAGTGAACCCTAATTAGGGTTAGCGGCACTGTAAACCCTACACTATATAAGGGACAGTAAAATACTTCACAAAGGTATGCAGTTTCTAGACCTAAACACAGAGAAACTCAATACACTTGGTGTTTCTTGCCCTATACTGACTTGAGTGTCGGAGTGCAAACGGCCTCTAGGGCGCCCCCTTTCTCTTTTGCAGGTGCAGATTGTTTTGCAAGAATCAAGCACGTATCAACGTGAGGAAGGAGGTGTGTGAGTGTCGTGAGTCACCGACAGGCGAGTCAACCGGCAAGAACAGAAATAAAATATGAGGTGTGCGGCGTTCAAAGTACGAGGAATCGCCCCTCCTTCTAGTGTCTCCAAGCGGTAGGCACCGTTCTCGAGTGCTTCGGTTATTCTAAACGGTCCTGTCCACTTGGGTGACAACTTATTCTCCATCTCGTACTGGTGGGCCTTCCTCATCACCAGATCGTCGCTTCTGAACTGCCTCGGTATTACTCTAGATTTGTATCTTCGTTTTATTCTTCTTTTCACCGCTTCAGCTTTCACTCTTGCTTCCTCTCCGACCTCATCCAGTAAATCCAGGTTCATTCTTCTCTCTTCATTTGATTCTTCTACTACAAAGTGTTGAAAACTCGGCGAGCTCTCCTGGATTTCAACTGGAATCATTGCGTCACAGCCATACACTAAACTAAAAAGGGTTTCGTGATGTCCATATCGGGCGAGTGGTCCTCGAATGATTCCACTGCCATCACAGATCGAGCATATTTCTTGCGCTGTGACGCGGTGCACCCACCTCCTGAGAAACCCCCAGCTATAGTGTGGATTTCCCTGTGGATGGGCACTTCATGTTGTTGGCCCTCGCTGCTCGCCAGCTGGTAGCTCGACGCATTTGCTGCCTTCTTCTCCAGCAAATAGTTCTTCAGAAATCCACTTCTAACCAACTCGTCGAGGTGGTATCCCAGCGACAGGCAGGAGTCAAGGGTGTGGCCAAAACTTTCGTGGAATTCACACCACGCGTCTGGCTTTGGCCCCAACACCTTATCCGACATCTTTTCAGGCACCTCCAGCTTGGCAGCTATATTTGGAATGGCGATCAGGTCCACAAATCCCATCACGAACTCATGCCTCAGAGGGCGCTTGAATTCCCTCAGGCGACCTGACCCTCTTCCTCTACTACTATCATCACCTTTGTTTTTCTTCGGATCATAAGGATGGTATGTCCTTTGATCCTTCTTCACCGTCGCCGTCTCCAACACCCTCTGAGGCTGAGTCTTGGCTTGGGTGCATTGTTTCGCAGGAGCCATATTCCCTCTCTTCTTTATCACTTCATTCTCAGCGGCGATGTGAGCCACAGCATGTCGCCGAATCTCTGCAAACGTTGCAGGGTGGCTCCTGATTAACGATTCGCTGAAGGGTCCAGATAGCACGCCCTTCTTAAAGGCGTGCACGAACATCTCCTCATCTTTACCTGGTAGTCGGACTATCTGAGCTCCAAACCTATTCAGATAGTCCTTCAAAGATTCCCCCTGGAATTGCCTTACGTCGAACAGGTCGTACGACACCATAGGCGGCGCCCTATTCACAATGTACTGATCGATGAAAAGCTTGGAGAATTGCTGGAAACTGGAAATGTGTCCAGTAGGTAGGCTTACAAACCAATCCAACGCTGTTCTGTGGAGAGTGCTCATGAACATTTTACAATAGACCGCATCCGATCCTCCCGACAGCATCATCTGCGTATGGAACGCGGTAAGGTGAGCCTCTGGATCTTCCACTCCAGTGAAGGAGGCCTTCACCGCCGTGATGTTTGTAGGAATCGCAGCGTCCATGATCGCCTGTGAAAACGGCATTGGAAAAACTCATGGCGGAGACGGTGGCGCACCTCCACTGGTTGCAGCACTCTCCCTCTGCTCGCGAAGAGCCTGACGTAACTCTTCATTAACCTTACTCAGTTCTTCGTTCCTGGCCTGAGAAGTGATCAGGTTGTCGTGCATCTTCGTCTGCTCGATGCGTGATGCTGCCACATTTTCTTGCAAAGCACGCATCATCTCCAGCATTTGCGACATCGTCACGTTATTCTCTCCAGATTGTGGCGCAACTGAACTAGATCTGGTTGTCCTCATTTTCCTCATGAAACTTCTACTAATTTCACACAATTGCCTTTCAACACGCAAAAGCTATCTCGCAACAACGCTCAAGAAACCTTTCAACTTCCTTCGCACAACGATTGATCTAGGAATTAATCGGTAGAAACCTCCAGAAAACCACTCTCCACCGATTGAACTCCGATTCAAACGGTCTAAACCTCCAGAAAACCACACTTCACCGATTGAACTTCGATTCAAATGGTCAAAACCTCCAGAAAACTACTCTTCACCGATTGAACTTTGATTCAAACGATCAAAACCTCCGAAAACGATTGCGGCAGCAAGCAATCGAACAGAAACTACCGAAAACCTCACAAACTCAACTGTGGATGGGAATCACAGTTTACACGGCCCCACGGTGGGCGCCAAATGATCCAGCATCTTGACCAAAGCGTTTGAGCTTCTCCTTCCCGAACCTCGTCCTCACCAACTTCACGCCAAGTACACCGATGACCTTCACCTGAAAATCCTCCAAGAAACCTGAAAGAACAGTATGGCGCCTCTGCGGCCGGTTGCGCTCCGACGCTCAAGTCAGTGATTGAATCAACAAAGAATCTCAAAGAAAACTTAGAACCGTGTACAAGTGAATCATCACCAAAAATCAATCCCCCTAATTTCGTTAAGAATTATATATATATACCTGAGTCTTTCTCTCTCCTGACGGTTATTCCTCTTGACACGTGGATAACATCTGGTCATACACGTGTCACCATCTGGAGTACCTGCGACTGAAACGTTACTTCCACTTTACTCCTGCGACTAAGTTATCCACACAGGGAGTAGCTTAGTGCACAGGCTACTCTGGGCGCAACCTTAACATGATGAGCTGGTTAACACTGGGTATCACGGCTCACACTACTCATGGTGGCAGATATGCCACTTACCTTCTGTATTTAGACCATATAACAAGTGCTTACCAAGTCTTCTCAAATACCCGGCGATGTGAATACTCGGCGATGTGAACACTCGGCGATGTGAACACTCGGCGATGTGAATACCCGGTGATGTGAACACCCGGTGATGTGCTTCTTTCGGTGTCTTGTTGACCACCTGATCTCCTAATCTTCACACACGGCGATCATGTGCAATCCAAGCGATTACCGATCTGTGCTTCTTGCGTAACGCTCTCGCTGGGAGCCTGGGTCCCAGCTTAACTGCGGGTTAACATGAAACTCCCGATGACTGATCAGTGCTTCTTTACTTCTCGCGCTCTGCTTCCAGGCGCTCATCGCGCTCTGCCTCCAGGCGGTCGCTAGGCACTGATCTGCGAGTGGTGGTCCCTTAGCAACTGACCACCGATCACCATTCTGAGTGATCTCCTCCCTGACTCACCTGCTATCTTCTACCACGTGTCACCCTGTGAATGGTCCACGTGGTCAACTGCTACTGATGTCATCGACTACCAATGACCGACCGGATCAGTAGATATGAGAAAAAGATAAATATATTAAAACTGATCACTCAATTTTTTTAATAGAAATATAGTTATTAGAAATCTGATAAATACATAATTTTTCACCATTGCTGGCATTGCCACAAATAGCTATAACCACAGACATTTATCAGTAGCAGCCTGTTGAATGACAGCACAACCTAGATCAAGATTATCATTGGTGACAAGTTGCATAGCTTTGTTTTATATTTCATTTATAGAAGAATAATGAAAGAGTTTGATAACAAAATTTCAAATCATATCTTACCTAATCAAAATTTCAAATATATTTAATCACTTATCCTTTTCAATTTATTTTGTATCTAATCAAATTAAATTTCACTAATAATAAAGATAATAATATTGAAATCATATTTAATCTATTCAAGTTATATATCGAAGATTTTACAATGCTAATAAAGATGTTGCTTTTGCCATGGACAGTTGAAGTGATGGTTCACCATCAACACTTTTCAAACATGATAGTGGAGTAGGAGCAAACCATTCTATAGCATCTGATTCAAAAGTAATTTTAGTCAAATCAATAGCTTTGCCAATGCCTGTGCTAATTCTTCTCAAATCTTCAAGCAGAATATCATATGCAGCCATCAATGCTTTGATAAGCATAACCTGATTTGAGTTTTGAGAATCAGAAGAGTAAGTTACAATAGTAGACGAAGAGATCTCTCAACAAAGTTAAGCTTATCAAATAATATGAACCACAACTCTGAAACTTAAAACACCGTAAAACAAGAATCACTATTATCATGTGATGTGATCCGTACAGAACACCTCATACCTTGTTTGACCATAGATAATCTTCAACATAAGCACCTTCTGAACCTCTGGAATCACTGATATAATTCAACTAATCTCATATTCAAAAGCTAAAACAATACAGTATGTACAATAAGTAAAAGAAACATAATTAAATTAAAGCTGTTAAATTATAAGGTTTAGATAGTGAATGGGAAGAGACCCTTGAGACTATTAATTAGGTATAACTAAAGTAGCACTAGCTCAAGCCCACAAATAATAGCACACCTAACCTTAACCAAATAGGGAAACAACTTCTAAGTTCTAAGACTACTCCTTGCTGAGGGGACTGATTGATTCTAATGATATATTCATGATCAAATCTAACCTCATGTGTCAAAACCTGCTTCATAGCAACCAAAAGCACATAACGATTTGAAGTATAATCCTGCACAAATGTAGACAATAGAAAAGATATTAAAATTTGACTGAGATTGGTAAACTTCAAAGATAGAAGAAAAATGATCCAAAGTCCAAACCTTAAGTTTATAAAGTCACTGATAGGAGGAACAAGACACAGTGCCAAACCATCTACTACTTCACACTTTAAGGTTTGAGGCAGCGTATCTGATTTCACAGTCTTATATTAGGGATTCAAAGAAAAGGGAAAAAATGGGAAAGCTCTCTACGAAATAGATTTTTCCTATAATACCAAATTGTATGAATGGAAGGAGAAGCTTCAAGAGTGCCTTGTGGAAGGGATCGAATTGCAGGAGTGGAAGGAGAGGTTTCGGAACTATGGAAGGAGAAACTTCAAAACACTTTGGGTGGGAGGTTCAAATGTTTTTTCCGTTTCAGAAGAGAAAATGAAGACATAAGTTAAAACACTTATTATATCAGTTAAAATAAAAAATGACATAATAAATATTTACTATGATAATTTTGTACTTAACAAATATAGTAAATACTTATTATGTTAGTTCTAGTTTTAACCGTCATAATAAATCTTATAATTATTACAAAAATACTATCGCATCATTTTTTATGACAGGTATACTACACCCGTCATAATGAATAAGAGGCACACAATCAAGACAGTGAAATTCAAGAAGAAAACCATGACAAAACTACAAGTACTTATCTTAGGAGATTGATGTGAGTTGATTTTAGATTCATTAATTTGGTGACACTTTCTTAGAATTAGGATCAAAATTCTTTAAGCAATTAAGTGAAAAGTCTAAGAAAAATTCCCACTGGACAATAACTTAACAAGTGTTAAGTAGTTGTGAAGGTTCATTTCCAAAGACCAAAGGTAAAAAACACAATTATAGGTGATGGATGATGACAATTAGCATGCGGAACAAACAAGGAGGCTTAAGGAAACATCAATGGAGTTCAATGCCTTCCAAATGATCAACCAAACTCATGAACATGAGTGTCATCTCCTTACACAACAATTGAATGAAAAGGAAATAAGAACAAGTAAAAGAACAAGATTATGGTGCAGAAACTTAAAGGAAGACAAGAACAAGATATTGAACTGATTAAAACACAAAACAAAACTAATGAACCAATTGAATTGAAGAACAAAACAAGATAGCCGAATAGAATTGAAGAACAAACAATTCAACCGTTTGAAAATGAGAGTTAAGGTGCGGAAAAGAAAATGGAAGGTGAAGTAAGAAGAACTTATGTGGTTGAAGCCATGGAAGGGAAGAACACGCCACTCGGAAGGTGATTGATCCAAGATAAGTGCAAGATGCCGCCACTTGAGAGCTTCCCAAACACTCACAAGATGAGACTAAGCTAGGAGAAACAATTCTCACAACTCACACAATTTGTGTATAGTAACTGTTCTTGCCGGTTGACTCGCCTGTCAGTTGACTCCACGACACTCTCACGCCTCCTTCCTTACGTTGATACGTGATTGATTCTTGTGAAACAATTTGCACCTGCAAAAGAGAAAGGGGCGCCCTAGAGGCCGTTTGCACTCCGACGCTCAAGTCAACAGTGGGCAAGCAACACCAAGTGTATTGAGTTTCTCTGTGTTTAGGTCTAGAAACTGCGTACCTTTGTGAAGTATTTTACTGTCCCTTATATAGTCTAGGAGTCTAGGGTTTACTGCGCCGCTAGCCCTAATTAGGGTTTACTGCGCTGCTAGCCATATTTAGGGTTTACTGGAATACCCTTGCGCCGCTATCACCCAATCTTAGGGTAATCTAGCACATAAGGTTTCCTTTTCTGGAGTGCAAACTTTAACAGGGTGACCACCTGTGATGGCATTCCTATGAGCTCTTCTTTGGATTTTGGAGTTCCTTGGTGATGATGGATGCGGAAGCTTATGGAGGAGGTGAGCAAGGCCTTCCTAGGAAGCATGGGTGCCTTGAAGGTGCATGAAGAGTGAGGAAATGAGAGAGGTTTGGCCAGCTCTCTTTGGTGGTGAAGGAGTGAAGATTAAAACCATAAATCAAGAGATTTAGGCAAGGGAGTAAGTATGGCACAAATTTGGCAGCATAACTTTACTCAAATTAATCTTCAAAATACAAGGTGTAGGCTCCTCCTTTTATAGGCTAAGGAGGACCATAATGCAACCCTAATGCTAGCCAAATGAAATGTAAATGTGAAGCACATGGGCCACATGGAAAGTGTGAGCACATGGGGAGGGGTGTGTCTAGTTTGTAAGTTCACCCCCTCCATGGGCTTTCTAGAATAGTGGGAAGGTTAACTTCTCCTTAATTCTAATGTGCAGAAAAATAAACATTTGTCCACATGGCTATGCTATTTACACCCCAATTAAAGCTAAACTACATTTGATGGGCCTTCACGGAATATGTGCTAGTATGCCACTCTCCCATTCATAGCTTTGATCCAAGTCTTCTTGTCCTAGACGCTTCTAGCTTGGCCTTCTCGTCCTAGACGCTCCTAGCTTGTCTTAGACGCTCCTAGCTTGGTCTTAGACGCTCTTGACTTGGCTCTTGCCTTTCATGGAAGGTTGTGCTTGGCCCTCTTCCATCAACCTGGGTGCCTCCTTATGCACCTAGTCTCTGGGGCTGCCTGTTCTGGGAGTGCCTTTACTGTTTACGTGCCATGCATGTAGCTTCACTGGGAAAACCCTAGTTCTGGTGAGTACTCGTCCCTTCAGGACTCTACACCTAACTGTGCTCTCCCTGCTACCCGCATAGGCTCTTCATGATCCAGGCCTCTCCCTACCTCTGGGTATTTAACTAGTAATTGGCCCACCCTGGGAACCAATCTTAGCTGTTCTATTTACGCTGTTCAAATCACCAAGACCGATGTAACCTCGTCACACTCTGTTGCCGAGGACTCCCCAACCTGCGAAGTGACGAGGACACATCAGCCCTTTCTAGTGATCGTCACGCTCTCTCTGTAGGCTGATGACTAATCACCCCTCTCTGTAGGCTGATGACTCATCACCCTTCTCTATAGGCTGATGACTAATCACCCTCCTCATCATTACCACCTGTGGGGTCCATTCCACGTGGCTTTGGCCCATGCTGTGGGACCCAGCTGACGTCCGAGGACTGGTCAGTACACAAGCCCCCCCGTCTCAAGCTGTTAACTTATTTCAGCGAAGAGACTAGGTCATGGGTGAGGACTGATCGATACACAAGCCCCCCTAGTCTCAAGCTGTTAACTTGTTTCAGCGAAGAGACTAAGTCATTGACTCGGGCGACCTACGTGGCCCTGCGCATAAGTACGTGAACAGTGCGCTGAAAGGACACTTCACCAACCCCCTTTCATCCGCTAACACGTGGCTGCCTCTCATTTGTTTAGATTCGAGATGGCCAGAACCAAAACTACCTCCAACCCTCCTCCAACCGTAGCGGTTGATTACAGGGTCCTCTACCCATGGGCTTCTGAGGCTCTCCTTGCTGAGACCTCCAAACTCACATCCTGTGAGGATCTTCGCAAGCATAGGGATGATGAGAATGAAATCAAAGGACGCGTCTTTGGAAGGGAAACTGACGCGTACGTCTCTGTGCGACCCTGTACAGAAAACGAACCCGTTTGCGCCGATGATCGCTGCAACAACGGGGAACCTTTCTTCTTCTTCTACGCCACCATCTTCAAACGAGTCAAAGTCCGCCTTCCTTTCATTGGGTTCGAGAGGACTTTGCTCACAGAGTTGAATGTGGCGCCTGCCCAACTGCACCCCAACAGCTGGGCCTTTATCAGGGCGTTCTTCGTCCTTTGCAATAACCTAGGGTTCACTCCCTCCGTCGACGTGTTTCTTTACTTCTTCGAGGCGAAGAGCCCTGGCAAGAGGCTTTGGGTGAGCCTGAATGGGGTGGCAGGGAGAGTCCTACTCACTCTCTTCTCACAGTCGTACAAGAACTTCAAAGGAAGGTTCTTTCGAGTCTGCTGCAGCTCCTACGACTCCACCATGCTCGATGGGTTCCCATTATATTGGGTGGAGAGGTTGAAGTAAAAGAAACCGCGCAGGCTCGAAGAGTTGACTGTCCCTGACCAAGAACTCTGCCAGACCATCTCTAGCTGGGGCGTGGTGTTTGACACCGCCCAGCTGATTAAGCACGAATATGACGCCAAGACCCTCAGCATGTACATTGGTACATCATCTCCGTCTTGCACTTAACTGTTTATATACTGCATCTTTGTCTTCCTCACCCCTTTTTGTTGTCCAATGTAGACATGGTGCTTAGCGCTGAGAAGAAGAGAAGGTTGGCCGAGGTGCTGAATCACCGCAATGCTAGCGGCTCAGTCCCTGCCGGTCCCTCCTCACCCGCGGGTGTTGCCCTGGAACCTATTGCCGAAAAATCCAAGAGGGCAGCCCTTGTAGAGGTTTCCGACGATGAGGACACATGTTCTGGCCTTGTCTTCAAAAGGAAAAGGGTGGGGACTGCCGTGGAGGTCTCTTCAGCCACAGAAGGGCACCCTTCATCCTTTAGGGAGCACCTTCCCAGCACTTCATCCCCTCCCGAGCCAATCTTAACGCTTGAGGGGGGTGGGGAGAGTGCTCCTCCTACTGGCCAGATGCCTTCTGCCCCAGAGTTGCCTTCTCTGCTCCAAAGATCTCTTGTGCAGATGCCTGGCCAAGCTACTTTGGAGGCCATGGACAGAAATTCCCTCGAGCACCTCCTCAATCATGGCCTTGGGGAGTTTCTGGCCGCTTCAAACTTCTTGCTGGTCAAAGGCAGCGCTGAGGCTGAGCTGCTCGAGAAGACCACCCAATTGGAGAAAGAGCTGGAGCAGAAGGATCTCCAACTCTGCCAAGCGGCTAAGCGCGAGACTACCCTTAACCAAGAACTGGGTAGTGTCCGCCAATCTGAGAAGGAGACCAAGAAGCTCCTCCTCTCCAAGGGGCAGGAGGCCCTCCAGCTTGAAGCCAAGATTCTCCCCCTCCGCAACAAGATCATCGACCTGGAAGAGCAAGCGGAGGGGGCTCAAGCCAAGATGACCAAACTGGAGGAAAGAGCTACCAGCCGAGAAGTTCAGCTGGGCAAGGTTGAGGAGGAACTTGCCCAACAAATTGAATTGCTGAAGAAGACCGAGACGGAGCTTACTGAAGACGCCGCCGATGCCTATGGGGAAGGCTTTGGTGATGCCCTTGCTCAGGTTGCCTGCGTGCATCCTGAGATGGACCTCTCACCATACTCTGCAACCATGCAGGTAGTCGACGGGCAAATAGTGCCCAGATAGGTCTTCTGAGTAATTGTATCTAGTGGCTGAACATCTTGTAATTACCCTCCTTTATAATGTAATTACCTTGCTTTCAATCTTCTTTGCTTTATACAGCGCTTTGCTTGCCTTTGTATTTCTGCTGCCTGTTCATCTGTTTGACATGCTTTATATTTTGTGGCACTCACGACCTAGCATTCAGATCACAAATAACACACCTGTCAAAATGAATCTTAGGTAGCACGATCTCTGCTGATTTCACTAGTGAACCCTTATTTTAATCTGGGAGTTCTCACTCGGAGGGAAGGTGTTCCTTGTGAACTCCCCTTACCACTCACGAGACCTCTAACCCCAACAAATAGGTTCTGACTGACCTCTCATCGCCCATGGACGAGGGAGGATTTAACTGGGCGAACCCCCTCACATTGGAAGTTCTCACTCGAAGTGGAGGTGTTCTCTACGAACCTACCTCTCCACTTACGAGACCTCTAACTCCAAGTGACAGATTCTAACTGACCTCACGTCGCTCACAGGCGAGGAGGATTTCTCTGGGCGAACCCTTCTTTCACATTGGAAGTTCTCACTCGAAGTGGAGGTGTTCTCTACGAACCTACCTCTCCACTTACGAGACCTCTAACTCCAAGTGACAGATTCTAACTAACCTCACGTCGCTCACAGGCGAGGAGGATTTCTCTGGGCGAACCCTTCTTTCACATTGGAAGTTCTCACTCGAAGTGGAGGTGTTCTCTACGAACCTACCTCTCCACTCACGAGACCTCTAACTCCAAGTGACAAGTTCTAACAACATTGTACAAACACATTAAAAATATATATCTTTAACTGAATTTTATTGGGTGACCTCATTAAAAACCCTTAGAAAGGGAAAAAAGAGTGTCCCTTGTATTGTGTAGTGTACAAGATTACATGGCTTTAACTGAAATAAAACTTCAGGTGGGTCGCATTCCATGTTCGAGGAATCGGACCTCCTTCTAAAGTCTCAAGCCTATATGCTCCATTCCCTAGGGCCTCTGTTACTCTGAAAGGACCAGTCCACTTAGGGGACAGCTTGTTCTCTATCTGGTATGGAAACGCCTTGCGCAAGACGAGGTCTGCCGCCTGGAACTGCCGAGCTCTCAACTTAGAACTGTGTTTGAGCTCGACTCTCCTCTTCAGCGCCTCAGCTTTGATTCCTGCTTCTTCCCTAGCTTCATCCAAAAGATCAAGGTTCACCTTCCTCTCTTCGTTGGACTCCTCAGCCACAAAGTTCTGGAAACGTGGCGAGTTCTCTTGGATCTCCACAGGGATCATGGCATCTGAACCATACACCAAACTAAAGGGAGTCTCCTTGGTAGTGGACTGGGGAGTAGTATGGTAGGCCCATACTATTCTGGGAACCTCTTCAGCCCACCTTGCCTTTGCTTTCTCCAGCCTTCTCTTCAGTCCTCTGAGGAGGACTCGGTTGGCCGACTCGACCTGCCCATTGGTCTGTGGGTGCTCGACTGATGCAAACACCTGCTTGATCCCCAACTCTGTATATAGCTTCCCCAATTGCTGGCTTGCAAACTCCGTGCCATTATCAGACACTAAACGTTTGGGTACCCTGAAGCGGCATACTATATTCTTCCACACGAAGTGTTGGATCTTCTGTGTTGTGATCTGTGCTACTGGCTCAGCCTCGATCCACTTCGTGAAATACTCTATGGCGACCACGAGGTACTTCATCTGTCGTATCGCCAAAGGGAAAGGCCCCAAGATGTCGATTCCCCATGTGTGAAATGGCCAAGGGCTGTATATTGACCTGAGCTCTTCTGGTGGCGCCTTGGGCCAATCAGTATGCAACTGGCATTGTTTGTATTGCTGCGCATACCTAGTGCAATCTTCCCTCATTGTCGGCCAGTAGTATCCTGCTCGAATAGCCTTAGAGGCCAAAGCTCGACCTTCGATATGACTACCACAGATGCCTTCATGGAGCTCTGCCATTATTCTCACACACTGCTCGCCATGCACGCAGACTAAGATGGGGTGGGTAAACCCATGTCTGTACAACTCGCCTTCAATGAGCGTGTACTTGGACGAGTTTTTCTTTATCCTCCTTGCCTCCGTTGGCTCTACTTGGAGCATTCCATCCGCTATGTAACGCTTATAAGGCGTCATCCATGTCTCTCCACTCTGTAGCAGGCAGACTTGCGATGACTCTACCGCCATTAGCATGCATGCGTTGACTCGTGGTTTCTTCAAAGTTTCTTGAGTCAACGAGCGGTGACTCCTCTTCTCACCATCTGACCGGCTGATCTGATGGACTCCCACCAAGTTATCAGCTGTATAAGTACGAGGCGCACTCAGAGTCTCCTAGATTACTGTCCTCTGCCTGCCCCCCTTTCCCAAGCTGGCGAGTTTGGCTAACAAGTCAGCTCTGGTGTACTAGTTCAAATGTTTCAAACGAACTCTTCAATCTTTGGACATACTCCAGGTAAGAGGCCATCTGAGGGTCTTTGGCCTGGTACTCTCCCGCCACTTGACTAATGACCAACAGTGAGTCACTCTTGGCCATAAGGCTCTGCGCTCCCATTTCCTTAGCCAACAACATCCCGGCGATCAAAGCCTCATACTCTGCTTGGTTATTGTTGGCTTTAAAAGTGAACTGCAGGGCTTGCTCTATCAACAACCCCTTGGGTCTTTCAGGATCACCCCCGCTCCGCTACCTTGCTGATTCGAGGACCCGTCTACTGACAATACCCACCTGAAGCTGGGTCCCTCCTGCTGGGCCTCGGTTGAGGACATCTCGGCCACAAAGTCAGCGTAGACCTGTGCTTTGATCGGGCCCCTGGGTTCATACTGGATGTCGAATTCTGACAACTTGACTGCCCAACGCACCATTCTTCCCGCCACATCAGGCTTTTGCAGGACCTTACATATCGGTAAATCTGTCATCACCACCACTGTGAAGCTCTGAAAATAGTGGCGAAGTCTCCTGGCTGAGAACACCACTGCTAATGCTGCTTTTTCTATAGTTTGGTATCTCGTCTCAGGCCCCTGTAAAACTTAGCTGACAAAATAAATGGACTTCTGGCTCTGTTCCTGCTCTTGAACCAAAACAGAATTCACCGCCCTATCCGTAACTACAAAGTACAGCCGCAGGGGTGTGCCGAGCTGAGGCTTGCACAAGACTGGCGGGCTGGCCAGATACTCTTTAAGCTTGAGGAAGGCCTGCTCACATTCTGCAGTCCAGGCGAATCTGCTATTCCTTCTAAGGCATTGGAAATAAGGGTGGCCTTTGTCTCCTGCGGCTGACACGAACCTGGAGAGTGCAGCCATCCGACCTGTCAACTATTGCACTTCTTTGACCGATGTCGGGCTCCTCATAGCTATGATCGCTGCACACTTGTCTGGGTTGGCCTCAATCCCTCTTTCCATAAGCAAAAACCCAAGGAACTTGCCTGCTTCCACCCCAAAGACGCACTTCTCTGGGTTCAACTTCAGCCTGTACTTCGCTATCGTATTAAATAGCTCCTCCAAGTCGTTAACATGCTGATCTCAGGCCTGGGACGTCACCACCATGTCATCTACATAGGCCTGCACATTGCGTCCCAGCATAGGGGCAAGGACCTTGTCCATCAACCTCTGATACGTGGCACCCGCGTTCTTTAGCCCAAATGGCATGATCGTGTAGCAGTAGCAAGACAGCTCTGTCATGAACGCAGTCTTGTTCTCGTCCATCGGGTGCATCTTGATCTGATTGTACCCAGAGAAGGCGTCCAAGAAGCTGAGTAACCTGCAGCCCGAGGCGCTGTCTACTAGCGCATCTATGCTGGGCAGAGGGTAGGAGTCTTTCGGACAAGCCTTGTTGAGATCTGTGAAGTCTACACACATTCTCCACTTCCCATTGGCCTTTTTTACTAGAACGACATTCGCAAGCCACTCAGGATAGTGTATTTCCCGTATGTGGCTTGCTTTTAGCAACTTCTGCGTCTCCTCCCTGACGACCTGTGTTCGTTCATCATTGAACTTCCTTCTCCTCTAGCGGACTGGTCTGACTTGGGGATCTAGTGCCAGGCGATGGCATAAGAAATCAGGGTCAATGCCTGACATGTCTGAGGGGGACCAAGCGAAAGCGTCCAAATGCTTTCCTATGACCCCAGCTACCTGGTCTTGGGTCTCCTGAGACAGGGACTTACCCAGCTTGAAAATCTTCCCCCCGATCTCCTTCTCCACCACCTCCTCTGCCGATTCGGGTCGCCTCGCCCGGGCGACCTCTACTCATGTGACCCCGACGTCACCTCGGGGCATATCTGCTTCATCGACACCCCCTCCCGGTGGTGAGGTGGTCACCATGCAGACTCCCCTCTTCGTCTTGAGGCTGTTCTCATAGCACCTTTTAGCCTCTTTTTGATCTGATTTTATGGTTACCACCATTCCTTCCATCGAAGGCAACTTCATCTTCATGTGCCTTGTGCACACCACAGCCCCTAACCTATTTAGGGCTGGTCTGCCCAGCAGTATGTTGTAGGCAGATGGGGCGTTCACTACGAGGTACCTGATGTTCTTTGTGCGGGAAGCCACTCCATCAGTGAAAGTGGTCCTCAGCTTGATGTACCCCCGCACTTCCACCTAGTCTCCTGCGAACCCATACAAACAGCCGACGTAGGGTCGCAGCTGATCAGGGGACAACTGTAACTTATTGAATGTCGACCAGAACATCACATCGGCCGAGCTTCCTCGGTCTACTAGTACCCGGTGCACCTTGCATGCGGCAGTGACAACTGAAATGACCACCGGATCGTTATCATGGGGAATAACATCCCGACGATCAGCTTTCGTGAAGACGAGGTCGATGTCGGGGAAATGATCTTCCTCGCAGGTCTCCACTGCCATCACCGAATGTGCATACCTCTTACGTTGCGAAGAAGTACACCCTCCTCCTGAGAACCCACCTGAGATAGTGTGGATCTCGCCATGTATGGGCACTTCGTGCCCCTGGTCTGTCCTTGATACAACGACCGCCTCGCCCTCTGGTGCCTCCTTCAGGTAGTCATTCAAGAACCCACTCTTCACTAACTCGTCCAATTGGTGACTCAGGGCCAGACAATTTTGAATGGGGTGACCAAAGGCCTGATGGAACTCGCACCAGGCGTTTTTGTTTGGCCCTAACCTCTTGTCACTCTTTGGGGGCATCTTCAATCGTTCTACCACATTAGGAATGGCAATCAGCTCCTTCAGCTCCACCACGAATTCATGCCTAGGGGGCATGTGATCCTTGCCTCGTGCCCTAGGTTGTGGTTTTTGGGGCTCATAGGGCTTCTGTTTCCCTTGAGCCTTCTTCTTTGTGGTTGCCTCGTGCACCCGCAGGGGTTAAGGTCGACTAGGCGCTCGGGGCCTTAACGAGACTGCGCTTTCTCGCTTCTCACTGAGTTCTCCCTCGGCGACAATGTGGGCAACGACACGTCGTTTTATGTCACCGAAAGTCTTGGGGCGACTGCGGGTCAAAGACTTGCTAAAAGGCCCTGGCAATATGCCCTTCCTGAAGGCGTGCACCACCATGTCCTCATCCTTGGTGTGCAACCTTACCACCATCACCCCAAACCTATTGAGGTAATCTTTAAGGGACTCCCTCTGGTGCTGCCTTACATCGAAGAGATCGTAAGACACTGGTGGAGGGGTCCTGTTGACAAGATATTGCTCCCTGAACAGCGCGGAGAATTGCGCGAAAGACGTCATATGTCCCTCAGGCAAACTCACGAACCATTCTAGCGCGGTTCCTGTCAGTGTGGCCATAAAAAGCTTACAGTGCACGACGTCTGATGGCATTTTCATGTGTTCTTCTTGAATCAAAGTAGAAATAGATGGAGCGGAAGCAATGGATGAGTGAAACAAGACCCTCCTAGGAGTTGTGTTGGTCTTGAAGGTGCATGGTGAGTATGGGTTGAGTGGTTCGGCCAGCTCAAGGGAGAAGGTGAAAGGATTGAAGTTTATAGCCTAGATTTCTAGGAGGAGTAAAGCTTGTGCACAAAAAATGGCAGCATAACATTACTCAAATAAACTTGAAAATACATGAGGTAGGCCTCCTTATTTATAGATTTAGGAGCCTTGGTGAGCAAGCTTAAAGGGTAGGGATGGAAATACAAAAAGTGGGGCTGCCTAGGGTATTGACTTTAGTCAAACCACACCATCATCCTAATATTCTAGAAGATAGGTCAAAAATGCAACATTTGATAGTACACCCCTCCTTCTTTTGCTAAAGGCACCTATTTGCTAGCACACCCCTCCTTCTATTGCTAAGGGCACCTTTTTGATAGCACACCCCTAAGTGAGCAAGTTTTGCTTTCTACACTACACTAATCTACTAAGCACCCCCTCCCCCTTTGGGCCTTTATGAAACATGTACAAGGATCTCTCTCTTCCATCCGTGGCTTCTTCTATGTGTGCTTGGATATGTTTAGCCATGGATCTTGTGAGAGGTCCTAGACGGTCTAGCTCCATGGATAGCCTCCCTCCTTCACGTTCTAGACGCTCACTTCCTGGAGCTAGACGCTCCTCTTGGTCTAGACGGTCTTCTTGGATTGGGCCTTGGCTTCCTTGGCTAGATGTGCTTGGCCCTCCTCCATCAACGTCGGACCCTCCTGACAACATCATCTGTGTATGGAAAGCAGTGAGATGTGTTTCAGGATCTTCTTTCCCAGTGAACACGGTCTTAGGCCCTACAAAGGTGGCTGGGACCACCGTGTTCATAATCGCTTGGGAGAAAGGCATGGGAAAGGCCCTTGGGGGCACTGGTGAAGCTCGATCATCTTCCCCACGATTTCCAGCTTGTTGTATGTGTTGCAAATTCAAGCGCAGCTCCTCATTTGCTCGGTGCAACTCCTCATTCCTGGCCTGTGAGGCAGCCAGGTCTTCCTGCATACGCGCCTGATGCGCTCTGGGCTCCGCCACCGTCTCCTGGAGGGCGCGCATTGTTTCCATAAGCTGTTGCATGGTAATGCTGTCGCCTCCATTTGGTGGAACAGACCCGTGTCTTGTATTCCTCATCTGCTGTGGTTTTTCCTCTCACTCTCGTGTATGGGACCTTGTTTTACTCCGACCCCACGGTGGGCGCCAAATGTTCTTGCCGGTTGACTCGCCTGTCAGTTGACTCCACGACACTCACACGCCTCCTTCCTTACGTTGATACGTGCTTGATTCTTGTAAAACAATCTGCACCTGCAAAAGAGAAAGGGGCGCCCTAGAGGCCGTTTGCACTCCGACGCTCAAGTCAATAGTGGGCAAGCAACACCAAGTGTATTGAGTTTCTCTGTGTTTAGGTCTAGAAACTGCGTACCTTTGTGAAGTATTTTACTATCCCTTATATAGTCTAGGGTTTACTGCGCCGCTAGCCCTAATTAGGGTTTACTGCGCTGCTAGCCATATTTAGGGTTTACTGGAATACCCTTGCGCCGCTATCACCCAATCTTAGGGTAATCTAGCACATAAGGTTTCCTTCTCTGGAGTGCAAACTTTAACAGGGTGACCACCTGGGTGCCTCCTTGTGCACCTAGTCTCTGGGGTCGCCTGTTCTGGGAGTGCCTTTACTGTTTACGTGCCATGCATGTAGCTTCACTGGGAAAACCCTAGTTCTGGTGAGTACTCGTCCCTTCAGGACTCTACACCTAACTGTGCTCTCCCTGCTACCCGCATAGGCTCTTCGTGATCCAGGCCTCTCCCTACCTCTGGGTATTTAACTGGTCATTGGCCCACCCTGGGAACCAATCTTAGCTGTTCTGTTTACGCTGTTCAAATCACCCAAGACCGATGTCACCTCGTCACACTCTGTTGCCGAGGACTCCCCAACCTGCGGAGTGACGAAGACACATCAGCCCTTTCTAGTGATCGTCACGCTCTCTCTGTAGGCTGATGACTAATCACCCCTCTCTGTAGGCTGATGACTCATCACCCTTCTCTGTAGGCTGATGACTAATCACCCTCCTCATCACTACCACCTGTGGGGTCCATTCCACGTGGCTTTGGCCCATGCTGTGGGACCCAGCTGACGTCCGAGGACTAGTCAGTACAGTAAATTTACTTTCAAATTCAATGTAATTTTACAAGAGCCAAGCACCTCTATTTATAGTGTGAGAGGGCTGAATTTGAAGAGGGAAAAATCAAATGGTGAGTGTTTGAAATCGGCGCCTATTTCCTGTCATAAGGGAAGTGCAACTTGGTTTCTTTCTTTGGTACCTCCTAAATCTACACCTACACCTTCTTTTTATGTCACATGGAAGGTGTGACTTATCTTTGTACATTGGCACCCCTTATTTCTATATCTACACCTTCATTTTATGTTCTACTAAAAGAAACTACTCAAAAAAATTACAAAAAGAGACATTCATTGATGCTCATCTACCAAAGCCTTGGCCTTGCTCCTAGTAATCCTTTGAGACATGAAGGATGTTGAACTCATGGGTTGGGCTTGGGCCCCCACTTGGACTTGGACTTCTTGGGCTTGGGCCTCAGGCGCCTCCTCTACTTGGTCTTCATCAAAGATCCACCAGACAAAGGAGAATACCTTCATTCCTAAAGGACTATCATTACCACGTTAACAATTCCATAATAAGTGAATATGATAAAAATAATTTAAAAAACCCTCTATCCTTTATCATCAGTTTTATCATATAAACATTTGACTGAAAATCCTTTATATTAAACTTAGGCTATATCCTCTAACAGTGAACCACAATCTTTTGAACAAGCATGTAGACACTCAGAGTGGATTGATGCTATGAATAAGGAGATCAAAGCTCTACAAGAAAATCACACCTAGTATATTACTCATATACAATCTAGAAAAACATCCATTGAATGCAAATGGGTTTACAAGATCAAAGACATTGCAGATGGAACTATAAAGAGACATAAGGCTAGGCTTGTTACAAAAGGTTATACTCAACTTGAAGGGATTAACTATTTAGATACTTTTTCACCTGTTGCTAAACTTACCACTGTTAGACTTTTGTTAACCATTTTTGTAATTAAAAATTGGCATTGACATCAATTAGATATTGACAATGCCTTCTTACGTGGAGACCTTAATGAAGAAATATATATGATATCACCTCTAGGGATGATAACTAAAAGACGAAACCAAGTTTGTAGACTTACAAAGTCCCTATATGGTTTAAAACAAGCCAACAAACAATGGTTTGCTAAGCTATCCTCTTTCCATACTTATTTTTGGTTTTTCTCAATCAAAGTCTGATTATTCTCTTTTTACTAGAAGAACTGAAAATTCTTTCATTGTTTTACTTGTTTGTGTAGATGATATTATTCTTGCAGGAGATTCCTTATAAGAAATTGAGAGAACAAAAAATTTCCTAAATGAATCTTTTAAGAAAAAAGTTCTTTGTGAACTAAAATACTTCTTGTGTATCAATGTTGCCAGATCTAAGAAAGCAATTCATTTATGTCAAAAGAGCCCTTGACATATTGGAAGAAACTGGAATGCAGGAAAGTAACTCTTGTTTTATCCCTCATATGTCTAACACCAAGCTTCTTTTTGAAACTGCAAATAAACTTCAAAATCCCAATCACTACAGAAGACTCATTGCAAACTCCTATATCTCACCAACACTACACCCAACATAACCTTTAATGTTCAACTTATCAGCAAATTGGTTTAAGAACCCACAACTCATCATCAACAAGATGTGCAACATGTTCTACGCAAAATCAAAAGCCAATCCCGCACATGAACTATTTTTTAATAGTGAATTTCAAGTTCACAATAAAGACTTCAGTTACTCAGACTAGGCATCTTTGTTGAACATGAGGCTTTGATGACCCCAAATATGTGAAAAAGGCTTGGAGCCCGTGTTGCTGGTGTTAAGGATTAGTTTTAGAGTGTTTAGAATTTGTAAGTTTCACTCTTGAACCATAGTATAGCTACAACAATCTTGTTTTGAAAAAGAAAAAGTTTTTTTCAAAGCTAAGTGATAAACAACCGATTGCTTTATCGATTTAATCAGTTGTTTTACACATAGCCTGTTTGGAGGGTTTTCTAACTGATTTTGACTTGGTTGACTAACAGTTATAACCAATTCAACTGGTTATTTCGTCTTTTCAACCGGTTGACTTTTGAATTTCTAAACAGATTTTCAAAATCTTGTTAAACCTGATTTCAGTTGGTTTTAAAATTGTATTTGGCTCGTGATCAGCTGCCTAAAATGGCCAGTTCTGAGAGCTATAAAAAGGGATCACCCTCCTCATTCCAAAACACATAAAAAGAGATTTAGAATCTGATTTGAGAGAGAGTTTTTCCAAAGTTGCCAAGATTGCTTAAAGGTTGTGCAAGTGTTCAAGAAGTGATTTTAGGAGCCCTGTGATTTCCTGAAAGTCAAGTGTAATCTTTTCCTACTTTTCTTGTAATTGTTTTCGCTTTGAATATTCTGTAAAATAGTAAATCTTCTTGACAGAGGGTTGTTCTATTTGTGTGTGTTGTAAGGCAAAGAGGGTGAGTGATCTTGTGTGAAAGGATCACCTCTTTGTGGTGGTGTTTGTGTTGTAATATGTTGTTGGTTACATAGTGAAATACCCAGTGGTTGTTCTGGGGACTAGATGTAGCTCAGGGTTGAGTGAACCAGTATAAATTGTTTGTGTAATATCTCTCTCTCTCTCTTTTAAAAACTGTTTGATATTGCCTCTACTGTTATAAACAACTGGTTAAAACAAAATTTCAACTGGTTGATATTCTTCATTACAAATTGTTTGATATTTGTCTTTATCTCTGATGCTATAAACAACCGGTTAAAACGATATTTCAACCAGTTGATATTCTGTTAATAGTTTTAAAAGCTTTGTTTTCATGGAAGGAGAAGCTTCAAGAGTGCCTCACGAAAGGGATCGAATTGCAGGAATGGAAGGAGAGGTTTCCGAACTATGGAAGGAGAAACTTCAGAACACTTAGGGTGGGAGGTCCGAATGTTTTTGCTGAAAAGAGAAAGTGAACACCTAAGTTAAAACACTTATTATGTTAGTTAAAATAAAAAATGACATAATAAATATTTACTATGATGATTTTACACTTAACAGATATAGTAAATACTTATTATGTTAGTTCTAGTTTTAACTGTCATAATAAATCTTATAATTATTACAAAAATGTCACCGCATCATTTTTTATGATAGCTATACTACACCCGTCATAATAGGTTGTCATTGTTTCCTCTTTTTCTACTTGAGAATCATGACAGCAACAGAGAAGACATCGGGAATAATGAAGAAGAGGCACACAATCAAGACTGTGAAATTCAAGAAGAAAACCATGACAAAACAACAAGTACTCATCTTAGGAGATCTACCAAACAAAGGAGAATACCTTCATTCCTAAAGGACTATCATTACCAGGTTAACAATTCCATAATAAGTGAATATGATAAAAATAATTTAAAAAATCCTCTATCCTTTATCATCAGTTTTATCATATAAACATTTGACTGAAAATCATTTAAATTAAACTTGGGCTATATCCTCTAACACTGAACCACAATCTTTTGAACAAGCATGTAGACACTCAGAGTGGATTGATGCTATGAATAAGGAGATCAAAGCTCTACAAGAAAATCACACCTAGTATATTACTCATATACCATATAGAAAAACACCCATTGGATGCAAATGGGTTTACAAGATCAAAGACATCGTAGATGAAGCTATTGAGAGACATAAGGCTAGGCTTGTTACAAAGGGTTATACTCAACTTGAAGGGATTGACTATTTAGATACTTTTTCACCTGTTGCTAAACTTACCACTATTAGACTTTTGTTAACCATTTTTGTAATTAAAAATTGGCATTTACATCAATTAGATATTGACAATGTCTTCTTACATGGAGACCTTAATGAATAAGTATATATGATATCACCTCTAGGGATAATAACTAAAAGACAGAACCAAGTTTGTAGACTTACAAAGTCCCTATATGGTTTAAAACAAGCCAACAAACAATGGTTTGCTAAGTTATCCTCTTTCCATACTTACTTTGGTTTTTCTCAATCAAAGTCTGATTATTCTCTTTTTACTAGAAGAACTGAAAAATTCTTTCATTGTTTTACTTGTTTATGTAGATGATGTTATTCTTGCAGGAGATTCCTTATAAGAAATTGGGAGAACAAAAAATTTCCTAAATGAATCTTTTAAGATAAAAGTTCTTTGTGAACTAAAATACTTCTTGTGTCTCGATGTTGCCAAATCTAAGAAAGGAATTCATTTATGTCAAAGGAGCCCTTGACATATTTGAAGAAATTGGAATGTTGGGAAGTAACTCTTGTTTTATCCCTTTTATGTCTAACACCAAGCTTCTTTTTGAAACTGCAGATAACCTCAAAATCCCAATCCCTTTAGAAGACTCATTACAAACTCCTATATCTCACCAACACTACACCCGACATAACCTTTGATGTTCAACTTATCAGCAAATTTGTTCAAGAACCCACAACTCATCATTAACAAGATGTGCAACATGTTCTACGCAAAATCAAAGCCAATCCCGCACATGAATTATTTTTTAACAGTGAATTTCAAGTTCACATTAAAGCCTTCAGTTACTCGGACTAGGCATCTTGTCCTAACAAGAGATGTTCTACCACTAGGTATTTCATTTTCCTAGGATCCTCTCTTACCTCGTGGAAAACAAAGAACCAAAAAATTGTTTCTTGATTTTGCTCTAAAGCAGAATACAGAGCACTCGCGACTACTGCTTATGAACTACAACAGACTATTTACATTCGTGAGATGTGCATGTACAACCCTCTGATCTTGTACTCTCTATTGTGATAATCAATTAGCTTGCCATATCACTCATAATCCTAGCTTCAATAAAATAATGAAACACTTTAACATAGATTGTCATTTGATTCATGAGAAAATACAGGATAAACTCCTACATCTACTGCCTATTCAATCTTCTGACTAATTAGCTTTTATGTTTACAAAAACCCTACATCGGATTACCTTCCAGAACATTGTGAGTAAGCTTGGTATGATGAATATACATAATCTAGTTTGAGGGCAGGATGTTGAGATACTAGTTATCACAGATATCCATTTTTTCTGTAGTTAGTTTAATTTTGTTTTTCAAGCCCTATATAACGGGGTTTTCCTATTTGTTGTAACATAACTTGAAATAGCATAAATAAAGCATACCTTTTTTTTCTTACGTGCTCTACTGTAGTTCCTTCTTCTTCCCTTCCAATCTCTTTCTCCAAATCGCCATCAGAAGCTTTTCTACTCTTCTTGGACATGCATTGAGAATGTTGGGTATTTTACCCTTTCTCTTTTGAAGCAGATACGATTTTACCCTTTTATCCCCCATGTGCTTTTACTTCTTTACCCTTTTTAATTTCTCTGCCATTTTATATATACAGACACTTGATTAGAAGTATTCCCACCAGATTTGGACTATTGTAAAAGAGCTAACAATGCTTGATATTACTCAGAAGTAAAACCAATTTCCGGAGAGTGCACTTCTGACTTTGAACCTTCATGATTCTGCTCATCATTATTAGAATCTTGTTTGAAGAAGAAATCATCTCCTGGATATCATAAATACGAATCATGTTTCCTTGTGAGAACTTCTCCTTGAAATTATTCCATAGGTCAAAGGCATTGTCAATATAAATGATGCTCTATGCGATGGATGGAGAAACAACCTTGAGAATCCAAAAAACAACCAACATATTGGCTCTCTGTGATGCTGGAAACAAGAAGTTGGTATAAGTGAGAGCTTTTATGATTCCATTATGAAACATATCTTATTCTTTGAAATGAGACTCATTTGAAATAAGTGAGACCAATGTTGAATAAAAGATTCTCTTTCTAAAGCCTTGTAAATTTGTATAGATTAATTAGGAATTTCAAGTTCAGTATTTAAAATTTGTATTAAAATTTTTTGGCCTTATATTTGGGCCAAATTTTTAGATTAAAATAGAAGAGGTTGAAGGGAAGTCCAAATGGCATCCATATAGGCCCCACATGGACACCTACATGGAGCCTTCTCCTTCTCTTTCCCAAAGTGACTAGTCTTCTTCCACATGGAGCAAGGGGCGCCTCTTACTTGCCTTCTCTTTCTTGATGCCACTTGTAACTTTCTGAATGGAGAGTTTGGAGGTGCATGAATTGTGTTCTTGCAGGTTGACTCTCCTGTCAGTTGCCTCTACGACAATCACACACCTCCTTTCCTCACCTTGAACTATGCTTTGCTATCTCGAAACAATCCGCACCTGCAAGACGAAAAGGGGCGCCCTAGAGGCCATTTGCACTTCGACGCTCAAGTCAAAACTAGGGCAAGCACACCAAGTGTATTGAGTAACTGTGTTTAGGGTTTGAAACTGCGTACCTTTATGAAGTATTTTACTACCCTTTATATAGTCAAGGGTTTCCTCTGCGCCGCTACCCATATTTAGGGTTTACTAAAATACCCTTGCGCTGCTATCACCCAGACTTAGGGTAATCTAGCACGTAAGGTTTCCTTAACTGGAGTGCAAACTCTAACAGAATGGCCACCTGGGTACCCCTCGTGCACCTAGTCTCTGGGGCCACCTGTCTTGGGAGTGCCTTCACTGTTCACGTGCCATGCATGTAGCTTCACTGGGAAACCCTAGTTCTGATGAGTACTCGACCCCTCAGGACTCTGCACCTGTTCTGTGCTTTCCCTGACACATGCATAAGCTCTTCGTGATTTAGGCCTCTCCCTACCTCTGGGCATTTCACTGATAACTGATCTTCTTTGGGGACCCACCTCAGATGTTTTAGTTTTCTTGTTCAAAACACCCAAGACCGATGTCACGTCGTCTCACTGAGTTGCTGAGGACTCACCCCCCTGCTGAGTGACGAGGACACATCAGTCCACACTAGTGATCGACACGCTGACGACTAATCATCCCACTAGTCCATTCCACCTGTGGGGTCCATCCCACGTGGCTTTGGCCAATGCTGTGGGACCCAGCTGACGTGGCTCACCATTACTAGTTGTTCTCGGTGTCCGAGGACTGGTCGGTACAAATTGCAACATGGAAACTCATGAATAGAAAGTATTTTAGGTGCTATATTTCACTCCATGATTAGAGAGTTTTTAGGGTTTCATTAGTCACTTTTAGCTCTATAAATAAAGTGCTTTTCTGCTGTATAAATAAGACTTGAATTAAGTAAAGAATGTTTGCCTAAATTGTTTTCGAAATTTCTCTCAAGTTTCACTTTTCTTTTGCTTTCATTCTCTAAGTCAAGAATCCTTAGAAAAAGCTAGAAGGTTGGCCTAACCTCCTTCCTAACACTGATAAGTGTCATCTTTCAATAATATTGCATATTAAAATACAGGCACTTTTGGATATTAATTGATAAAGTAACTATAAAATAACCCCTAATTTATGAATTTAAGCCTTTTTACATATTTTCTAATTTTAATTTGAATAAGAATGATTTATCGCAAATTTGTGATAATTTTAGGATTCTAGGGAATAATGGAGATGAAAGGGAAAAAAGAGAATATACAAAGCTAAAAAGGGAAAGTTGGAACACACCAGCACTCACCCAGGCTCCCCTAAACTTGCCCAAGCCAGAAGCTCCCAGAGGATGTCACCCAGGAGAGATCACTCCAGTGACGTTGGGCCTTTTTTCGTGCAACTCGCCCAGGCGAGCCCAATCACGCCCAAGCGAGAAGTCACTTAGCCCAAGCCCAACTTGGTTAAATATGAGGTGTGAGGTACAACCCTAGACATCTAGTAGGGAGCATAGAAGGTGTTAGAAACCCTAGAGGAGGCAGTCGTTAAGGAGAAACATCTTCGACCTTCTTTTCTTGCTTTCCATGCTTGTAATAGCCAACATGAGTGGCTAATTCTACCCTTTGGGATTAAGAGTAATCTGTTCAAACTCTTATGTATTGAGGTGATATTTAACTATAATATTTTGTTCTTGATTGATGATTAGTATTGTCCTTTTATTTGTAATGCTTGTTTCTATGATCTAGATCCTTAGATTTGACTGTAAAATACTTCTAAGTGTTAGAATTTAATGGCTTAAACAAGAGGGGGGTGAATTTTTTATTGAAAGATTTTTGCAAATAATGGAGTGGAATGAAGATTATTGAAGAGATACAGACAAAGCAATCAGATCAGCCAAGAATTAAAATCGATTTTAATTGATTTGAGAAAATCAAACAGTTGTTTATACGAATCAACCGATTGATTATACCAGCAGAGTTAAAAACACAAATCAAACATTTTTAAATGAGTGAGAGGGAGAGAGAGAGAAAATCACACAAGCAATTATACTGGTTCACTCTTTACCAGAGCTACATCCAATCCCTAGAAACCATTGGGTATTTCAGTATGTAACCAACAACAGATTACAAAACACATCCACAAAGAGGTGATCTTGACCACTCAAGAACACACACCCTCTTTGATTTACCAAACACACAAAGTCAGAACACCCTCTGACCTTATTGTACCAAGAGTTTACAGATATACAACCTTGAAAAAAATTACAAAAGAGAATAGAACAGATTACACCTGATACAGGAAATCACAATTGATCCTACTCCACTCTTAAACCAATGCAACGCCAAAGCAATCTTGAATTCTTGAATCCAATCTTTCACAAAAGGTTTTTGAATCTCTCTTTCTGTATTTGAAATAGGGAGGTAATCCCAGTCTTATAACTTTTGAAAATAGTCGTTTATGGCAGTTAACCATGAGCAAAAACAGATTGAAATCACAGAAAACAGATTTAACAGTTTTAAGAAAAGATGTTAAGGATTTTCAAATATCAACCAGTTGAATTCTCGAATCAACCAATTGATTTGGTTTGACAGTTAAGTCAACCAAGGTCAAACCAGTTTAAAAACCTTTCTAACACACTAAGAGAAAAACAACCGAATAAAACAATAAATCAACAGGTTGTTTTTCACTTAACTTTGAAAAACACTTTTTCTTTTAAAGAACAAATTGATTTAGATTTGAATTGACTAAGAGTGGATTTAACAAATTCTAACCTACCCAGAACCAATGCCCATACACAGCAACACAGTCTTCAAGCAATCTTCAGGATTTGGAGACATCAAAGCTTCAATTTTAAACATTCTCGCCCTATTTGATGAAGACAAATCCCTGTGTTGCTTTGGGATGTTCTGTTTAGAATTTGGCATTGCCTGCAAAACATTAAATGTGTAGGAATAAGAGGTAATCTATTCCAAATATAACAAGCATCATAGAGCCAGTTTTCACTAAGTGATTTACAAAAGGAAGATCAACAAAATTAGTGTGAAGACCAATTAAAAACATATGATGCAGCAGATAAAATCAACCAGGTAAAAAGCATAATTAACCAGTTAAAAAACTAGAGTGCAACAGTTAAAAATAGCCAAGCTAAAGCATTTTTAACACATGATAGGTGGTAGAAAATAGAACATTACAAACAGTACAACCCTCATAGCACTTCTCCCCCTATTTGTCTTCACAAATAGAGTGAAAGAAGAATAAAAATAGCAAGAAAACGAAAGAGATTGTTCAGGAATTTAAACCAGAATTGGGAAAGAAAGCTGTAAAATTTCTTCAGTCATCTTTGCCATACTGCAGTTCAAACAGTTGATTCTGCACTGCTTCAATTTGCTCATCCAAGGTCTGAAACCTTGCATCCATGTGTTGAAATCTTGGAGAACACAACTCATGAAGACTCCTTTGATTATTAGCAAAGCTATCCATCCTATTCACCATGAGTCTTTCAAAGGGAGACATGGATATAATTCTCTCATCCATGTGTACAGAACTTGGTCCAACTTCAAATGCTCTAGCAGCAGGTTCATCTCTAGTGGCAGCAGCTTCATTTTCTTCCTCAACATGAGCTCCACTTGATGAGCCACCTTGATATCCATGTTTACTCACCCATTTACCATCAACTTTGGTAAACCCCATCTTTCTTAGGGAACCATTATTGATCTCACCTGTGGTCTTCACAATTTCAGAGAGTTCCTCTTCTATGTCCACTTCAAAATAATGCAGGAATTTAGAAAACAAAGCATAAGGGTAATGATAATCACTTAACCTGATGGAGATCAAGCTCTAGTGGACATGGAGGCCAAATCAACAAGATCAAGAAGAGGTAGAGGTGAAAATAGAAGACGCCCATGGAGGTCAAAACCCACCTCAAAGGCTTACAAGAAGCATGTTCAAAGCTTTAGGAGCTAGGGAACAATTATCCTCTCTTTTTGTAATTTCTTTGGTTGTTGGTGCTTAGAGGGAAACATTAGAAACCTCTATTGTTATAGCATCTTTTAGTCTTTAGTTAGGAGTCTTAGGGGGGGTGTATTAGTAGATAGGTGTAGAAGTAAATAAGGAGGTGAAGTTATAAGTTTAGGCTTATGAAGTCCATTAGGGAAGGAAGGAAACCCTACCTTCTAGAAATGAGTGAAATGGTGCGGCATTGACCAAAGTCAATGACCTAGGCTGCACCATATTGTGTCTTCCCTTACTACCCTCACAACTTGTTCTCCAAGGCTCCTCATGCTATAAATAGGAAGCCTGCCTCATTGTATTGGCTAGATTGGAATTTTATAGAAAAAAAACTCTACTCAATTTTTGAGTGAACATTGGAGAGCTTTTGAGCCTTCTTCTCTAGTCTTATCTTGAAGGATCCATGGTGTCCTCAAGTGGCGGCAGCACACTCATCTAGGAGCATCCATCACTTCTAGTGGCGTGTTCATATCACCACACATCCATCTTCATAAGTTTTCTACTCTCCTTCCTTTATTCTCTTTAGTTGTTCTTGTTTGAGCTTGTGTTTTTGAGTTTTTAGTTCAGTTTTCATGTTTTCCAGCAGCTGTTTTTTGTTTTCTCTATTTTTGTTCGGTTCAAATTCTGTTTCCATCTATTTTAATCGGTTCAATTGATAGTAAATGGAGCTTCCATGTGAGTTTGGTTTGTGGTGCAAGATTTGGTGAGTTCTTGAAATATAGAACATTGATCCTCTTTTATAAAAGTGCCTAACCTGTGCCAACTCAAGTTGATTCCATAGAATATCAAAGAATCATGCTATTGTGGCTAGTGGAATCACATCATGTGGTATCATGAGTCTTAGGTTCATTCTTGTTGAATTGTTGAGTTGTGTGCACTTTATTTCAAGAGCTCTTTTAATTTCTTGCAATTTACGTTTCTGTTTTAGGCTTAATTGAGTTTTCTTGCTGTTTTTCTTTTGTTACACCAAGTGTTTGTGAAAAGGTTTATGGCACTCATTATTCATATGAGTATGGTTGCTCTTTTGGAATGGCATTCTCCTTCCTAGAGCTGACCTTAAGCTTCCTTTCACTTGTTATATCTTGTGATATGTCTTTTAATTTTGTAATCATGTCAAGTTTTGTCTTAGTCATGTTATTCTATAATTGTCATTACTTCTAGTAGTACTTTTATTGCTTTGATTGTTTCTTGCTTTGGTTTACATTCTGTTTTTGAGTTTATTGCTTGATCCTTTGTGCATTTTCATTTTTTTAGATTTGAGTTCATGCTTGTATTCTAGATCTATAGAAGTTCCTTTACACAATTTCCATTATGTCTTTGCTAGTTCATCATACTGTTTTTCATTCCTAAATAGGATACTCTGTTTTCTTACAAACGTGCTACTGTTTTCAATTTACTGCAATTAATTGGCTCACTGGTAATTTGTGAAAATTTAGATTTACATTCTTCAACGTGTTACAAAAGCATAGCAAAAACAAGTACTCAAAAATTCCAAGTACACAAAATATGATAAATAAAATACGAAAAGTGTACATTCCTGCCAAAAAAAATACGGTAATCGGGTAGCAATTTTGAAAAATTTATTTCTCTCAATTGGCTTACTTTTTTTACCTCATTCCAGTGCCATTATTGATTTGAGATATTGAAGTTTCTGTGGTAAATTTTTCACATTCCAGTTCGCTTCCAATCATTCCAGTTACCTCTGTAAACATAGCACAGTTTGCATACAACAATTTTCTTGTAGTTCTGTTTTTGGTTTCTTAAATCTACTCTAGTACTTTTCTCTAAGACTCTTTTGGTGTGCCTTCTTTCTTCATTGAGTTCTTTATTTTCTTGCTTATCTTTCATTCTTTACTCTTTGAGTTTGTCCTACATATAGTATTCCTTTTGCAATTACCTTTCTTTGCTTATACCTTTTCTTGTTTGTCTTTATTGATTCATTGGTTTTGTGGTGGTTGCCTTTGAGATTGGTGTGCTTGCTTTGACATCTTTCATTTGAGGACTCCATGGCCACAAGATCAGATTAGTGCAAGGACATTTTCTTTGAGAGTGCTCCATTCTTTCTGCCTCTATTCAATTCGGTTTTAATTTTACTTAACACACTCACTGTTTTTGCTAATTTTGGTGTCTTACTTTGTTTGCTGTTTTTGTGTGTTGCTGTTTTTAATTACCAATGGCAGGATTTTCAAGTGATGCCTCATACAAGCAGCCTTCTCCTTCCAAAGCTTCACTCCTTGGTGAATTACATGCAACACAAAGAACCATTAGACGTTTGGAAGAGCAATTGCAAAAGCTAGAAGTGCAAAAAGATAGACCATCTCCTTCAATCCATGATGAGCATCATTCCCATAGACATTCTACAAGAGCCTCTTCAAATGAGTTTGGCAGTGGAGATGCGCATAGGAGAAGGAGAACTCCACCCCCATTCTTTGGCCGTAGACATCACAACCAAGGGCAGAGACCTCACTATGGCAATGGCTCCTATCAAGATGCAAAGGCTAGGCTACCTTCGGTCAAGCTTCCTACTTTCAATGGATCTAGTGATCCTAATGTGTATTTAGATTGGGAGGCTAAGTGTGAACAAATATTTGAACTCCATGAGATCAAAGATGAGCAACACAAGTATAAGCTAGCCACCTTAGAATTTGTAGATTATGCCATGAAATGGTGGCATGGTATTGTAAACGACTTTATGTTTCACAAGGGTCCTCCCGTGGACTCTTGGAACTCTTTGAGATATCAAATGCGCGCTAGGTTTGTGCCCCCACATTTTAGGAAAGACCTCATATTGAAACTCCAACGGTTTCAATAAGGCATGCTAAATGTGGATGAATATTACAAAGAGCTAGAAACGCTAGTGCTTAAACTTGAATTAGAAGAAAGTGAAGAAGCTATGATTGCTAGGTTTGTAAGTGGTCTTAGGAAGGATATTCACAACATTGTTGAGTTACAAGAGTGATCCTGCCGCGGACTTGAACGTGGAGTATGTGCCTCGTCACTCCTTCGTCTAGCCTTCTGCAACTGCGTGTTCTGCAAAAACGCTCCAAGAACCTTCTCTGGAACTCCCAATGATGCCTGCAAAACAACACAGATGGCGCCTCTAGCGGCCGTGTGCACTCCGACGCTCAAGTCAGGCAACAGAACCACCAAAAACTCTCTCTGAATCTCTCTGTGAGACTCGTGTGTGCTCTCAGATCAACTTTCTCTCTCTATAACTGAATTCTGTTATCACTGTGCAATGTGTATAAACGTGCTCACAATGACTCAGAAATGTAAGTAATCTAGTGAAACTGTAAAAACTGTAAAGACTTGTCAAACTTCAGTACCTTACATGACGTGGAGTGCTTTTATACTTAGGTCGCGCCTCTCTCTCAGATGGTGACACGTGGAGGCATGCAACTTGCATCTAACCTTACACGTGTCACACCTGAAGGGCCTTGCGCTTTTCTCTGTGCGCCTAAGTTATCCCTTTGCTGAGTAACTTAGCGCGTTTCTTCCCTTTGAGTGAGTCACATGCTCCCAGGAGAGCACCAGGGGTGGCTGGTCTAGACACACTCACCAAGCGCTGCATCCTGCATGCATGATCTCACCGCACAGTGCCATGCACGTAATGGGCTAAAAGAGTCACTGATCACTGACCACCTTACTAGCTCTCTTGTACCATCCTCATGCACGACCCTACTGGCGAGCAGCTCTTCTTCTTCTGGTTTAGAATCATGCGAGGTGCATGCGTAACGCTCTCGCTGGGAGCCTAGGTCCCAGCTTAACTGTTTGTTAGCAAGAAACCCCGATGACCATGCACCGATGATGGATCAGTGCTTCTTGCGTAACACTCTCGCTGGGAGCCTGGGTCCCAGCTTAACTGCGTGTTAGCAAGAAACCCCGATGACTGATCTGTGCTTCTTGCGTAACGCTCTCGCTGTGAGCCTGGGTCCCAGCTTCACTGCGTGTTAGCAAGAAACCCCGATGACTGATCTGTGCTTCTTGCGTAACACTCTCGCTGGGAGCCTGGGTCCCAGCTTAACTGCGTGTTAGCAAGAAACCCCGATGACTGATCTGCGGGTGGTGGTCACTTAGCAACTGACCACCGATCACCGTTCTGAGTGATCTCCTCCCTAATTCACCTGCTATCTCATTCCACGTGTCACCCTGTGAATGGTCCACGTGGTCATCTGCTGCTGACGTCATCGACTACCGGATCACAAGCCCCCCAGTCTTGAGCTTTGAACTTGTTCTTAGCGAAGAGACTAAGTGGTCGCGCCCTCGGTCCATGTGGTAGGTGGGGCCACACCACGTGCTGCTCACGTGTCTGCTCTTTAAAGTTATGACTTCCACGCTTTATCTCTCGACACGTGGACGCATCAATGGCCCACACTGAGTGTCGCTAACGCTTCCTTCATTCAAAAGAGGCGCGCGCATTCTTCTTGATCATTCGACCTTCAACTCTTCTCTGATCATCTAGAGGTTCATCTTTTCTGTTTTCTTCTTCTCAACCGCGCTAGGGTTCACTACCTGCAAAGGGTGTTAGATCCATAACATTGAAGGTAGTATGTACTCCATATTCCTCAGGCAGGTCAATTTGATATGCATTATTATTGATTCTTTTGAGAACTTGGAAAGGACCATCACCCCGGGGACTAAGTTTACACTTCCTCTGATTAGGGAATCTATCTTTTCTAAGGTGAAGCCAAACCCAGTCTCCCTCCTCAAAAATCATCTCTCTCTTACCTTATTGCTATGTTTCATGTATTTCTCTGTTTGTTGTTGTATTTGGTTCTTAATCCTCTCATGCATTTTCTTTACAAATTCAGCCTTCGTTACTCCTTCCTTATGCACAAAATTTTGTGGATTAGGTAGAGGTAACAAATCCAAAGGAGTAAGAGGATTGAACCCATACACAACCTCAAAAGGAGAAATATTAGTAGTTTTATGAACTACCCTCTTATATGCAAACTCAATATGAGGAAGGTACTCATCCCAAGATTTGTGGTTTCCTTTCATGATTGACCTAAGCATAGTGGAAAGAGATCTATTTACAACTTCAGTTTGTCCATCCGTTTGAGGATGACAAGAAGTTGAGAAGTTCAACTTAGTTCCTAGCTTTTTCCAGAGAGTTCTCCAGAAATGGCCAATAAATTTAGGATCTCTATCCGACACTATGGTCTTAGGTAAACCATGTAGTCTTACCACTTCTCTAAAGAAGAACTTAGAGATGTTGCTAGCATCATCCACTTTATGGCAAGGTATAAAATGAGCCATCTTGCTAAACCTATCCACTACCACAAAAATGGAATCAAAACCTCTTTGTGTCCTAGGAAGTCCTAATATGAAATTCATGCTTATATCTTCCCAAGGAGCACTTGCAAAAGGTAAAGGAGTGTAGAGTCCATGAGGCATTGTCTTAGACTTAGCTTTTAAACATGAAATGCATCTATGACAATGTCTTTGGACATCTTTCCTAAGGTGTGGCCAAAAGAATTTTCCTTTCAAAAGCTCAAGAGTTTTATCAACTCCAAAATGGCCCATGAGTCCTCCTTCATGTGATTCTTTTACAAGGAGTTTTCTATGTGTTCCTTGGGGTATGCAAAGTTTTCCTTCTTTAAATAAGTACCCCTCAGAAACATAAAAACCTCCTTATGCTCTATGTTGGCACTCAGCAAAAGTGGGTGCAAAATCCTGATCTTCTTTATAAAGTTCAGGTATGTTTTCAAATCCAAGAATTTGGGCTCCAAGTTTAGAAAAGAGGATATGTCTCCTTGAGAGAGCATCAACCACAATGTTTGTACTGCCCTTCTTGTATTTGATAACATATGGAAATTGCTCAAGAAATTCCATCCACTTTGCATGTCTTTTGTTCAACTTGTGTTGACCCCTTAGATATTTCAAAGACTCATGATCACTATGTATGATAAATTCTTTTGAAACTAGATAGTGTTCCCAAGTCTGTAGGGCCCTCACAAGTGCATAAAGCTCTTTGTCATAGGTGGGGTAGTTGAGGGTGGCACCATGAAGTTTTTCACTAAAATATGCAATTGGGTGCCCACCTTGCAACAACACAGCACCTATTCCTACTCCTGATGCATCACACTCTAGCTCAAAATTTTTTGAAAACTTTGGCAAAGCTAGAATGGGTGCATTAGTGAGTTGAGCTTTCAAACTTTGAAAGGCTTGCTCATGCTTCTCTGTCCAACAAAATGGAGTGTCTTTCTTTACTAACTCATTGAGTGGTGAAGCTAGACTTGAGAAGTTAGGAACAAATCTTCTATAAAAACTTGCTAGACCATGAAAGCTCCTAACATCTCCTACATTTTGCGGGGTTGGCCACTCTTGGATGGCTTTGATTTTCTCGGGGTCAACATGTACCCCATTTTTGTTTACTATAAAACCTAAAAACACTACACTATCTACACAAAAAGTGCATTTATCTATATTGGCAAACAAACTATTTTTCCTAAGCACTAAAAGAACCTCCCTAAGGTGACTTAGGTGGGACTCTAGGCTTTGACTATATACTAAGATATCATCAAAATAGACTACTACATACTTACCTATGCAATCCCTAAAGATATGATTCATAAGCCTCATGAAAGTGCTAGGTGCATTAGTGAGTCCAAAAGGCATCACTAACCACTCATATAGTCCAAATTTGGTCTTAAAAGCAGTTTTCCACTCATCACCTTCTTTAATTCTAATTTGGTGATATCCACTTTTAAGGTCAATCTTGGAAAATATGGTAGACCCATGCAATTCATCAAACATATCATCAAGTCTAGGAATTGGATGCCTGTATTTGATGGTGATATTGTTGATGGCCCTACAATCACAACACATTCTCCACTTGCCATCTTTCTTTGGAACCAACAAAACAAGTACAGCACAAGAACTTAGGCTTTTTCGAACCCAACCTTTCTCCAACAAATCCTGAACCTGTGACTCTATCTCCTTAGTCTCTTCCGGATTAGTTCTGTAAGCTGGTCTATTTGGTAAACTAGCTCCCGGAACTAAATCTATTTGGTGTTCTATACCCTTAACAGGTGGAAGTCCAATAGGTCCTTCCTCAGGGAATACATCACCAAATTCTTTTAAAAGTTTTTGGACTTGAAGAGGTAGTTCACAAACTTCAGAAAGTGTGGCAGTGCATGCAAGTGTTCCTTTACACAGAAGGAGGCCTGAAGGTTGTTAAGATAGAAGTATCTTTTCAATTTTACTTTCAAATTTTTCTTCTTTCTGAATAACCTTGTGGGAAGGAACACTCTTCTCCCACGCCTCAACATCGTTCCTAAGGATTTTCTCTTGTTTTCCTTTTTTTTTTCTTTTTCTCATTTTCTCTTTTTATTTTCATTTGTACTTGGTCCTTTACCACTTGTGAAGGTGTTAAAGGATAGAGTACAAACTTTTTTTCCCTATGGGTAAAAGTTATCTCGTTGGTAAGACCATTATGGATGGTTTTCTTGTCAAATTGCCATGGTCTTCCCAATAAGATGTGGCAGGCTTCCATGGGTACTACATCACATAAAATCTCATCTTTATAGTTCCCCACAGAAAGACTGATTTTTACCCGCTTATCTACAGTTAATTCCCCATCTTCATTTATCCACTGAAGTTTGTAAGGTTTTGGATGAGGTATTAATTGTAGATTAAGCTTTTCAACCATCCTAGTGCTACAACAATTGCAGCAAGAGCCACTATCCACAATGAGAGAACAAATGTTTTCTGAAACTTTGCATCTTGTATGAAAGATGTTCTCTCTCTGTGTTTCATGGTTCACACTAGGTTGATTGTTGAGGGTTCTTCTAATCATCATTAATTCTCCCTCACAAGGATATGCCCCCTCACTACTTTCCTTCTCTTCTTCCCCACTAGACTCTTCATCTTGGCTGCTATACTCATCCCTCCCTCTTAAGATCATGGTTCTCCTATTTGGGCATTGGGATGCTATATGGCCTCTACCAAGACACTTGAAGCACTGGATGTCTCTACTGCGGGGTTGTGAGGTAGACACATCTTTTCCTACACTCTTGGGAGTTTCTTTGGATTTATCCTTTGAAAGACTATCCTCCTTTTCTCTTCTATACTCTCTCTTGGGATAAGAGTTAGAGTAAGAACTCTCCTTGCGACTTGATCCCTTTCTCAAATTTTGTTGTTCAACTTTTATACAAAGTTGGATCAAATCATTCAAGTCCCTGTAGGGCAAAAGTTCTACTTTATCCCTTATCTCAAGATTGAGACCACTTAGGAACCTAGCTATGGTGGTGGTGGCTTCTTCCCTAATAGAGGCTCTCATCATGTAGAGCTCCATCTTTTGCCTATACTTCTCTACACTCATGTTTTTCTGTTGGAGTCTTTGGAGCTTGTCCATTAACTCCCTATCATAGTATGAAGGAATATGGCGGCGTCTCAAGGCTCCCTTAAGGTCATTCCAATATTCTATGGGAGGGTCCCTGTGGAGGCGCCTATCTCTCTCTAGGGCTGTCCACCAATACATAGCATTTCCTTGAAAGCTTAAAGTGGCTAAGGGTACTTTCCTTTCCTCGCTAACATGATGGCAAGCAAAAAGTTGTTCTACTTTCATTTCCCAATCTAGGTATGTTTCAACATTTTCCTTTCCATAAAAATGAGGTAAGTCTACCCTAGTTTCTTTTGGGTGGCTTTCTCTCTAGTTCTTCTAGGTGAAGGTTGATAATAATCATTTACTCTCAGACTCCCCTCAACATGTGAGTCACTTGACCTAGAACTAGATGCATGTGATGCATGTGATTTTTTTAATTTTCGAATGTATTCATCTTTTTCTCTAACAATTCTCAACTCCTCTTCCAAAAGTGCAAGATGGGCATCTCTTTCTTTTTTATCTTCCAAAAGTTGAGCCTCATGTTGCAATTGTCTTAGTGATAGTGATTGAAAATCTCTAGCCAATTGTTTCAAAAGAGATTTTGTGGATTTTCTATCACTTTCACTATGACATGAAGAATGAGTAGACATGTTTAGGGTTTATGATAAAAGTAATTTTCAAAAAGAAAGATAAGTGGAGTGAAGTAGGTAATTTCCCAGGAAAGGGAGGTGGATCACTAGGATCTCTTAAGTACCAAGCCTTTCCTTAGCCAGATACTATCCCACAACACTTTCAGAAACCTTTCTCTAAGCAATTTACTTAGAGCACAATCAAAGATAAAAACAAAATTTTTATGCAAGAAAAACTATATGTAAAGCAGTAAAACACAAATGAAAATTGCTATCTAGAAAGCTTTTAAAACTAGTCGAATCCTAAGGTGAGGCTTCTTGGCACTTTGGAACCTTGAAGACACACTCACTGTCTAAGAAGTATTAATCCACTAATTAATCAATGTCCTTGCAAATTACAACTCAAAGAAATACAAAGAAATTAGGTTAACAAATTTTGATGCACAAAAATTTAAAGTCCTATTCTATGCACTCCTTCACTTGTAGCTCCTTTGTGTATATTTGTGTATTTTTCAATGAGGTTGCTGTTGTCCCTTGCTTTGTCTCCTTAGGTTATTCAACCTTAAATCTTTAATCCAGCTCCTCTTTAGTGATATGGCTTTCACCAAAACAAAATTTTAGCTCCACACTCACCAAAGAGAGGTCAAGCAAGTTTTAAAGCAACAAAACTCAAATTTAAAATCAAGGACTACTGCAAATGGAGTTGATATTTGACAAGACTTGAAAGAGTATTCAATAAAATTTGACAAGCAAAAAATTAAGGCACACAAGAAAAAGGTAGCACACAAAGTGGAATCCTAGTGAAATGAACTAGAATAGATGAATAAAACCAAAACAACACTATAGAATTTTTTGTGTAAATTTTTTCACAACTTTCCAATTTTATGCTGGACAGAATACTTCAAATTTGAGCTTGAAATTTTAACCACAGAAACTTCAATGTTTTAGATCAATATAGGCGTTGGAATTTCACCAAAACAGTGAGTCAAATAATTGTAATAATTTTTCCGAAATCACTGCCACGTCAGCGTTTTTTTAGAGTCAGGATTTTTGCACTCTGTTCGTATTTCATTTATCATTTTTTTTGTATTTTGAAGTGCTTCTTTTTTTCACTTTTTCTTAACACATCAAACTACTCAAATCCAAAATTTCAGAATTTTTTACCAACAAATGTAATTTCTGGGAACGATTCCAGCCAGAACAGTAGCAGTGAAAACAGAGAAATCCTAACTTGAAATTAGAAAACGGTAAAGAAACTTCAAAAACACAATGGAAATGATTGGATACGAACTTGTATGGAACTAACACACAAGTATGAACTCAAATACGAAAGTATAAAAGGCACCAAAGCTTCAAAACCAGAAATATAAACTGCACTCAAAACAAAATCAAGCAACCAAATCAACAATAAAAGGCACCACTTGGAATTTATGACATTGTAGGATGAACATGACTTTGACAAAACTTGTATGGATTCAAAAATCAAAATGACTCAACCACAAACACTTTGCACCGATTAAAAACATCAATAAGACTCAAATAAAATAAAAACAGAACAGCCAACACAAAAGGAACCTAAAACAGTTTGAAAAAATGGAAGTTCAAGATCAAGTTGAACCAAAAATACCAAATAGAAATTTAAAAACAGCAACACCA
Organism: Phaseolus lunatus; assembly: GCA_013389735.1. NCBI lineage: Eukaryota > Viridiplantae > Streptophyta > Magnoliopsida > Fabales > Fabaceae > Phaseolus > Phaseolus lunatus. The sequence goes on along the minus strand of CM023866.1, from coordinate 27,492,043 downwards.
ACTTAAAAAGAAATTAAAAACAGCAAGACATTTAAGGATATGATGAACAACATGGAATAAAGAAGACTCAAAAATAAAATGAAGAGAACACTTATCTCTTGAAGAACCAAAGCTCTAGATACCAAATGATGGGTTGTTCTTCATGACCATTTGTTCTTCTTGAAATATGAGGTAAAAAGGTGGTGGAAGCTATGGATGATATGGGTCAAGGATGGCTCATATAGAGCTATGGGTTCCTTGTAGGTGCATGACAGGTGTGGAGAGTGATAGGTTAGGCCAAATCACTTGGAGGAAGGTGAAGATGAAGATCAAAGTGTCTAACCTAGAGAGACTAGACAAAGAGTAGAAGCTAGCATAATTTTGGCAGCATTTACTCATACAAATTGATCTTAAAAAAACATGAGCCAAAGCACCCTATTTATAGGAGATGGTGCCTTGGAGAGTAAGGAACAAGGGTAGGATGGGGAATACATAAAAGAGGGGGCTGCTAGGGTGTTGACTAGAGGTCAATGCAGCCCCTTAGCATGCTTCTAGAAGGTAGGGCTACATTCCTACCCTAAAAGGCCTAGGTACAAGCTAAATTGTTAAATACACCCCCGATTGTGCTAAATGAACCCTACTCTACTGAAATTATAAATAAACTAAAATTAATTTATGCTAAGCTCCCATGGCTTGGGCTTTACTCCTTGTAGTCCTCTGAAGGGTCTTTGAATATGTAGAGAAAAGTTTCTCTGCCATCAGTAGCAGAGTCCCACTCTTCTTGAATCCTCTTTGCCATGGACCTAGTTGTTGGGCCTGAGCTTAGGCCTCTTCCATCACCTTGTTTTGGGGAAGAAGAGTGTTTCTCATTGACCCCTCTTGCTTACCCCAAGGCCATCGACCTTAAGCTCTGAACGCCGATCAACGTCGATGACACCTTGTTCCAGGGAGGAAGAGTGTTTCTCGATGACCCCTCTTGCCTGCCTCCAGGTCATCGGCCTTAAGATTTGAACGCCGATCACCGTCGATGACACCTTGTTCTGGGGAGGAAGAGTGTTTCTCGATGACCCCTCTTGCCTGCCTCAAGGTTATCAACCTCACGCGAATCGGGTTATTCTATCCCTTTCTCACTTCTGAACGCTAAAGATGATGCCTTGTTTTGGGGAAGAAGAGTGTTTCTCGATGCCCCTCTTGCTTACCCCAAGGCCATCGACCTTAAGCTCTAAACGCCGATCACCGTCAATGACACCTTGTTCTGGGGAGGAAGAGTGTTTCTCGATGACCCCTCTTGCCTGCCTCAAGGTCATCGACCTCACGCGAATCGGGTTATTCTATCTCTTTCTCACTCCTGGGGTGAGAAGAGCCTTAACTAAGGGCTTTACTAAGCCAATATTGGTATACGCCAAGTGGGTAAAGACGTTTCTCGAAATCCTCCCTTTCCCTCTCTTGGTCTTACTAGTACCCCTGGCTTTTCAAACCTTAGTTGCCTGCACTCACGCCTGGGGTGAAAAGAGCCTTAACTAAGGGCTTTACTAAGCCAATATTGGTATACGCCAAGTGGGTAAGGATGTTTCTCGAAATCCTCCCTTTCCCTCTCTTGGTCTTACTAGTACCCCTGGCTTTTCAAACCTTAGCTGCCTGCACTCACGCCTGGGGCAAGGAGAATGTTAAACTGGGAAACACTTGCACACTTGATGTACTGAAATCCTTTTTATTGGGTGGCCTCGTTAAAAACCCTCCTTAGGGAAAAGAGTGCCCCCTGATCTGCTCAACTGTTTACAATATATATACTGAGTGTGTCTATGGCGCGAGAATGCATCTACTTTACACCTTAACTAAAGTAGAACTTCAAGTGTGTGGCATTCCACGTCCTGGGGATAACTGCTCCATCCAGAGTCTCCAGCCGATAAGCTCCATTCTCCAACGCCTCAACTACTCTATATGGACCCGTCCACTTTGGAGATAACTTGTTCTCCATGTCATTTTGATGTGCTTTCCTCATCACCAGATCGCCCTCCTGGAAGCGCCTGAGCCTCACCTTGGAGTTGTGCCTGCGTTCTACTCTTCTCTTGACAGCTTCGACACTAACTCTGGCTTTTTCTCGCACTTCATCCAAGAGATCGAGATTCACCTTTCGCTCTTGATTGGACTCTTCCGCGATGAAGTTCAGAAATCTAGGGGAGCTCTCCTGTATCTCCACGGGAATCATAGCATCTGTCCCATAGACAAGACTAAAGGGTGTCTCATGGGTGCTAGACTGTGGAGTGGTATGGTAAGACCATACAATTCTGGGAACTTCTTCTGCCCAATTCCCCTTAGCTTTCTCTAGTCTTCGCTTCAGTCCCTTGAGTAGCACTCAGTTGGCTGACTCCACCTGACTGTTGGTCTGCGGGTGTTCTACCGAGGCGAACACTTATTGTATCTTCAACTCTTCGCACATCTTTCTCAACTGATGACTGGTGAACTGAGTGCCATTGTCGGATACCAGCCTCTTGGGTACTCCGAAACGATAGACTATGTTCCTCCAGACAAAATACTCGACCTTGTGAGCGGTGATGTGCGCCACTAGTTCTGCCTCCACCCACTTGGTGAAATACTCGATGGCTACTATGAGGAACTTCATCTGCCTGATCGCCAGAGGAAAAGGTCCCAGGATGTCGAGTCCTCATGTGTGAAATGGCCACAGGCTATGGATGGACTTCAACTCCTCGGGGGGTGCCTTATGCCAGTCTGCATGAAGTTGGCACTGTTTGCACCACTGAGCATACTTCACACAGTCTTCCTTCAGCGTTGGCCAGTAGTACCCCGCACGGAGGATCCTACTTGCCAAAGCGCGACCACCGACGTGGCTTCCGCACACCTCCTTGTGCAACTCTGACATGAGTCTGGTGCATTGCTCCCCATGCACGCAGATTTGTACAGGATGGGAAAAGCCAAATCTAAACAAATTACCATCAATGAGAGTAAACTTACTCGAGCTCTTCTTTATCTTCTTTGCCTCTGCCGGGTCCAGTGGAAGCACACCATCTTCTAGGTACTGTAAGGACTTGTAAAATTAAATTGGAATAAAAAGGGATATATTTTAAATGAATTCTAAGTATGTTTTTATTTAAAATAAAAAGGAAGGAAAGTGTAGTTTAGAAGACTACGAGATCGCCTGGTTAGTACATGATCGCCTGTCGCCTAGGTTGCACATGATCGCCAGTCGCCTATGGTGCACATGATCGCCGAAAGTGCACTCAGTATGTGGTCAGGATACTGGATCAACCAGAGTGGGTTCCACAAAACCACACGTATCAAGGTGTGGGTTAAGCCTTAGATACGCTGTGCATGCAAAGCTCTATGCTTGAGCATAAGAAATCGTCCTTGGTGTTGCATGCATGGGCGCACGAGGAGTAGTGCTTACCTACTCTTGGAAATGTGAAGCTACCGACGTCACCAAGTCATGTGGAGATGATACCTTGGGCGTAACATAGTGGGACGAAGAACCTACAGCAAAGCGTGGCGATGTGTCGTCGGGCATCGCCGGGCGCGAGGCATGCGGGCATCGCCAGGGCGCGAGGCTTGCGGGCATCGCCAGGGCGCGAGGCATGAGGTCATCGCCAGGGCGAGACATCGGTTGTCTCCCAGAGAGAGACATCGGTCGTCCTTCAGGATGAGGCATCGGTGGATAGTCATCGCGCGAGCGGTCATCGGTGGAAGGTTATCGCGCGATGTCGAGTTTCACACAGATAAGGTGGGACCCAGGCTCTCAGCATCAGACGTACTGCACGCGCGACACGTAGACAAAAAGGGTGGTTCAGAATAGTGACATCAGAGTGTTGGCCTGCGCAGAGGCACGCGCAGTCGTACTGTTTAGGGAAGCGTACACGCAAACTTCCCTGCAGAGTGGGTGGTGGCAGCGGCTTTTGTGGACAAGTTGGTTTAAGATTCAAAAACCCACTTCTGAGAGGCAAAAGGACGTTGCAGTGGTTCAAGAGTGAAAGAGTGAGTTTACCTTCATTCTTCTCCTTTTCTCTCCTTCGCGCTGCGATTCAGGCATCATCAAGCACCAGTGCGACGAGCGACGACTGCCCTTGGAGCACCTGGGAGGTTCTCTGCAAGTTCTACAAACCAGACGCTAAAACAGAGCTAAGGCATCCTTTAAGCTCGGTGGGTTTTGGAGCTCTTGGTGTTTTGCGCAAGTCCAGGTAAGGGAAGCTAGCCTTATTTCTAACGAAAACCTTATATTCGATGATTGCGATGATGGGGCGACGTGGTCGCCGGTTTTCAACTGTTATTGCATAATCCCCTGTTTTTGGACGAGATCGCCGGTTTTGGCGTTGTTTTTTGAACTCCCCTGTTTTTGGTATTGTTTGAAACTGTTTGAGATTTAAATGTGATATTCGAAAATCTGAACCTTGGAATGAGTTTTGCTGTGATTGGAATTGTTCATTTAAGTGTTGAATGTTGTGAATGTGGGATCAAGGCATAGTATTTTCAGGAAAGAAAATACCGTGTAAGATCGTGTAGGATGTGCATTGATCGGTGATTTCTATAATGAGATATCCTGACTCTCCTGAGATAATGAATTCATATAGATGAAGTTATTCAGGCGTTGAGAGTCGATGGAGGTTCATACGTATGGGTAAGTGTTTGAAAGATAACTACTTGACCTGTTGTGTGGATTCACCCTGTCATACTGTGAGAGTGATGAAATTGAGATCGAGATTGTGTTGATGCGCATAGCTGTGGAAACTTTACAGCAGTTTAGTATGACAGGTGCAGATCTCTGAGTCTAGTCAATGCACGAGTCTTCCGGAAGTAGTGTCAAGTGTCTTGTGTGATGAGTCAGTGGAAGTCTGACGTGAGAAATGAGAAACATTGAAATTGATAGACACTTGATGAATTATGTGAATAGAACGACTCTTGAGGAAATTGTGAAATATGTGATTACTTGATGGTCATGTGAAGGGAATGAGAAAATTGATAGTTTTACGTGGGTGTCTTTAATTTGTTTTATCTTGATTTTAAAGTTTCATATCTAAACTCTCTTTCAAATATCTAGCTTACCCTGTGATTTTTGGTGTTGTGTTTGGCTTTTTCTTAAACCTGTGATTATCGTGTATAATTTACACGGGAGCAGATGATGTTGCAGGAAGTAGAGCTCCTCAGTGAGTGGTCGCCGGAAGGAGATCGCCTGTTCTTATTTCTGTTAGGCGATCACCGTTTTTCTGTTTTCTGATAGGAGATCGCCTGTCTTTCTATTTTACTGTAATTTTGTTTACGTTTTTGGAAAGTTGACCGATTATGTATTAAACTCCCTGTGAGGAGAAACTTCATTACATATATATAATTATGTTCACTTCAATATATTTGTTCACCTTTATTTTTATTATATAAATACGAAAAGGATTTGGCGGGATGTTACAGGTACAACTGGTACGGTTTTATCCACGTATCGGGCCCCTTGACAGCGCAGACTTCCATCGCATCATCGGTCCTTGCCGGTCGCGCCCTCACCCTCGGCGCTTTCAGCGTTTCTTGAGTCAGGGACCGATGACTGATCGCCAAACGCTCCATCGACTTGGACACTTGAAGCACTTGGTTGTCTGACACGAACGCTCGTGGCACCTTCAGAGTCTCCTGAATGACGGTCCTCTGCCTTCCCCCCTTGCCTGAGCTGGCCAGTTTGGCAAGCAGGTCTGCTCGGGCATTTTGTTCTTGGGGCACATGAACCAATTCAAACTCATCGAAGGACGTCTTCAGGAGCTGTACGTACTCTAGGTAAGCTTCCATCTGAGGATCTTTCGCCTGGAACTCTCCTGTAACTTGTCCAGTGACTAACAACGAGTCGCTCTTAGCCACCAGACTTCTTGCTCCCATTTCTCTGGCCAACAACATTCCTGCGATTAGGGCTTCGTACTCCGCCTGATTGTTGCTGGCCTTAAAGGAAAAGCGAAGGGACTGCTCGATCAGTACCCCGTTCGGGCCTTCCAGAATGACTCCAGCACCGCTCTCTTGCTGATTGGAGGAGCCATCCACCTATAAGACCCATCGAAAATCTACGCTCCCTGCAAGTGTCGCGACCGAAGACAACTCGACCACAAAATCGGCGAACACCTGCCCTTTGATCGGTCCTCAGGGCTCGTACTGGATGTCGAATTCTGAAAGTTCCACAGCCCACTTGACCATCCTTCCTGCTACATCTGGCTTCTTCAACAACTTCTGGATGGGCAAGTCCGTCATGACCACTACGGTGAAACTGTGGAAGTAGTGTCTGAGCCTTCTAGCGGAAAAAACTACCACCAGAGCGGCCTTCTCCAGAGCCTGATACCTTGTTTCAGGGCCCTACAACACCTTACTCACAAAATACACAGGCTTCTGGACCTGATCTTGCTCTTGTACCAGGATAGAGCTGACTGCCCTCTCCGTCACAGCAAAGTACAGATGAAGAGGGGTGCCCACCTGTGGTTTACACAACACTGGTGGGCTCGCCAGATAGTCCTTCAGCTTTAGGAAGGCATCCTCGCATTCCTGTGTCCAAAGGAATCTGCTATTGCGCTTGAGACACTGGAAATACGGATGACCCTTCTCTCCTCCAGCAGACATAAACCGTGACAATGCGGCCAACCAACCGGTGAGCTGCTGCACCTCCTTCACCGTCGTTGGGCTCCTCATTGCCACGATTGCTGCACATTTCTCTGGGTTCGCCTCGATCCCTCACTCTGTTAGGAGGAAGCCCAAGAACTTCCCAGCCTCCACACCAAAGATACACTTTTCAGGGTTGAGCTTCAACCTGTACTTGGCAATGGTGGTGAAAAGTTCCTCCAGATCAACTACATGATACACCTTCTCTCGCGACGTGGCCACCATGTCATCTACGTATGCATGCACGTTTCTTCCGAGCATGGGCGAGAGCACCCTATCCATAAGTCTCTGATAGGTAGCTCCCGCGTTCTTCAGCCCGAACAACATTACCTTGTAGCAGTAGCAAGATCATTTCGTCATGAAAGCGGTCTTGCACTCGTCCATGGGGTGCATCCTGATCCGGTTGTAGCCTGAGAACACATCCAGAAAGCTGAGGAGCTTCCCTCCTAACGCGCTGTCCACCAATGCGTCTATACTGGGGAGAGGGTAGGAGTCCTTGGGGCAGGCTTTATTGAGGTCAGTGAAGTCCACGCACATCCTCCACTTGCCGTTGGACTTCTGCACCAGCACCACGTTCGCCAACCACTCGGGGTACTGGATTTTTCTGATATGTCCCGTGACAAGGAGCTTCTGCGTCTCATCGTGGATCACCTTCCTCCTCTCTTCATTGAATTTCCTTCGCCTCTGGCACACCGATCGCACCTTGGGATCCATTGACAGGTGGTGGCAAAGGAAATCGGGGTCAGTCCCTGGCATGTCAGAAGCTGACCATGCAAAGGCGCCCATGTGCCTTTCGATCACACCGGCGATCTGTGCTCGTTCTTCTGCGGTGAGCGATCCCCCCAGCTTAAACTTCTTTCCCCTTATTTCCACCTCCACCCATCCCTCGGCTGGATGGGGTCTCCTTTCATTGGCGATGACCGCCCTGGCGATGCCTGACTCACAAGGAGCGATCATGCCCTTTGCTTCAGCTTCCACTTGAGCTACCTGGAAGCCCCCCAGCATAGCATCTTCCATCACCTGATCTGCCTATGTACCACGAACCACCGATCGCCCCTCGAGCACGCCTGATGGTGGTGTCGTAGTGACATGGCAGATGCTTCTCTTCTGCTTGAGGTTGTTCTCATAACAGCGCCTAGCCTCAGCCTGATCTGACTTGATGGTAATGACAGCCCCTTCCATCGACGGCAGCTTCAACTTCATGTGCCTTGTCGATGGCACTGCACCTAACCTGTTGAGCGTGGGTCTCCCCAGCAAGATATTGTATGCAGATGGGGCATTCACCACCAAGTACTTTATCTTCTCTGTGCGGGACGCCACTCCATCGGTGAACGTCGTTCTCAACTCTATGTAGCCCCGCACCTCGACCTGGTCCCCCGCGAAACCATAAAGACACCCAACGTATGGCCTTAGCTGATCAGGGGACAGCTGCAGCTTATTGAACGTCGGCCAGAACATGACGTCCGCTGAGCTTCCTTGGTCTACAAGCACCCTGTGCACTCTTCTTCCTGCTATCACGAGGGAGATGACCACAAGATCGTTGTCGTGGGGTACAACGTCCTGCAGATCCGCCCTTGTGAATGTGATATCCACCTCGGGGAAATGGCCTTCATTCACTGAGTATACAGCCATCACTGAGCGTGCATAACTTATTCTTTGCGACGCGGAGCACCCTCCTCTCGAGAAGCCCCCCGCGATCGTCCTCACTTCCCCGTGCACAGGGATTTCATGTTGCTGTTCACCTGCCTGGGACCTCGAAGCGCGATCACCTTGCGCCTCCCGCAGGTAATCGGCCAGGAATCCTGTCTTCACCAATTAGCAAGTTGATGCCCCAACGCCGGGCAGGTGTGGAGTGTGTGTCCATAAGCCTAATGGAATTCACACCACTCATCCTTCTTCTTTCCAAGTACCTTGTCAATTTTCTCTCGTACTCGGAGTCTTGCAGCCACGGCAAGGATGGCGATCAGCTCCGCCAACTCTACCATGAAATCATACCCTGGGGGGTGCGTTGTTCTCCCTTGAACGCCCCCTAGCCTGGTCCTTCCTGGGTGCATAGGGACGAGACCTTCCCTGCGCCTTCTTCCCTTCCTTGGCCTCGTGCACTTGCGCCTGTTGCTACTGCTTCCCCTGACCTCCGCGCGGCTTCAATGGTGCAGCACTGCCTCTCTTCTCAGAGACCTCTATCTCTACTACTATGTGCGCCACCACGCGTTGCCGAATCTCAGCGAAGGTGGCAGGGTGGCTCCTAATGAGCGATTCACTGAAAGGACCAGACAGTACGCCTTTCTTGAATGCATGCACCAGCATGTTCTCGTCCTTGTTGGGCAATCTCACCACCTGCACACCAAAACGGTTGAGGTAGTCCTTCAGCGACTCCCCCTGGTACTAGCGCACGTCGAACAGATCGTAGGATACCACCGGTGGCGCTCTGTTGACGATATACTACTCCGTGAACAACTTTGAGAACTGATGGAAGGAGGTGATGTGGCCCTCTGGCAGGCTCACGAACCACTCCATAGCTATTCCGCTCAGTGTACTCATAAACATTTTGCAGTACACAGCGTCTGAGCCCCCAGACAGCATCGTCTGAGTGTGGAAGGCCGTCAGATGTGCTTCTGGATCTTCCACCCCAGTGAACAACGCCTTAACTCCCACTAGGTTGGGAGGCACCACTGTGTTCATGATCTCGGGGGAGAAAGGCATAGGGAATGCTCTAGGAGGCGATGGCGGCATCGACGTCCTATCTTCGACTGCGCGCTCCCTCTGCGCCTGCAATTCCCTATGCAATTCCTCGTTTATACGGTTCAACTCTTCATTTCTGCACTGCGATGCAGTCAGCTTTGCATGCATCTTCTCCTGCTCAGCTCTCGATGCCGCAACATTATCCTGCAGCGCGCGCATCATCTCCATGACCTGCGCCATGGTAATAGCTCCTTCTTCAGCAGATGGCGCAGGTGTGGTTTGTCTGGTTCTTCTACTCATCTTCTCAGCAAAACCTTCGGTGAAAACTTCAAGAAACTTCAAGAACTGTGATATGGATTGGAACAAGATTCACACGGGCCCCACGGTGGGCGCCAAATGATCCTGCCGCGGACTTGAACGTGGAGTATGTGCCTCGTCACTCCTTCGTCTAGCCTTCTGCAACTGCGTGTTCTGCAAGAATGCTCCAAGAACCTTATCTGGAACTCCCAACGATGCCTGCAAAACAACACAGACGGCGCCTCTAGCGGCCGTGTGCACTCCGACGCTCAAGTCAGGCAACAAAACCACCAAAAACTCTCTCTGAATCTCTCTGTGAGACTCGTGTGTGCTCTCAGATCCACTTTCTCTCTCTATAACTGAATTCTGTTATCACTGTGCAACGTGTATAAACGTGCTCACAATGACTCAGAAATGTGTGTAATCTAGTGAAACTGTAAAAACTGTAAAGACTTGTCAAACTTCAGTACCTTACATGACGTGGAGTGCTTTTATACCTGGGTCGCGCCTCTCTCTCAAATGGTGACATGTGGAGGCATGCAACTTGCATCTAACCGTACACGTGTCACACCTGAAGGGCCTTGTGCTTTTCTCTGTGCGCCTAAGTTATCCCTTTGCTGAGTAACTTAGCGCGTTTCTTCCCTCTGAATGAGTCGTATGCTCCCAGGAGAGCACCAGGGGTGGCTGGTCTAGAGACACTCGCCAGGCGCTGCATCCTGCATGCATGATCTCACCGCATAGTGCCATGCACGTAATGGTTAAAAGAGTAACTGATCATTGACCAGCTTACTAGCTCTCTTGTACCATCCTCATGCACGACCCTACTGGCGAGCAGCTCTTCTTCTTCTGGTTCGGAATAATGCGAGGTGCATGCGTAACGCTCTCGCTAGGAGCCTGGTCCCAGCTTAACTGCGTGTTAGCAAGAAACCCCGATGAATGATCTGTGCTTCTTGCGTAACGCTCTCGCTGGGAGCCTGGGTCCCAGCTTAACTACGTGTTAGCAAGAAACCCCGATGACTGATCTGCGGGTGGTGGTCACTTAGCAACTGACCACTGATCACCGTTCTGAGTTATCTCCTCCCTGATTCACCTGCTATCTCATTCCACGTGTCACCCTGTGAATGGTCCACGTGGTCATCTGCTGCTGACGTCATCGACTACCGGATCAAAGAGTATTCATCATTGGGATCTTTAGTTCATTTTACAATGAAGGTGGAAGCCCAACTTGCTAAGAAAAACTCTTTCAAAAACATTTCCAATGATGGATACTACTCTAAGTCTTGGAGAACCAAAAATTTTTCTAAACCTCCTTCCAAAGATTCTTCTTTCAAACCCAAGGAAACTAAGCCATCTACTTCTAGGCCTAAATCTCCCACTAGAAGATCTAATACTAAATGCTTTAAATGTTTGGGTTATGGTCATATTGCTACAAATTGTCCTTCTAAACGAATTATGTACATACATGAGGGCATTGTAGTTAGTGAGCATGATTTGGATTCTCCTACACATTCATTGCATTCTCATGCATCTAGTGAGGAAGAAAGTGAGTGTCCACTTGAAGGAGATTTGTTAGTTATAAGAAGACTTCTTGGGCAAGTTTCACAACCTTTTTATGAAAGTCAAAGGGAAAATATTTTCCACACAAGATGTCTTATTCAAAACAACATTTGTTCTTTGATAATGGATGGGGGTAGTTGTGCCAATGTGGCAAGTACAAGAGTGGTAGAGAAACTTGCTTTACCTACCATCTCTCATACAAAGCCCTATAAATTACAATGGCTTAGTGAAGTAGGAGAAATAGTTGTCAATAAACAAGTCCTCATCCATTTCTCCATTGGAAAATACAAAGATGAGGTATTATGTGATGTTGTGCCCATGGAAGCCACTCATGTTCTTTTGGGAAGGCCTTGGCAATTTGATAGAAAAGTTTTACATGATGGCTTTACCAACAAACTTTCTTTTGAATTCCATGGTCACAAGGTTACTTTAACATCTCTCTCTCCAAGAGAAGTCCATGAGGACCAAGTTATTATGAAGAAAAAGAGGGAGAGTGAAAAAGATGAAAAAGATAAAAAAAGATAAAAAAAATAAGAGTTCTAAGCCTACAATCCTTGTGTCTAGGCATGAAATTCAAAAGGAAATAGGGGCTCATCATCCTCTTTTCTTAGCCATCCCTAGACCTCTTAAGTTAGACCCACTTGTTGATAGTTCTCATTGCTTGGAAAATTTGGTAGAAGCATTTCAAGATGTGTTTCAAGATCCTCCAAAAGGACTTCCACCTTTGAGAGGGATTGAGCACCAAATTGATTTCATACCGGGCTCTTCTTTACCAAACCGTTCAGCATATAGAACCAATCCAAGTGCAACCAAGGACATTCACCAACAAGTTGAGGTTGTCTATGGGTTTAATCCCCTAACACCTCTTGATCTTTTTCCTATTCCTCTTCTTGGAGATGTCTTGTGCAAAGATGGGGATGAAAAGGCTTCTTTTGTGAAAACTTTGCATAAAGATATCCAACAGAAAATTGAGAAAAAGGTTGGCAAGTATGCTGAACTTGCCAATAAAAGGAGAAAAGCATTGTTGTTTGATGAGGGTGATTGGGTTTGGCTTCACTTGAGGAAGGATCGTTTTCCTACTCAAAGGAAGTCCAAACTAATGCCCCGAGGGGATGGACCTTTCCACATCCTCAAGAAGATTAATGACAATGCTTATGAGTTAGATATGCCTGATACATTCTTAGGTAGTCATACTTTTAATGTCAGCGATCTAACTCCTTTTTCTATAGGTCTCGAGAATTCGTGGTCGAATTCTCTCCAACTCGGGGAGTATGATGGAGATCAAGCTCTAGTGGACATGGAGGCCAAATCAACAAGATCAAGAAGAGGTAGAGGTGCAAATAGAAGACGCCCATGGAGGTCAAAACCCACCTCAAAGGCTTACAAGAAGCATGTTCAAAGCTTTAGGAGCTAGGGAACAATTATCCTCTCTTTTTGTAATTTCTTTGGTTGTTGGTGCTTAGAGGGAAACATTAGAAACCTCTATTGTTATAGCATCTTTTAGTCTTTAGTTAGGAGTCTTAGGGGGGGTGTATTAGTAGATAGGTGTAGAAGTAAATAAGGAGGTGAAGTTATAAGTTTAGGCTTATGAAGTCCATTAGGGAAGGAAGGAAACCCTACCTTCTAGAAATGAGTGAAATGGTGCGACATTGACCAAAGTCAATGACCTAGGCTGCACCATATTGTGTCTTCCCTTACTACCCTCACAACTTGTTCTCCAAGGCTCCTCATGCTATAAATAGGAGGCCTCCCTCATTGTATTGGCTAGATTGGAATTTTATAGAAAAAAAACTCTACTCAATTTTTGAGTGAACATTGGAGAGCTTTTGAGCCTTCTTCTCTAGTCTTATCTTGAAGGATCCATGGTGTCCTCAAGTGGCGGTAGCACACTCATCTAAGAGAATCCATCACTTCTAGTGGCGTGTTCATATCACCACACATCCATCTTTATAAGTTTTCTACTCTCCTTCCTTTATTCTCTTTAGTTGTTCTTGTTTGAGCTTGTGTTTTTGAGTTTTTAGTTCAGTTTTCATGTTTTCCAGCAGCTGTTCTTCCTTTTCTCTATTTTTGTTCGGTTCAAATTCTGTTTCCATCTATTTTAATCGGTTCAATTGATAGTAAATGGAGCTTCCATGTGAGTTTGGTTTGTGGTACAAGATTTGGTGAGTTCTTGAAATATATAACATTGATCCTCTTCTATAAAAGTGCCTAACCTTTGCCAACTCAAGTTGATTCCATAGAATATCAAAGAATCATGCTATTGTGGCTAGTGGAATCACATCATAACCTTATAGATTTCTACATATGATCTTTGAAGATGTGAATCCAATTGAGTTTCACTTTGTTCATTATGCAATAGATGAGAACTAGATCTTCTTCAGACAAGGTGGAGTGGTTGCTGCCCCTTGGAGTAAGCAACCATGAGATGATAAAGGCAATGAGCCTTTCATTCAGTTTCAGCCCTCCTACTGAAAAATTCCTCACTCTTGAAAGAGGATTCTTAAGACAACTCTTGTAGTACTACATTTTGTTGAAATCTTCAACAACTCCTATGTTCCCTTTGTTGATCCTTAATCCAATGTACTTTAGGCCCGTTATTGTTGTGCATACATCATGTGTGATCTCCATATCTACTCCTTTCACATGTGAGCAGATATTATCTCCAACAATTTGAAATTTTGTGTAAAATACCCTTACCAAATCTGGATAAATGTTTCTAGACATCTCAAGAAACCTCTTCAGCAACTGCTCCTTCAGTAAGCTCCTTACCTCCATTACTTTTTGCTCTTTCAGCTAGCTAAAGGTAATTAACTTGAGATTGTTAATCACCTTCCTGCTTGTTTCATGGAGATACTTCTCAATTACCTTCTCTTCACCCGAGAACCTCTTTCCAGGTGTCCTCCTCTCTTCACTGCCCTAGTCTTCATTCTCTTTGAAGAGGGGGGTGTTGATTCCATGGCTAAGAGTGAACACACAACAGAGAAACAGGAAGCTACAGATTCAAACAGATATAGGATAGAAGGAAGAAGAAAACAGTTGGTTGTTTCTTGTGAAGTAAAACAGCTGATAAGCCACATTTTTATAAGCAGAAAGGGCAATCAATACTTTGGCATTTAGTGGGTTAAGTTCAAACCTAAAAAGAATATGTTCAAAGGTAATAAAGAGAGCTGTCATACCCAAAATAGAATGCTCAGAAAAACCACATGCTGATTTGACCAAACTAGAAAAGGTTTAAATGTCCAAGATTTGGAAGAATATATTCCATAAATGATAGTATGTACATTGAGAGAAACATGTTCAAAGCAGTAATTAATGTATCTTTGACCTATAGCGGCTTTGAGAACGATCAGAGGCACAAATCAATGCACGGAGAATTGGAGCAGCTTTAATCACAGTACTGTCAGGGAGGAAACAACCAGTTGTTTCGTGAAAACAATCAATTATTTTTCTATAACAGCAAAAGAGTTTTATAAAACCAAAAGCTCTGACAGAAAACAACATTTAGAGATACACATAGACCATTTGCATGAATATAGAAGAGAATTAAATCAATTAGGAAGTGTTCTTGCCGGTTGACTCTCCTGTCGATTGACTCTACGACAATCTCGCGCCTCCTTTCCTCACCTTGAATTATGCTTTGCTATCTCGAAACAACCTACACCTGCAAGATGAAAAGGGGCGCCCTAGAGGACGTTTGCACTTCGACGCTCAAGTCAAAACTAGGGCAAGCACACCAAATGTATTCAGTATCTGTGTTTAGGTCTAGAAACTGCGTACCTTTGCAAAGTATTTCGCTACCCTTTATATAGTCTAGGGTTTCCTCTGTGTCGCTACCCATATTTAGGGTTTACTGGAATACCCTTGCGCCGCTATCACCCAAACTTAGGGTAATCTAGCATGTAAGGTTTCCTTAACTGGAGTGCAAACTCTAACAGAATGGCCACCTGGGTACCTCCTCGTGCACCTAGTCTCTGGGGCCACTTGTCCTGGGAGTGCCTTTACTGTTCACGTGCCATGCATGTAGCTTCACTGGGAAACCGTAGTTCTGATGAGTACTCGACCCCTCAGGACTCTGCACCTAACTGTGCTTTCCCTGCCACACGTATAAGCACTTCGTGATTTAGGCCTCTCCCTACCTCTGGGCATTTACTGATAACTGGTCTTCTCTCGGGACCCACATCAAATGTTCTAGCTCTGTTGTTCAAAACACCTAAGACCGATGTCACATCGTCCCACTCTGTTGCCGAGCACTCATCCCTCTGCTAAATGACGAGGACACATCAGTCCACACTGGTGATCGACACGCTGACAACTAATCATCCCACTAGTCCATTCCACCTGTGGGGTCCATCCCACGTGGCTTTGGCCCATGCTGTGGGACCCAGCTGACGTGGCTCACCATTAGTAGCTGTTCTCGATGTCCGAGGACTGGTCGGTACACAAGCCCCCTAGTCTCGAGTTGTTAACTTGTTCAGTAAAGAGACTAAGTCATCGGCTCGGGTGACTTACGTGGCACTGAGCAAAAGGACATGAACAGCACGTTGAAGGGACATCTCACCACCCCCTCTCAATCTGCAGACACGTGTCCAGATCAACGGTCAGGGTTTTCTAACGTTTGCACTTCCTTGCCTACGTTAAACCCTGTCAAAAACGCGCGCCTCTACACTATTTCATCACTTTTCACTTGAGCCTCCATACTTCCTAACTTCTCTCGTACGCTTCTGTTCTACTCCAACCCCTACGCTCACGACCCTTCATCTTTGCTTACACAAAGGTATGATCTTTACTCTCCCTTTCTGTTTTCGTTTTGTGATTCTGTTTCTCTTCACATACCATATTGCTTTAGGTTTGCTCATGCATTTAGGGTTTCTGTTCTTTTTTCTCGTTTTCGCTCTTCTTCTGTGAGTCTCTGTCCGCCATTGTTTTTGCCATCATTTTCTTCTAAACCCCTTTTCCTTCTTCCTGCCTCTCATTTGTTTTAGATTCGAGATGGCCAGAACCAAAACCACCTCCAACCCTCCTCCAACTGTAGTCGTTGACTACAAGGACCTCTACTCCTGGGCCTCTGAGGAGCTCCTTGTCGAGACCTCTAAACTCACAACCTGTGAAGACCTGAGAAAACACAAGGACGATGAGAACGAGATCAAGGGGCGCGTCTTTGGTAGGGAGACTGACGCGTATATCTCAGTTCGACCATGCACAGAGGGTGAACCCGTATGCGTTGATGATCGCTGCAACGACGGGGAGCCCTTCTTCTTCCTGTACGCCACTATCTTCAAACGGGTTAAGGTCCGCCTGCCCTTCACTGGATTTGAGAGGGCTCTGCTCACCGAGTTGAATGTGGCACCTGCCCAGCGGCACCCCAACAGCTGGGCCGTCATCAGAGCCTTCTCCATACTCTGCAATAACCTAGGGTTCACTCCCTCGGTAGATGTATTCCTCTACTTCTTCGCAATGGGGTGGCGGGAAGGGTTTTGCTAACCCTCTTCTCGCAATCATACAAGGGCTTCAAGGGGAAGTTCCTTCAAGTCTGCTGCAGCTCCTACGACTCCACCATGCTCGATGGGTTCCCACTATATTGGGTGGAGAAGTTGAAGTTTAAGAAACCCCGCGGACTCTAAGAGCTGACGTCCTTTGATCGTGATGTGTGCCAACTCCTCTCTAGCTAGGGTGTGGTGTTTGACACCACCTAGCTGATTAGGCACGAATATGATGCTGAAACCCTCAGCGTCTATATCAATACATTGCCTTTAACCCATATCTGCCAACACTTGTGTCTTATGCACGACTCTTCTCACCCTTTCTTGTTTTTCATTGCAGGTATGGTACTAGACGCTGAGAAGAAGAATAGGCTGGCTGACCTGCTAAGTCATTGCACAGCATGGTGGCTCAGGCCCTGCTGGCCCTTCTTCACCTGCTGTGGTTGCCCCAGGTCCAACTTCTGATAAATCAAAAAGGGCAGCCCCAGTGGTGATCTCTGAAGACAAAGACACCTGTTCTGGTCTCGTTTTCAAGAGAAAGAGGGTGGAGGTTGCTACAGAGACCTGTTCTGCAACAGAGGGGCAACCTCCATCCTTTAGGGAGCACCCTCCCAGTGCCTCGTCTCCCCCCGATCCACTCTTGGCGCTCGAGGCTGGAGGGTAGAGTGCCCCTCCAACTGGCCAAGCACCTCATGCACCTGAACTTCCTCCTCTCCTGCAGCGGTCTCTTGCTCACATGCCTGGCCAAGCTGCGATGGAGGCCATGGACAGGAACTCTCTAAGGGACCTCATCAGTCACGACCTTGGAGAGTTCCTTGCCGCCTCCAATTTCCTACTGGTCAAAGGAAATCCTAAGGCATAACTGTTGGAGAAGGTTGCCAAACTGGAGAGAGTGCTGGAGCAGAAGAAAGACTTGGATCTCCAACTCCAACAAGCTGCCAAGCGCGAGACTGCTCCGAGCCAGGAGCTGGGCAGTCTCCGCCAATCTGAGAAGGAGACCAAGAAACTCCTCTTCTCCAAAAGGCAGAAGGCCCTCCAGCTTGAGGCCAAGATCCTCCCCCTCCGCAACAAGATCATCGAACTGGAAGAGCAGCTAGAGGGAGCTCAAACTAAAATGACCAGGCTGGAGGAGAGGGCCACAAGCCAAGAGGTTCAGCTGGGCAGAGTTGAGGAAGAGCTTGCCCAACAAGCCAAGTTGCATAAGAAGACCGAGGCTGAGCTCACTGACGATGCTGCCAACGCCTATGGGGAGGGTTTTGGCGACGCCCTTGCTCTGTTTGCCTGTGTGCATCCTGAGATGGACCTCTTGCAATTCTCTGTAACTATGCAGGTGGTCGACGGGCAAATAGTGCCTAGGTAGGTCTTCTAAGCAGCTGTATCTTATAGTTGAATGTCTTGTAAAAAACTACCAATATAATTAATATATTTACTTGGCTTACATACTTGTTTGACTTTATGCATCAATTTACTTGTATTGGTATCTCTATTGTTGTCTGGCTGTTTTGACATACTTGGTTGAGTTCTCTCCTCAACATAGAATCAACCCATAGGTAGCACGCTTAACTCTGTTAAGTTGTTATGAGCTTTGGTTTTCGCTAGGACAGGTGATCATACCATGCACAAGACTTTATTAGAACTTCTCTACCGAAAAGTGCCTCACCTATCTCGTCATCGCCCATATCTCTTACCCTATGAGGACTCCAACGCCGATCTGTATGCACCTGACCCCTCTTGGCTCAAGGCAGAGGGGGAAGCCAACAAATTTCAACTGACCACTCATCGCCCTTAGGCGAGGGTGGACTTCACTGGTGAACCCTCTGTTCGAATTGGGAGTTCTCACTCGACGAGGAGGTGTTCTATACGAACTTACTTTCCAACTATCAAGACTTCTAACCCCAAACGAAAGGTTCGGTCTGACCTCTCATCGCTCATATAGGCGAAGGAGGATTTAACTGGTGAACCCTTCTGTTCAAGTTGGGAATTCTCACTCGAAAAGGAGGCGTTCTCTACAAACCTACCTTCCCACTTACGAGACCTCTAACCCCAACTGAGAGGTTTGAACTGACCTCACATCGCTCATCGGTGAAGGAGGATTTAACTGGTGAACCCTTCTGTTCAAGTTGGGAGTTCTCACTCGAAGAGGAGGTGTTCTCTACGAACCTACCTTCCCACTTATGAGACCTCTAACCCCAACTGAGAGGTTCGAACTGACCTCACATCGCTCATCGGCAAAGGAGGATTTAACTGGTGAACCCTTCTATTCAAGTTGGGAGTTCTCACTCAAAGAGGAGGTGTTCTCTACGAACCTACCTTCCCACTTACGAGACCTCTAACCCCAACTGACAGGTTCGATCTGCATTGTATAAACATAATCAAAGATATATCTTTAACTGAAAATTTTATTGGGTGACCTCATTAAAAACTCTTAAAAGGGAAAAAAGAGTGTCCCCTAAACTGTGTACAATATTACACAGTTTTAATAACTAAAATAAAACTTCAGGTGAATCGCATTTCATGTACGAGGAATCAGACCACCTTCTAGAGTCTCAAGCCTATATGCTCCATTCCCCAGGGCCTCTGTCACTCTAAAGGGACCAGTCCACTCAGGGGATAGCTTGTTCTCTATCTGGTAGGGAGATGCCTTCCGCATGACTAGGTCGGCCACCTGGAACTGCCGAGCTCTCAACTTAGAACTGTGCTTGAGCTCAACCCTCCTCTTCAATGCTTCGGCTTTGATTCCTGCCTCTTCCCTAACTTCATCCAAGAAATCCAAATTCACCTTCCTTTCTTCATTGGATTCCTTAGCCACAAAGTTCTGGAAATGCGGTGAGCTCTCCTGGATTTCTACAGGGATCATGGCATTTGAACCATACACCAAGCTGAAAGGGGTCTCCTTGGTAGTGGACTGGGGAGTGGTGTGGTAGGCCCATACAATTTTGGGAACCTCCTCAGCCCACATCCACTTCGCCTTCTCCAGCCTTCTCTTCAGTCCTCTGAGTAAGACTCGATTGGCCGACTCGGCCTGCCCATTGGTTTGAGGGTGCTCGACCGATGTGAACACCTGCTTGATCCCCAACTCTGTGCATAGCTTTCCCAACTGTTGACTTGCAAACTGGGTGCCATTATCAGACACCAGGCGCTTGGGTACACCAAAGCGGCACACTATATTCTTCCACACAAAGTGTTGGATCTTGTGGGCTGTGATCTGTGCTACTGGCTCAGCCTCGATCCACTTCGTGAAGTATTCTATGGCGACCACGAGGTACTTCATCTGCCGCACAACCAAAGGAAAGGGCCCCAGGATGTCAATTCCCCAGGTGTGGAATGGCCACGGGCTATATATAGATCTGAGCTCCTCTAGATGCGCCTTGTGCCAATCTGCATGTAGCTGACATTATTTGCACTGCTGCGCATACTTCATGCAATCTTCCCTCATGGTTGGCCAGTAATACCCTGCTCGAATGGCCTTAGATGCCAGAGCACGACCCCCTATGTGGCTTCCACATATTCCTTCATGGAGCTTTGCCATTATGCGCACGCACTGCTCACCATGCACACACACTAGAATGGGATGTGTGAACCCGTGCCTATACAGCTCCCCATCAATGAGTGTGTACTTAGTCGAGTTCTTTTTCACCTTCCTCGCCTCTGTTGGCTCTATGGGCAACATCCCATCAGCCAAGTAGCGCTTGTAAGGTGTCATCCACGTTTCTCCACTCTGCAACAAGCATACTTGTGGCATGTCTCCTCCAGCACCACATACACATTGACCCTTGGCTTCTTCAAAGTTTCCTGGGTCAACGACCAATGACTCCTCTTCCCACCATTTGCCTGGCTGATCTGGTGGACTCCTACCAATTTATCAGTAGTGTAGGTCCGAGGTGCCCTCAGGGTCTCCTGGATGACCGTCCTCTGCCGGCCCCCCTTGCCCGAGCTTGTGAGTTTTGCCAACAAGTCAGCTCAGGCATTCTGGTCTCTCGGCACGTGCACCAATTCAAATTCCACGAAGGAACTCTTCAACACCTGTACATACTCTAGGTAGGAGGCCATCTGAGGATCTTTGGCCTGGTACTCTCCCGCCACCTAGCCCGTGACTAATAGGGAGTCACTCTTCGCCAAAAGACTCTGTGCTCCCATCTCCTTGGCCAACAACATTCCAGCGATTAGAGCCTCATACTCCGCCTGGTTGTTGCTGGCCTTGAAGGCAAACCGTAGAGCTTGCTCAATCAAGAGCCCTTTCGGTCCTTCCAAGATCACCCCAGCCTCACTACCTTGCTGATTGGAAGACCCATCTACTGAGAGCACCCATCTGAACTCAGGTCCTTCCTCCTGGGTTTCTGTCGAGGACATCTTGGCTACAAAGTCAGCATAAACTTGGCCCTTGAATGGGCCTCTGGGCTCATACTGTATGTCGAACTCAGATAACTCCATTTCCCATCGCACCATCCTCCCTGCTACATCCGACTTCTGCAAGACCTTCCTGATGGGCAGGTCTGTCATCACCACTACCGTAAAACTCTGGAAGTAATGACGTAGCCTACGTGCTGAGAACACAACAGCCAAGGCTGCCTTTTTTATGGCCTGGTACCTCACCTCGGGCCCTTGCAACACCTTGCTAACAAAGTAGATAGGCTTTTGGATTTGGTCTTATTCCTGCACCAAGACTGAACTCACCATCCTTTCGGTGACCGCGAAGTACAAGCGCAATGGGGTGCCAACCTGTGGTCTACACAGCACTAGTGGGCTGGACAAATATTGTTTCAGTTTGAGGAATGATTCTTCACCCTCCTAGGTCCACAAGAACCTACTATTCCTCCTCAAGCATTGGAAATAAAGGTGACCCCTATCACCTCCAGCTGACACAAACCTGGAAAGGGCAGCCATCCGACCTGTCAATTGTTGCACTTCCTTGACCGATGTCGGGCTCCTCATGGCTAAGATCGCCACGCATTTGTCTGGGTTGGCCTCAATCCATCGTTCGGTGAGCAAGAAACCGAGGAACTTGCCTGCCTCCACCCCAAAGACACATTTCTCTGGGTTCAACTTCAGCCCATACTTAGCTATTGTATTCAATAGCTCCTCCAAATCAGCGACGTGCTGATCCCTCACCTGGGATTTCACCACCATATCATCCACGAAGGCTTGCACGTTGCGCCCTATCATGGGTGCAAGGACCTTGTCCATCAGCCTTTGGTAGGTGGCGCCTGCATTCTTCATCCCAAATGGCATGACTATGTAGCAGTAGCAAGACAGCTCGGTCATAAAAGCGGTCTTGCTCTCATCCATCGGATGCATCTTGATTTGGTTATACCCAGAAAAAGCATCCAAGAAACTTAGCAGCTTGCGCCCCGAGGCATTATCTACCAGCGCATCAATACTCGGTAGAGGATAAGAGTCCTTTGGACATGCCTTATTGAGGTCAGTGAAGTCCACACACATCCGCCACTTCCCATTGACCTTCTTTACCAACACCACATTCGCTAGCCACTCAGGGTATTGGATCTCCCGTATGTGACCAGCCTTAAGCAGCTTTTGTGTCTCTTCCCTAATCACCTACCTCCTCTCTTCATTGAACTTTCGCCTCCTCTATCGGACAGGTCTGGCTTAGGGATTCAATGCAAGGCGATGACATAAGAAGTCTGGATCAATACCTGGCATATCCGAGGCAGACCAAGCAAAAATGTCCATATGCTGCTCTATAACTCCTGTTATTTGGTCTTGTGTCTCCTGGTGTAAGGATTTGCCAAGTTTGAACACCTTACCTCCAATCTCCCTCTCTACCACCTCCTCCGCTGGTGCGAGTCGTCTCTCCCGGGTGACCTCTGCTCGTGCGACCCCGATGTCTCCTCGGGGCGGGTCAGTATCATCGCACTCTCTACCCGGTGGTTGGGTGGTCACCGGGCAGACTCCCCTTCTCGTCTTGAGGCTATTCTCGTAACACTTCTTTGCCTCCTTCTGATCTGACCTTATGGTGATCACCACTCCTTTCATTGAGGGCAACTTCATCTTCATGTGCCTCGTCGACACTACGGCTCCCAGTCTGTTCAAGGCTGGCCTGCCCAACAGCATGTTGTAGGCTGATGGAGCGTTGACGACCAGATACTTGATGTTCTCGGTGCGAGAGGCCACCCCATCAGTAAAAGTGGTCCTCAGCTCTATGTATCTTCGCACCTCAACCTGGTCACCTGCGAACCCATACAGGCAGCTAGTATAAGGCCTTAGCTGATCTGGGGACAGCTGCAACTTGTTAAAGGTCGACCAGAACATAACATCGGCTAAACTTCCTTGATCGACTAGGACCCGGTGCACCCTTCTCCCCACTGTAACCACTGATATCACCACCAGATCGTTGTCGTGAGGGACGACGTCCAGGCGGTCTGCCTTTGTGAATGTGAGGTCGATATTTGGAAAGTGGTCTTCCTCACAAGTTTCCACTGCCATCACCGTTCGTGCGTACTTCTTGCGCTGCGATGAGGTGCACCCTCCACCTGAAAATCCACCTGGATGGTGTGGATCTCACCATGTATGGGCACTTCGTGCCCCTAATCAGCCCTCGGTGCTACCACCACCTCTCCCCCTTGTGACTCCCTCAAGTAATCATTCAGGAAGCCACTTTTCACCAACTCATCCAGCTGATAACCAAGGGCCAAGCAGTTTCGGATTGGATGGCGAAACGCTTGATGGAATTCACACCAGGCGCTCTTGTTGGGCCCCAATCTCTTGTCTGTCTTTGGGGGCACCTTCAGCCTCTCTGCCACATTGGGAATGGCGATCAGCTCTTTGAGCTCCACCAAGAAGTTATGTCTAGGGGGCACATCCTCCTTGGCGCGTGCCCTAGTCTGGGGCTTCCTGGCCTCGTAGGGCTTCTGATTTTCCTGGGCTCTCTTCTCTATCGTCGTCTCGTGTACCCGCAGGGGCTAAGGTCGACTAGGTAATCGTGGTCGTGACGAGGCTGCACTCTCACGCTTCTCATTGAGCTCACCTTCGGCAGCAATACGCGCAACAGCATGACGCTTGATGTCACCAGAGGTCTTAGGGCGACTTCAAATGAGGGACTCACTGAAAGGTCCTGGCAATATCCCCTTTCTGAAGGCATGCACCACCATGTCTTCATCTTTGGTGTGCAACCTCACCACCATTGCCCCAAATTGGTTGAGGTAATCTTTCAGAGACTCCCTCTGATGTTGCCTAACATCAAAGAGGTCGTAAGACACCGGTCGGGGAGCCCGATTGACGATATACTGCTCTCTGAACAGCATGGAGAATTGTGCGAAGGACGTGATGTGTCCCTCAGGCAGGCTAACAAACCACTCCAACGCTGTTCCCGTCAACGTGGTCATGAAGAGCTTGCAATGCACCGCATCAGACCCTCCTGACAGCATCATCTGCGTGTGAAACGTTGTGAGATTCGCTTCGAGATCCTCTACCCCCGTGAACACGGTCTTAGGGCCCACGAAGGTGGCTGGGACCACCGTGTCCATGATTGCATGGGAGAAGGGCATTGGGAAAGCCCTTGGCGGCGTTGGTGGAGCCCGATCGTCCACCACGCGATCCCCTGCTTGATGCAAATTACGCAGGTTCACGTGCAATTCTTCGTTTGCCCTATGTAATTCCTTGTTCCTGGCCTGTGATGCGGCCAAGTCCATCTACATTCACACCTGATCTGCCCTCGACTCCGCCACCGTCTCCTTGAGGGCGCACATCGTTTCCATGAGTTGTTGTATGGTAACGCTTTCACCCCCATTTGGTGGGACAGATCCTTGCCTAGTATTCCTCATCTCTGTGGTTTCTTCTCTTTCTCTCCTATATGGGACCTTGTTTTACTTCGGGCCCACGGTGGACGCCAAATGTTCTTGCCGGTTGACTCTCCTGTCGATTGACTCTACGATGATCTCGCACCTCCTTTCATCACCTTGAATTATGCTTTGCTGTCTCGAAACAACCTACACCTGAAAGATGAAAGGGGGCGCCCTAGAGGCCGTTTGCACTCCGACGCTCAAGTCAAAACTAGGGCAAGCACAACAAGTGTATTCAGTATCTGTGTTTAGGTCTAGAAACTGCGTACCTTTGCAAAGTATTTCGCTACCCTTTATATAGTCTAGGGTTTCCTCTGCGCCGCTACCCATAGTTAGGGTTTACTGGAATACCCTTGCGCCGCTATCACCCAAACTTAGGGTAATCTAGCACATAAGGTTTCCTTAACTGGAGTGCAAAGTCTAACAAAATGGCCACCTGGGTACCTCCTCGTGCACCTAGTCTCTGGGGCCACCTGTCCTGGGAGTGCCTTTATTGTTCACGTGCCATGCATGTAGCTTCACTGGGAAACCATAGTTCTGATGAGTACTCGACCCCTCAGGACTCTGCACCTAACTGTGCTTTCCCTGCAACACGCATAAGCTCTTCGTGATTTAGGCCTCTCCCTACCTCTGGGCATTTACTGATAATTGGTCTTCTCTCGGGACCCACATCAGATGTTCTAGCTCTGTTGTTCAAAACACCCAAGACCGATGTCACATCGTCCCACTCTGTTGCCGAGGACTCATCCCCCTGCTGAGTGACGAGGACACATCAGTCCACACTGGTGATCAACATGTTGACGACTAATCATTCCACTAGTCCATTCCACCTGTGGGGTCCATCCCACGTGGCTTTGGCCTATGCTGTTGGACCCAGCTGACGTGGCTCACCATTACTAGCTGTTCTCGGTGTCCGAGGACTGGTCAGTACAAGAAGCGATTGCGAAACCAAAGAGATGAATTTATAGATTTGAATCAGATTGTCAAGCATAAAGAACCATGATAGATGAAAAAAAAATGATTTTTCAAGAAACAAAGTACATATGTAAAACTGCACATAACATCAGAACCAAAGTTTCATTATGAACAACTTCCACTCAAGCAAGCTTCTACAAATTCTTGATCCTAGAAGCAAACTCCTGCACGAAAAGCATATCAAGTGGCTAGATTTGATCCCTTAAAGAATTTGGGTCCTTTGATGTTAGTTTGATCATAAGAGACTTTAAGATTCTTAGGAATCCACTTTAATATGCCTATGAGAACAAGAACTTTTCTGACTTTGCAAAATTTAACAGAATGGCCTCTCTTCAAATAATAAAAGTAGGAAACAATCGGTTGTTTCAATTTTTTAATCGATTGTTTTTCTGCAAAGGTTGAAAACAGTTTTGAACTTCCACTGTTCTTGTTTTGTGGATGAAAACCAAGATCAGATTTTCCTAACACACAATTTTGAGATACTAGCACGTTCTCAAAGTTGGATTTTCCTTTGGTAAGTTTGTCCACAATTTTCACAAGATAAAAGACTTTATTTTCAAGAGATTTGCAATTTTTACAAAAACTTGAGTCACACTCACAAGAAGAGTTTTTGTAAATAAGATCAAGAGTTTCAAAATCATTTCTAGAGTTTTCTAGCTCTTCTTCTAGTTTTTAACTTTAGATTCCAGCCAGTTGTTTAAACCTTTCAACCTATTGTTTATAAGAGCCAATTTATTTGCTTATTCATGAGTCTCTTTAAAAGCCTCAAGAAGTTGATAGTAACTATCACATTTAGTGGAAGAAGTTGAACTTACTATGCTTGAGGTATAAGCTTTTAAACATAAATTGGCTTCTGCATCTTCTGAGGAGGAGTTGGACGAAGACACTTCATTATCTTCCCAAGCTATATAAGCCTTCTTAGCCTTGCCTCTCCTTTCTCCTTTCTTGAATTTTGTTTTCTCTTTATTCTCACTGTTAGGACAATCTGCCTTGATGTGTCCTTGCTCACCACAGCCAAAACATGTATACTTATTAGTGTTGAAATCATTTAACTTCTTGTTGTTGTACCTTTTAGAAGATTGATGCTTGTTGCTGCTCTTTTTCAAGAATTTGCTAAACTTCTTGGACAGTAGGCTGAATGTATCTTCATCATTGTCACTTGATTCTTGGCACCTTCTATGTCCAGCTATCTTTAAAGCTATGCGTTTGACATGCCTGTCCTCATTTTCTTGGACAAACAATTTGTTCATTTCCAATTTATGCTCCCTTAGCTTACCAAACAAAGAAGTTGTTGTCATAGAGGTTAGATCTCTTGATTCAGATATGGTAGTGACCTTTGGCTGCCATGTTTTGTCAAGGCTCATAAGATGATTCATAATGTGAGAGAATCTTTTCTACACTTCAGATATTGTTTCTCGAATTTGCATTATGAACATTTCTGTTCTTGCCTGTTGACTCGCTTATTAGTTGACTCCACGACATTCACACGCCTTCTTCCTCACGTTGTGTTGTGCTTGGTTCTTTCGAAGCAATCTGCACCTACAAAAGAGAAAGGGGGCGCCCTAGAGGCCGTTTGCACTCCGACGCTCAAGTCAAGATTGGGCAAGAAACACCAAGTGTTTAGTAACTATGTTTAAGGTTTGTAATTGCATACCTCTGTGAAGTATTTTACTGTCCCCCTTATATAGTCTAGGGTTTACTGCGCCGCTACCCCTAATTAGGGTTCACTGCGCTGCTAGCCATATTCAGGGTTTACTGGAATACCCTCGCGCCGCTATTACCCAGTCTTAGAGTAATCTAGCACATAAGGTTTCCTTATCTGGAGTGCAAACTCTACCAGGATGACCACCTGGGTGCCTCCTCGTGCACCTAACCTTTGGGGCCACCTGTTCTGGGAGTACCTTCACTGTTCACGTGCCATGCATGTAACTGCACTGGGAAACCCTACTTCTGATGAGTACTCGACCCCTCAGGACTCTGCACCTAACCGTGCTTTCCTTGCCACACGCATAAGCTCTTTGTGATTCAGGCCTCTCCTTACCTCTGGGTATTTCCTTCTCATTGGCCCACTCTGGGAACCAATCTTAGCTATTCTGGTTATGTTGTTCAAATCACCCACGACCGATGTCACCTCGTCACACTCTGTTGATGATCACTAATCGCCCTACAGTGTGACGAGGACACATCGCTTCGCTCTGGTGATCGACCCTGCTGAGGACTCATCGATCCATTATTCCACGCCTGTGGTTTCATGCCCACATGGCTCTAGCCCACACTGTAGGACCCAGCTGACGTGGCTCGCTGACATCAACAGTTTTCCATGTCCGAGGACTGGTCGGTACACAAGCTCCCCAGTCTCAAGCTGTTAACTTGTTTCAGCGAAGAGACTAAGTAATCGTCCTAGGCGACCTACGTGGCTCTGTGTAGAAGGACATGAATAGTGCGCTGAGGGGACGTTTCACCAGCCTCCTTTAATCTGTGGACACGTGGCCGCATCAATGATCCAGGTTTCTTAACGTTTGCACTGCCTAGGCTACGTTAAACCCTTTCAAAATCTCGCGCTACTTCACTATTTCATCACCTTTCGCTCTCAATCTCTAGAAACTCTATCTTCCTGCGCACGTCTCCCCTCCTACTCCAACTCTCTCTCTCGACCTTCTTCTTCCTCGAGCAAAAGGTATGATCTTTGTCCTTCTTCTCCCCTTTGCAATGCGATTTTCATCTTCCTTGCATGTTATAACTGTTCTGGGCGTGTTTTTGGTTATGCATTTTAGGGTTTCTGTTCTTCATCTGAGTCTTCTAGTCTTCATCGTTTGAAAAACACCATCTCTTCCTTCTAAATCCCTTTTTCTTTTCTTTGCCTCTCATTTGTTTTAGATTCCAGATGGCACTGATCCGGTCGGTCATCGGTATCCGATGACGTCAGCAGCAGATGACCACGTGGGCCAGTCACAGAGTAACGCGTAGCATGAGATAGTAGATGAACCAGGGTGGAGATCGTTCAAGAACGGCGATCAGTGGTCAGCTACCGAGTGACCACCACCAGAAGATCGGTTCCTACTTGAGCGCCTGGAAGCAGAGCGCGAGAAGTGATGAAGCACCGATCAGTCATCGGTGCATGCAGAGTGATCAGTCATCGGTGCATGCAGAGTGATCAGTCATCGGTGCATGCAGAGTGATCCGTTGTCGGGGGTTCCTTGCCAACACGTGTTAAACTGGGACCCAGGCACCCAGCGAGAACGTTACTCAAGGACCTCGCCTGATTCCATAAGCAGAGCACGACAACGTGAAGAAGCGCCATCGGTCATCGGTGTGTGTCGAGGTGACATCGGCCTCGCGATGTGAACAACGCAACCAATGATCAGTAAAGCGCCCAGAGGCAGGGAGTGGCCTTAGTCGCGAGACGATCACGCACGAAGATGAGAAGACGCAGTTAGGTGCAGAATCCTGCTGGGACGAGAACCCATCAAGGTTAGAGTCTCCCAGTAGGGTTGCATGCCTGCCACGTGGACCGTGAAGATGTTCCCAGAGAATAGGTAGGGCAGATAGGCACAGAAATCGAGGGGTACAGAGGTACCCACGCAGCCTCCCCTGTCAGACTTTGCACTCAAGTGAAGAAGGCTGGCACGCAAGGTAGCCTTGGGGAGTAGAAACGGCAGTGCAGAGTAATCAAGTGGCCCTAGAGGTAGCCAGTAGGGGCGACGCGGGTTTATATGAGGAAGAAGAACACCAAACCAGGTACGCAAACTTTGCCACAGAATACACTACACGAACCAAGAACACTCAGTCTTCGAATCAAAGAGGACTGAGGGCACACACACGGGTCTCACACAGAGAGATCCGAGAGAGAGAGTTTTGGTGTTCCCGTTGCCTGACTTGAGCATCGGAGCTACAACGGCCGCTAGAGGCACCGTCTGTTTATTTTGCAGGCATCGTTTGGAGTTCCAGCGAAGGTCCCTGGAGCCTCCTTGCGGAACGCGCAGCAGTTAGAAGGCTAGACAAAGGAGTGACGAGGCATTTTCCCCACGCTCAAGTCCGCGGCGAGATCATTTGGCGCCCACCGTGGGGCACGAAGTAAAATGAAGCCCCCATACACAAGAACGAGAGTAGAAATCGCACAGATGAGTAGAAGAACCAGACAAACGGTACCTGCGCCATCTACTGAAGAAGGAGCTGTTACCATGGCGCAGGTCATGGAGATGATGTGCGCGTTGCAAGAGAATGTCGCGGCATCGAGAGCTGAGCAAGAGAAGATGCATGCAGAGCTGACTGCATCGCATAGCAGAAATGAAGAGCTGAACCGCATGAATGAGGAGTTGCGTAGGGAATTGCAGGCGCAGAATGAGCGCGTATTCGAAGATAGGACGTCGATGTCGCCGTCGCCCCCTAGAGCATTTCCTATGCCTTTCTCCACCGAGATCATGAACACGGTGGTGCCTCCCAATCTGGTGGGAGTGAAGGCGTCGTTCACGGGGGTGGAAGACCCAGAAGCACATTTGACAGCGTTCCACACTCAGATGATGCTGTCTGGAGGCTCAGACGCTGTATACTGCAAACTGTTTATGAGTACACTGAGCGGAGTAGCTATGGAGTGGTTTGTGAGCCTGCCGGAGGGCCACATCACCTCTTTCCACCAGTTCTCAAAGCTGTTCACGGAGCAGTACATCGTCAACAGAGCGCCACCAGTGGTGTCTTACGATTTGTTCGACGTGCGCCAGTACCAGGGGGAGTCGCTGAAGGACTTCCTCAACCGTTTCGCTGCGCAGGTGGTGAGATTGCCCAGCAAGGACGAGAACATGTTAGTGCACGCGTTCAAGAAAGGCGTGCTGCCTGGCCCTTTCAGTGAATCCCTCATCAGGAGCCACCCCGCCACCTTTGCTGAGATACGGCAACGCGCGGTGGCGCACATTGTGGCAGAGGCAGAGGTCTCTGAGAAGAGAGGCAGCACTGCGCCGACGAAGCCGCGCGAAGGTCAGGGGAAGCAGCAGCAGCAGGTGCGGGTGTGTGAGACCAGGGAGGAGAGGAAAGCGCAGGGAAGGCCTCGTCCGTATGCACCCAGGAAGGACCAGCCCAGGGGGCGTGCAAGGGAGAACAACACACCCCCTAGGTATGATTACGTGATAGAGTTGGCAGAGTTGATCGCCATCCCTGCCGTGGCTGCGAGACTCCAAGTACCAGAGAAAACTGACATGGTACTTGGAAGGAGGAAGGACGAGTGGTGTGAGTTCCATCAGGCTTATGGACACACACTCCACACATGCCTGGCGTTGGGGCGTCAACTTGCTGAGTTGGTGAAGACAGGTTTCCTGACCGATTACCTGAGGGAGGCGCAAGGTGATCGCGCTTCGGGGTCCCAGGCAGGTGATCAGTAGCATGAAATCCCTGTGCACGGGGAAATCAGGTGATAGAAGATGCTACACTGGGGGGGCTCCCAGGTAGCTCAGGTGGAAGCTGAGGCAGAGTCTTTAAGCTCGGCGATAGAAAGTTGCAAAGAGAAAGGCGAAGAGTCCAGTTCTCTAGCTGTTGACTTTGTATATCCGCCAGTCGATCCCAAGACGTGGATGAACGAGGCTTACGCTTCTGTTAACCTCGCCAGACCCCAGATAGTGTGAGATTTCTGCACGTTTGCAAGAGAAAGAGGGATTGGAGAAGCACTTGAAATCATGAGCTTCCCGCACAAGTTCAAGGAAGTCCAGTCAGTTCGCTTTAACACACCTCGCGATGGTGTAACGAAGGGGAAGCAATGAGCTTATGGAGAACTTGGGAGGCACGAACAAGTTTGAAGTTAAGGACAGCTTTTCGTCGTTGCTGGAAGAATGGTGTGCTCGCCAGGTCGGTCATCGCCAGGGCCCATACAGAGTAGTTGAGGTGCTGGAGAATGGAGCTTATCAGCTGGAGACCCTGGATGGAGCACCTATCCCATGGACATGGAACGCTACACACTCAAGTTTCTACTTCAGTTAAGTTGTAAGGTAGATGCGTTCTTGCACTGTACACACACTCAATGTATATACTGTAAATAGTTGAGCAAATCAGGGGGCACCATTTCCCTGATGAGAAAGTCCTCACCTCGACTTTGTACAGCGAGGCTACGGCGAGAGGAGAAAGACCTCACCTCGACTTCTTACAGCGAGGCTGAGGCGAGAGAAGTCCTCACCTCGACTTCTTACAGCGAGGCTGAGGCGAGAGAAGTCCTCATCCTCGACTTCTTACAGCGAGGCTGAGGCGAGAGAAGTCCTCATCCTCGACTTTTTACAGCGAGGCTGAGGCGAGAGGAGAAAGACCTCACCTCGACTTTGTACAGCGAGGCTGAGGCGAGAGGAGAAAGACCTCACGGTCGGTCAGCTAGTTGATGACGTCAGGCCACGTAGGTCGCCCGAGCCAATGACTTAGTCTCTTCACTGAAACAAGTTCACCGACCAGTCCTCGGACACCGAGAACAGGTAGTAAAGGGCGAACCACATCAGATGGGTCCCACAGCATAGGCCAAGGCCACGTTAGGAATGGACCCCATTAGAGGGTGATCAGTCATCTGTGTGTTCCCTCAGAGTAGGGTGATCAGTCGTCGGTGTGTTCCCTCAGAGTAGGGTAAACCTTATGTGCTAGATTACCCTAAGATTGGGTGATAGCGGCGCAAGGGTATTCCAGTAAACCCTAAATATGGCTAGCAGCGCAGGAAACCCTAATTAGGGCTAGCGGCGCAGTAAACCCTAGACTATATAAGGGACAGTAAAATACTTCACAAAGGTACGCAGTTTCTAGACCTAAACACAGAGAAACTCAATACACTTGGTGTTACTTGCCCACTATTGACTTGAGCGTTGGAGTGCAAACGGCCTCTAGGGTGCCCCCCTTTCTCTTTTGCAGGTGCAGATTATCTCACAAGAATCAACCATGTATCAACGTGAGGAAGGAGGCGTGTGAGTGTCGTGGAGTCAACTGACAGGCGAGTCAACCGGCAAGAACATTTGGCGCCCACCGTGGGGCCGGAGTAAAACAAGGTCCCATACACGAGAGTGAAAGGAAAAACCACAGAAGATGAGGAATACAAGACAGGGGTCCGTTCCACCAAATGGAGGCGACAACGTTACCATGCAACAGCTTATGGAAATGATGCGCACCCTCCAGGAGATGGTGGCGGAGTCCAGAGCGCACTAGGCGCGTATGCAGGAAGACCTGGCCGCCTCACAGGCCAGGAATGAAGAGTTGAACCGAGCGAATGAGGAGCTACACTTGAATTTGCAACACATACAACAAGTTGGAGATCGTGGGGAGGATGATCGAGCCCCGTCAGTGCCCCCAAGGGCCTTTCCCATGCCTTTCTCCCAGGCGATTATGAACACGGTGGTCCCAGCCACCTTTGTAGGGCCTAAGACCGTGTTCACCGGGAAAGAAGATCCTGAAACACATCTCACTGCTTTCCATACGCAGATGATGTTGTCAGGAGGGTCCGACGCAGTGTACTGTAAGCTTTTTATGGCCACACTGACAGGAACTGCGCTAGAATGGTTCGTGAGTTTGCCTGAGGGACATATCACGTCTTTCGCGCAATTCTCCGCGCTTTTCAGGGAGCAATATCTTGTCAACAGGGCCCCCTCACCAGTGTCCTACGATCTCTTCGATGTAAAGCAGCACCAGAGGGAGTCCCTTAAAGATTACCTCAACCGGTTTGGGGCGATGGTGGTAAGGTTACACACCAAGGATGAAGACATGGTGGTGCACGCTTTCAAGAAGGGCGTATTGCCGGGGCCTTTCAGCGAGTCTTTGATACGCAGCCACCCCAAGACTTTCGGTGACATAAAACGATGTGCCGTGGCCCACATTGTCGCCGAGGGAGAACTCAGCGAGAAGCGAGAAAGCGCAGTCTCGTTAAGGCCCCGAGCGCCTCAACCCCTAAGGGTGATGAGGTGACCACAAAGAAGAAGGCTCAAGGGAAACAAAAGCCCTATGAGCCCCGAAAACCACAACCTAGGGCGCGAGGCAAGGATGACATGCCCCCTAGGCATGAATTTGTGGTGGAGCTGAAGGAACTGATTGCCATTCCTAATGTGGCAGAAAGGTTGAAGATGCCCCCAAAGAGTGACAAGAGGTTGGGGCCCAAAAAAAATGCATGGTGCGAATTCCATCAGGCCTTTGGTCACCCCATTCGAAATTGCCTGGCCCTGGGCCACCAATTGGACGAGTTGGTGAAGAGTGGGTTCTTGAATGACTACCTGAAGGAGGCATCAGAGGGTGAGACGGTCGTTGCACCAGGGACAGACCAGGGGCACGAAGTGCCCATACATGGTGAGATCCACACTATATCAGGTGGGTTCTCAGGAGGAGGGTGCACTTCTTCGCAACGTAAGAAGTATGCACGTTCGGTGATGGCAGTGGAGACCTGCGAGGAAGATCACTTCCAGACATCGACCTCGTCTTCACGAAGGCTGATCGCCGAGATGTTATTCCCCATGATAACGATCCGGTGGTCATCTCAGTTGTCACTGCTGCACGCAAGGTGCACCGGGTGTTAGTAGATCAAGGAAGCTCGGCCGATGTGATGTTCTGGTCGACGTTCAACAAGTTACAGTTGTAAGGATCTAGATAATTATTTGGAATAGAAGAAGTATAATTTTAATGAATTCTAAATATGTTATTACTTAAAACGAAAAGAGCTTGTAATGGAAATTTCATGGTGGTCAGACCTCGGATGTTGCCCAAGGTCTGAGGGCGGCGTGGTAGAGGTCGGTCGGTGGACCATAGTGGGTTCCAGAAATCACATGTAGGGAGGTGTGATTTGAACCTTAGGAGCGCCATGCATTCAGAATAACTGCGGGACTTTACGCTTGGACATAAGAGATTTACCTTAGTGTTGCATGCTTAGGCACGTAAGGATTGAGTACTGAGCTGCCCTCGGGCAGGAGAAGCTACCGACGTCACCGAGCCATGTGGGGGTGATAACACAGGCGTGGAGTAGTGGTAGGACGAGCCCTCAACAGGGTGTGACGATGTGGCATCAGTGATGGAAGAGGCCTAAGCTCAGGCCCAACAACTAGGTCCATGGCAAAGAGGATTCAAGAAGAGTGGGACTCTGCTACTGATGGCAGAGAAACTTTTCTCTACATATTCAAAGACCCTTCAGAGGACTACAAGGAGTAAAGCCCAAGCCATGGGAGCAGAGCATAAATTAATTTTAGTTTATTTATAATTTCAGTAGAGTAGGGTTCATTTAGCACAATCGGGGGTGTATTTAACAATTTAGCTTGTACCTAGGCCTTTTAGGGTAGGAATGTAGCCCTACCTTCTAGAAGCATGCTAAGGGGCTGCATTGACCTTTAGTCAACACCCTAGCAGCCCCCTCTTTTATGTATTCCCCATCCTACCCTTGTTCCTTACTCTCCAAGGCACCATCTCCTATAAATAGGGTGCTTTGGCTCATGTTTTTTTAAGATCAATTTATATGAGTAAATGCTGCCAAAATTATGCTAGCTTCTACTCTTTGTCTAGTCTCTCTAGGTTAGACACTTTGATCTTCATCTTCACCTTCCTCCAAGTGATTTGGCCTAACCTATCACTCTCCATACCTTTCATGCACCTACAAGGAACCCATAGCTCTATATGAGTCATCCTTGACCCATATCATCCATAGCTTCCACCACCTTTTTACCTCATATTTTAAGAAGAACAAATGGTCATGAAGAACAACCTATCAATCAGTCGACAGAAGCAAGGCGATGTGTCCTCGCCACATCAAGGACGATGAGAGATCTCCAGGGCGAGAGACACGCGGGGATCGCCAGGGCAAGAGACAGACGGTCATCGCCAGGATGAGGGACGCATCGGTTGACTTCCAGGGGGAGACATCAGTCGTCTTCCAGGGAGAGACATCGGTCGTCTTCCAGGGAGAGACATCGTTCGTCTGACAGGAGAGGCATATCAGTCATCGCCGGGATGAGAGGCACATCAGTCATCACCGGTATGAGAGGATCGGTGGATGGTGGATGGTCATCGCGCGACCAGGCATCGGTGGATGGTGGATGGTCATCGCGCAACCAGGCATCGGCGGATGGTGGATGGTCATCGCGCGACCAGGCATCGGTGGATCTTGTTTCACACAGATAAGGTAGGACCCAGGCTCCCAGCATGAGCGTCTTGCATGCGCGACACGTAGTCAGTGAGAGTGCTTCAGAACAGTGGCTCCAGAGAGTTGGTATGGAAAGTGACCCAGAGTTGGTGTGCGCAGAGACCCACGTGGCCATACTGTTAGAGGAAACCCACACGCAAGGTTGCTCAGAGAGTGGGTAATGGCAGTGAAGGCTAAAGAGTCGTTCGACCTTAAGAGCTGAGGGAATCAACTCATTTAGTTCCCTTTTCTCCTTTCTCCTCCACTCGAAGACGCAGCTATCCTCACGTACCAGTGCTACGATCGGCGACTACCATTGTCCTTCTAGGAAGTCTCTGCAAGTTCTCCCGTCAGGACGCTAGAACAGAGTTAGGACATCTTTAAGCTTCGGTGGGTTTTGGAGCTCTTAGTGATTTTGCGCAAGTTCAGGTAAGGGAAGCTAGCGTTTTCGTTTATAAAAACTTTAGACGAGTAGGTTCTGAAGTGAGGGCGACGTGGTCGCCGGTTTCATATTCTATTTCACGATGCTCTGTTTTTATGTGTGGGGCGACGTGATCGTCGGTTTTAATGCAAATTTAGAAATCCCCTGTTTTAGTGTCGTTTTGAAATTGTTTGAGATTGAAAGGTGAAATGCATATGATATTCGAAAATCTGAACTTTGGTATGATTGTTTCTGTGATTGGGATTGTTTAAAAAAAAAAAAAAAGATTCAAAATATTATATGATGGAATTGTGCTTTTACGTGTGGTATGATGTACTGGATGAATGTGAAAGAGTGATCAAAGCATAGTATTTTCAGGAAAGAAAATACCGTGTGGAGATTTTATGAGGGTGTATTGATCTGTGAGTATCCTGTGAATGAGGCGATCCTGACTCTGCTGATATGATGGAATCACATAGATGAAGTCATTCAATTGGTGAGAGTCGAAGGAGGTCCATATGTATGGGTAAGTCGTTTGAAAGATAACTGACTTGACCTGTTATATGGATTAACCCTGTCATACTGAGAGAGTGATGATATTGAGATTGGTTATGCGCATTGCTGTGTGGATTCACAGCGACCCTGTGTGGATTCACAGTGGTGTAGTATGACAGGTGCAGGTCTCTGGATGCTAAGTTCAACGCACGAGTCTTCCGGAAGTAGAGTCATGTGTCTATGTGTTATGAGTCAGTGGAAAGTCTGACATGTGAACCATGAGTATTGAATGTATTGAATAGACACTTGACGAGTTTGTGGAATATGGGGATATTGATGGTTGAAATTGATATAGATTATGAATGGTGTGAAGATTTATGCTTTCTATTGATATAAAGTTTCATATTTAAAGTTTTTAAAAATATCTAGCTTACCCTTTGTTTTGTATCGTGGTTGTTTTTCTTAAACCTGTGATGATCGTGTATATTTGCACGGGAGCAGATGAGGTTGCAGGTGGTAGAGCTCCTCAGTGAGCATTTTCTGGAGGAGGAGATCGCCGGTTTTGAATGCTGTTGTTTTGTTTTATTTTGAAACTCCTGTATGGAGATGTATTAAAACTTCCTCGAAAAGGGATATTATTCTGAGGCACATTTGTATTAATGGATGAATTATATTATGTATATACCTATGTTAAAATTTTTATATTATTGTTTCACCTTTATTTTATTATATAAAAATGAACAATATTTTGAGGGGCGTTACAACAGTTGTCTCCAGATCAGCTGCGACCCTACGTTGGCTGTTTGTATGGATTCGCAGGAGACCAAGTGGAAGTGCGGGGGTACATCGAGTTGAGGATCACTTTCACTGATGGAGTGGCATCCCGCACAGAGAACATCAGGTACCTTGTAGTGAACGCCCCATCTGCCTACAACATACTGCTGAGCAGACCAGCTCTAAACAGGTTAGGGGCTGTGGTGTCCACGAGGCACATGAAGATGAAGTTGCCTTCGATGGAGGGGATGGTGGTAACCATCAAATCAGACCAAAAAGAGGCTAAAAGGTGCTATGAGAATAGCCTCAAGACGAAGAGGGAAGTCTGCATGGTGACCACCTCACCACCGGGAGGAGGTGTCGATGCAGTAGATCTGCTCCGAGGTGACGTCGGGGTCACACGAGCAGAGGTCGCCCGGGCGAGGCGACCTAAACCAGTAGAGGGGGTTGTGGAGAAGGAGATCGGAGGGAAGATTTTCAAGCTGGGTAAGTCCCTGTCTCAGGAGACCCAAGACCAGGTAGTGGGGGTTATCGGAAAGCATCTGGACGCTTTCGCCTGGTCCCCCTCAGACATGCCAGGCATTGACCCTGATTTCTTATGCCATCGCCTGGCGTTGAATCCTCAAGTCAGACCAGTCTGCCAAAGGAGAAGGAAGTTCAATGATGAACAAAGACAGGTCATCAGGGAGGAAACACAGAAGTTGCTGAAAGCAGGCCACATACAGGAAATACAGTACCCTGAGTGGCTTGCAAATGTCGTTCTAGTAAAAAAGGCCAATGGGAAGTGGAGGATGTGTGTAGCCTTCACAGATCTAAACAAGGCCTGTCCGAAAGACTCCTACCCTCTGCCCAACATAGATGCCCTAGTAGACAGTGCCTCGGGCTGCAGGTTACTCAGCTTCTTGGACGCATTCTCTGGGTACAATCAGATCAAGATGCACCTGATGGACGAGAACAAGGCTGCGTTCATGACAGAGTTGTCGTGCTACTGCTACACAGTCATGCCATTTGGGCTGAAGAATGCGGGTGCCACGTATCAAAGGCTGATGGACAAGGTCCTTGCCCCCATGCTGGGGCGCAATGTGCAGGCCTACGTAGATGACATGGTGGTGACGTCCCAGGCACGAGATCAGCATGTTGACGACTTGGAGGAGCTATTTAATACAATAGCGAAGTACAGGCTGAAGTTGAATCTAGAGAAGTGCGTCTTTGGGGTGGAAGCAGGCAAGTTCCTTGGGTTTTTGCTTACGGAAAGAGGGATCGAGGCCAACCCAGACAAGTGTGCGGCGATCATAGCCATGAGAAGCCCGACATCGGTCAAAGAAGTGCAACAGTTGACAGGTCGGATGGTTGCACTCTCCAGGTTCGTGTCAGCTGGAGGAGACAAAGGTCACCCTTATTTCCAATGCCTTAGAAGGAACAGCAGATTCGTCTGGACTGCAGAATGTGAGCAAGCTTTCCTCAAGCTTAAAGAGTATCTGGCCAGCCCGCCAGTCTTGTGCAAGCCTCAGCTTGGCACACCCCTGCGGCTGTATTTTGCAGTTACGGATAGGGCGGTGAATTCTGTTTTGGTTCAAGAGTAGGAACAGAGCCAGAAGCCCATCTATTTTGTTAGCAAAGTTTTGCAGGGGCCCAAGACGAGATACCAAGCCATAGAAAAGGCAGCGTTAGCAGTGGTGTTCTCAGTCAGAAGACTTCACCACTATTTTCAGAGCTTCACAGTGGTGGTGATGATAGATTTACCGATATGTAAGGTCCTGCAGAAGCCTGATGTGGCGGGAAGAATGGTGTATTGGGCGGTCGAGTTGTCAGAATTTGACATCCAATATGAACCCAGGGGCCCGATCAAAGGACAGGTCTACGCTGATTTTGTGGCCGAGATGTCCTCAACCGAGGCCCAGCAGGAAGGGCTCAACTTCAAGTGGGTATTGTCAGTAGACGGGTCCTCGAATCAGCAAGGTAGTGGAGCAGGGGTTATCCTGGAAGGACCCAAAGGGTTGTTGATGTGAGTTTCTTATGAACCTTTCTTGGTTTGGGTTGAGTTGATATAGGTTTCATTGTATTCATGACACTTTCAAGAATTAGGATCAAAATTCTAAAGAGCAATTAATAGAGTTTCTACTCAAGAAAACAAAGGTTCATACTAAAAACACATGAATAGGTAACTTGTAGTGTAAGATAACAATGGAATATGAATGGGTAATTCAAGAACAGTACCAAACTTCAAAGGAAACACAAGAACATCATAAGAACACCAAGAAGAAGTGAAAATACTGATTGAAATTCAATAGGAATTAGAAAATCACAAGAAACTCATCAAAGAACAAAAAACCCATGGATGGAAAACAAGAACAACACATGTATATGGAAACCCATGGTTTGGACGAAATTAAAACAGCAAGAAAACAAGGAAATAAACCAAACAAAGTGCAGAACAATGGCAGCAAATGAAAGGAAACAACTCATGGAAAAGATTGAACCGATTAAAAATGGAAAAACTACAAGAAAACATAAATGGGTATTTTTAGAAGATGAATAGAAATGACTTATGTGGTTGTAGCCTTTTGGAGATGTGATTCACGCCACTTGGAGGGTGGTTCTTCCAAGATGAGTGGGTGGTGCCGCCACTTGAGAGTCTCCAAAGCTCACAAGATAAGACATGAAGGAGAAGAAGAGACAAGTCTCACAAACTCACTCTCTCTCAATTTCAAGATAGTTTCTTTTCTTCTAACTTTCAACTTTTTTTTTATTCAAAGTACCAAGCACCCCTATTTATAATGGAGAGGGCTGGTCATGTTACAAAGGGGAAGGAGTGGGAAGAGTGACTCTTCTAGCTCCTTCTAGTGTACAAGAGAGAAAGGAGTAGAAAGTGCCTAAAATGCCTTACATTTAGAGGTTTCTTTTGGTTTTCCTCTTTGGCATACTCCTAAGGATATTTCTATATTATTTACAAATTTATACAAGAGTATTTACAAAGATTTATTTATACTACTATCTTTTGAATTTTCAAGAGAACCCAAAATGTTCTACTCTTTAAGAAGACTAGTAAGAAGAATTTTAAATGCTTGGGTGGATGACCTCTTCCTCCATTAGTGAAATCCTCTTCTACTTGATCTCCATCAGTTGTTGATAGAGCAGGCCCTGCGGTTCGCTTTCAAAGCCAGCAATAACTAGGCAGAGTATGAGGCTTTGATCGCCGGGATGTTGTTGGCTAAGGAGATGGGAGCGCAGAGCCTTATGGCCAATAGTGACTCACTGTTGGTCACTGGTCAAGTGGCGGGAGAGTACCAGGCCAAAGACCCACAGATGGCCTCTTACCTGGAGTACGTCCAAAGATTGAAGAGTTCGTTTGAATCATTTGAACTAGTACACGTGCCCAGGGAACAGAATGCCAGAGCTGACTTGTTGGCCAAACTCGCCAGCTCAGGCAAGGGGGGCAGACAGAGGACAGTCATCCAGGAGACTCTGAGGGCACCTCGTACTTATACAGCTGATAACTTGGTGGGAGTCCATCAGATCAGCAGTCAGATGGTGAGAAGAGGATTCATCGCTCGTTGACTCAAGAAACTTTGAAGAAACCACGAGTCAACGCACGCATGCTAATGGAGGTAGAGTCATCTCAGGTCTGCCTGCTACAGATTGGAGAGACATGGATGACGCCCTATAAGCGTTACATAGCGGATGGAATGCTCCCAGCAGAGCCGACGGAGGCGAAGAGGATAAAGAAAAACTCGTCTAAGTACACGCTCATTAAAGGCGAGTTGTACAGACATGGGTTTACCCACCCCATCTTAGTCTGCGTGCATGGCGAGCAGTGTGTGAGGATAATGGCAGAGCTCCATGAAGGCATCTGTGGTAGTCATATCGGAGGTCGAGCTCTAGCCTCTAAGGCCATTCGAGCAGGGTACTATTGGCCAACGATGAGGGAAGACTGTACTAGGTATGCTCAGCAGTGCAAGCAATGCCAGTTGCATGCTGATTGGCCTAAGGCACCACCAGAGGAGCTCAGGTCGATATACAGCCCCTGGCCGTTTCACACATGGGGAATCGACATCTTGGGGCCTTTCCCCTTGGCAGTACGGCAGATGAAGTACCTCGTGGTCGCCATAGAATATTTCACGAAGTGGATTGAAGCTAAGCCAGTAGCACAGATTACAGCACAGAAGATCCAGCACTTCGTGTGGAAGAATATAGTATGCCGCTTCGGGGTACCCAAACGTTTAGTGTCTGACAACGGCACGCAGTTTGCAAGCCAGCAATTGGGGAAGCTATGTACTGAGTTGGGGATCAAGCAGGTGTTTGCATCAGTCGAGCACCCACAGACCAATGGGCAAGTCGAGTCGGCCAACCGAGTCCTCCTCAGAGGACTAAAAAGAAGGCTGCAAAAAGCAAAGGGAAGGTGGGCTGAGGAGGTTCCCAGAATAGTATGGGCCTACCATACTACTCCCCAGTCCACTACTAAGGAGACTCCCTTTAGCTTGGTGTATGGTTCAGATGCCATGATCCCTGTGGAGATCCAGGAGAACTCGCCATATTTCCAGAACTTTGTGGCTGAGGAGTCCAATGAAGAGAGGAAGGTGAATCTTGATCTCTTGGATGAAGCTAGGGAAGAAGTAGGAATCAAGGCTGAGGCGCTGAAGAGGAGAGTCGAGCTCAAACACAGTTCAAAGTTGAGAGCTCGGCAGTTCTAGGTGGTAGACCTCGTCATGCGCAAGGCGTCTCCATACCAGATAGAGAACAAGCTATCCCCTAAGTGGACTGGTCCTTTCAGAGTGACAGAGGCCCTAGGAAATGGAGCATATAGACTTGAGACTTTAGAAGGAGGTCTGATTCCTCGAACATGGAATGCGACCCACCTGAAGTTTTATTTCAGTTAAAGCCATGTAATCTTGTACACTACACAATACAGGGGACACTCTTTTTTCCCTTTATAAGGGATTTTAATGAGGTCACCCGAATAAATTCAGTTAAAGATATATATTCTTAATGTGTTTATACAATGTTGTTAGAACCTGTCACTTGGAGTTAGAGGTCTCGTAAGTGGAGAGGTAGGTTCGTAGAGAACACCTCCACTTCGAGTGAGAACTTCCAATGTGAAAGAAGGGTTCGCCCAAAGAAATCCTCCTCGCCTATGAGCGATGTGAGGTCAGTTAGAACCTGTCACTTGGAGTTAGAGGTCTCGTAAGTGGAGAGGTAGGTTCATAGAGAACACCTCCACTTCGAGTGAGAACTTCTAATGTGAAAGAAGGGTTCGCCCAGAGAAATCCTCCTCGCCTATGAGCGATGTGAGGTCAGTTAGAACCTGTCACTTAGAGTTAGAGGTCTCGTAAGTGGAGAGGTAGGTTCGTAGAGAACACCTCCACTTCGAGTGAGAACTTCCAATGTGAAAGAAGGGTTCGCCCAGAGAAATCCTCCTCGCCTATGAGCGATGTGAGGTCAGTTAGAACCTGTCACTTGGAGTTAGAGGTCTCGTAAGTGGAGAGGTAGGTTCGTAGAGAACACCTCCACTTCGAGTGAGAACTTCCAAAGTGAAGGAAGGGTTCGCCCAGGAAAATCCTCCCTCGCCCGTGGGCGATGTGAGGTCAGTCAGAACCTATTAGTTGGGGTTAGAGGTCTCGTGAGCGGTAAGGGGAGTTCACAAGCACACCTTTCCCCTCCGAGTGAGAACTCCCAGACTAAAATAAATGTTCGTTAGTGAAATCAGCAGAAATCGTGCTACTTGAAATTCATTTTTGACAGGTGCATTATTTGTGATCGTGAGTTCCACCAAATATAAAGCATGTCAAGCAGATGAATAAGCAGCAGAAATGTAAAGGCAAGCAAGGTGCTATATAAAGCAAAGAAGGTTGAAAGCAAGGTATTCATATTACAAAGGAGGGTAATTACAAGATGTTTAGCTACTCAATACAATCACTCAGAAGACCTATCTGGGAACTATTTGCCCGTCGACCACCTGCATGGTTGCAGAGTATGGTGAGAGGTCCATCTCAGGATGCACGTAGGCAACCTGAGCAAGGGCATCACCAAAGCCTTCCCCATAGGCGTCGACGACGTCATTAATAAGCTCAGTCTCGGTCTTCTTCAGCAATTCAATTTGTTGGGCAAGTTCCTCCTCAACCTTGCCCAGCTGAACTTCTCGGTCGGTAGCCCTCTCCTCCAGCTTGGACATTTTGGCTTGAGCCCCCTCCGCTTGCTCTTCCAGTTCGATGATCTTGTTGCGGAGGGGGAGAATTTTGGCTTCAAGCTGGAGGGCCTCCTGCCCCTTGGAGAAGAGGAGCTTCTTGGTCTCCTTCTCAGATTGATGGAGACTACCCAGTTCTTGATTAAGGGCAGTCTCGCGCTTAGCCGCTTGGCAGAGTTGGAGATCCTTCTGCTCCAGCTCTTTCTCTAGTTGGGCGGTCTTCTCAAGCAGCTCCGCCTCAGCGTTGCCCTTGACCAGCAAGGAGTTTGAAGCAGCCAGGAACTCCCCGAGACCATGACTGAGGAGGTTCTCGAGGGAATTCCTGTCCATGGCCTCCAAAGCAGCTTGGCCAGGCATCTGCGCAAGAGACCTTTGGACCAAAGAAGGCAGCTCCGGGGCAGAAGGCATCTGGCCAGAGGGAGGAGCACTCTCCCCCCCCCCCCTTCGAGCGTTAAGATTGGCTCGGGAGGGGATGAAACGCTGGGAGGGTGCTCCCTAAATGTTGAAGGGTGCCCTTCTGTGGCCGAGGAGACCTCCGCGACGGTCCCCACCCTTTTTCTCTTGAAGACAAGGCCAGAGCAAGTGTCCTCATCGTTAGAAACCTCCACAGGGGCTGCCCTCTTAGACTTTTCAGCAATGGGTTCCAGGGCGGCACCCGCAGGTGATGAAGGACCTGCAGGGGCTGAGCCGCCAGCATTGCGGCGATTCAACACCTCAGCTAGTCTTCTCTTCTTTTCAGCGCTGAGCACCATATCTGCATTGGACAACAAGGAAGGGGTGAGGAAGTCAAAGATACAGCATATATAAGCAGTTAAGTGCAAAACAGAGATGATGTACCAATGTACAAGCTGAGGGTCTCGGCGTCATATTCATGCTTAATCAGCTGGGTGGTGTCAAACACCACGCCCCAGCTGGACATGGTCTGGCAGAGTTCTTGGTCAGGGATAGTCAACTCTTCGAGCCTGCGCAGTTTCTTGAACTTCAACTTCCCCACCCAATATAATGGAAACCCATCGAGCATGGTGGGGTCG